>OX411306.1:164188849-164640498 GCA_948150685.1 Rhaphigaster nebulosa | reverse complement strand
TGATTAGTTAGCGCCTTCAGCTGCCGAGGTCCATACTTATCCTTTGGAACTCACCCCGGCAGCCACCCTAACCCAGGGTAAGGACAGCGTTGCACTATCAAGCTCTCCTTCTTCTTCGAGATTGTCGGGCTAGCACCCCGGCACTCGATACCTCTACACCTTCCTTCCTCCTTGAGTGGTCGGGCTCGTACCCCGGTCCTCAGGGTCCTCCGAGATTGTCGGGCTCGAACCCCGCACTCGCCCCTCCCGTCTATCCCTCCTTCCTTCCTTCGGGATTGTCGGGCTAGCACCCCGGCACTCGATACCTCTACACCCTTCCTTCCTCCTTGAGTGGTCGGGCTCGTACCCCGGTCCTCAGGGTCCTCCGAGATTGTCGGGCTCGTACCCCGCACTCGGCCCTCCGTCTATCCCTCCTTCCTTCCTTCGGGATTGTCGGGCTAGCACCCGGCACTCGATATCTCTACAACCTTCCTTCCTCCTTGAGTGGTCGGGCTCGTACCCCGGTCCTCAGGGTCCTCCGAGATTGTCGGGCTCGTACCCCGCACTCGGCCCTCCCGTCTATCCCTCCTTTCCTTCCTTCGGATTGTCGGGCTAGCACCCCGGCACTCGATACCACTATACCTTCCTTCCTCCTTGAGTGGTCGGGCTCGTACCCCGGTCCTCAGGGTCCTTCGAGATTGTCGGGCTCGTACCCCGCACTCGGCCCTCCTGTCTTTCCCCTCCCCCCTCGGGTAGCCGGGCTCGAACCCCTGCTCCCGGGCTTCCTTGCTTGCTTAGTTAGCGCCTACAGCTGCCGAGGTCCATACGTATCCCTTGGGACTAACCCCGGCAGCCACCCAACTGGGTAAGGGCAGCGTCGCACTGGCAAGCTACCCCTTTTCCAACCCTCTTATCTTTTCACCCTTCTTATAAGTACTTCCGGATCGAGGAGAATAGTGGAGAGTAGGTGAATTATTTGACCGAGAGTGATCCCTCTCACAACTCAGGTAACCTTACGGTGTGTCTAAGGTAACAGACAGCTAGAGAAGCGACCGACCACCAGAGGGCGCATCGGAGGTGAACCCTATAAGAATACTACATTTGGCATCCCTTGTGGGGACCGTTAATTGACCGAGAGTGATCATTCTCTCAACTAAGGTAACCTTACGGTGTGTCTAAGGTAACAGACAGCTAGAGAAGCGACCGACAACCAAAGGGCGCATCGGAGGTGAACCGGCTCTTAAAAAATATTACAGCGCGCACCGCACCAGATTTTTTCCCAAAGCTTTATGTGATCGAAAATTAATTTAACAGCACCAATTTTTTTTTTCAAATCTATCAGACGACTTAGAAAGAGTTGTGGAGCGGCTTTGACACCTTTATTAAAAAATAATAAATTATTATAGTGTTTAGATTGATTTGGAATAATTGCTTATGCTACTTAAAAAATACTACAGTCCAATAATTTAACTCCTTTTCTTGCTTAAGTAAAAATTTATTATTTTTCTATGTCTTCATTAAAGAGCAAATGTTTCTCTTTTTGTCACTTTTATCAATAAAGGATTGCTACTCCCAACAGAAAACAATAAATTATTCTCTTACGATAAAACCACAAAATTGAAAGAAAAATCAAATTCAAAAGTTACAACTTTTTTATTATTTCAGGTGCAAAAATTCAAGACAGTGTATCTGAGGGAGAAGTTAGAATTTTTGAAGGGAACAGAGGAAAGGAAGTTAGATTTTTTTTAATGGCCATTGACAGTAATTTGTATCACATATATTTTAATTGTGTGTATATTATAAATTATACATTTGTAGTATATATATATATATATATATATATATATATATATATATATATATATATATATATATATATATATATAAAATAGACAATACAAATGTATAATTTAATTCAGGTTAATTCAAATTAAACGCTATATAGTGTTAATTGATTAGTTTGAGAACTTAATCCTCAACTTTCCTATGCAGTGAGTCATAGGAAACATCAGTACAACAGCAATTGTACAAAAGTCACATCCAATGTTTTTCCAGCCTACAATTCATATGTCAGTTATTATTACAATTTATCAAAAATAAATTGCTGTTAAGTCACACTCACCGAAATATGTATTACTTTCAAATGCATATTAATTTGTAGCTCTTATATGCAAGGTAATTTTCAAACATTGGCACATTGACCTAATTTTTTTCTTCTTTATAATATACTTGAAAAAAATAAATATCATTTTAAAAAAAATTGTTTATTTGTAATTTGCATTTATAAGAAAAATTAACTTAAAGGATGAGGTCCATTATGACTTTTCTCTTATTTATTCCTGTCCCACTTTCCAAATCTTCTTCTTGTTCTTCATACAGCTGTTCGCCTTGCTTGGCACATTCCTCTGGTAATGGTACATTGTCTCATGAAAATGTCCTTTTTATGTTATGGAGAATGATCCACTATGTAACCCATTGGCAAGCATATTAGGAGCTGGTATTATCCGAAATAATCAACCTCATATGTACGTCAGGGTCAGCTGTTGGGATAAGACAAATATAATTTTCAATCAAATTAAATTATATTGTCATTTAATCCTGAACATGGGGCAAAATCCTGAAGCGTTATAAAGAAGCGTAATAAAGAAATAAATATTCTACAATAATCTCTTCATTACTAGTCTGGCTCTTTTTTTAATGAAAGGCTTACTTTATTTACATCTTATTTTAATATTCATTTCCAACCTTTTTTTTTTTTTTTTTTTTACGACTCTACAACCCGGTGACAGGTCTTGGCCTCCTCCAACCGTTTCCTCCAATCGTCACGGTCCCGTGCAGTCGCGATCCAGTTCCTCACTCCTAGCATGTTTCTAGCGTCTGTAGAGACTCCATCCGACCACCTCAGCTTTGGCCTTCCTCTCCTCCTTGTTCCATGGATTGGCTGGGTCAGCAATAGCCTTGGCATTTCCCCATCAGCCATTCTGGCAATATGCCCTGCGTACCTCAGCCGTCTTAATTTCATTGTTCTAACCATTTCAGCCTCTCCAAAGGCTGTGTACAGTTCCCGATTTGTCCGGTGTCTCCATTCTTCTCCAACTTTTACGCCTCCGAAAATTCGTTGAAGAACTTTTCTCTCAAAAATCATTAGTTCTTTTTCAGCTACCTTGGATGCTGCCCAACATTCTGATCCATACAGGAGTACGGGGCATACTAAGGTTTTATAGAGGTGGAGTTTAGTCTTTCTTGAGAGTATTCTATTGTTGAGCTGCCTAGCTAGACCAAAGTAGCATCTATTAGCTGAGGCAATCCTCTTTCTGATCTCTCCATCAGGGCTGTTGTCTTGTGTCACTATAGATCCCAGGTACTTAAACTCAGAGACCTTTTCAAACTTATTCTGTCCTATGGTCACCGTCTCACCTGGCTTCGGAACCTCTTCTGTAACCATGTACATAGTTTTGGACTCATTCACCTGAAGTCCAAGTTTACTGGCTGATCTCGCCAGAGCTATAAATGCCTCACTCACTGACTGGAAAGAGCGTCCCACAATGTCTACATCGTCGGCGTATGCCAACAATTGGACTAGCCTGTTAAATATGTTTCCATCTTTGCATAAACCCGCATCTCTTATTGCCTTCTCTAAAGCCAGATTAAACAATAAACAGGCCAATGCATCACCTTGCCGGAGTCCCTTCTTTGCATGGAATTCTTCTGACCTTTCGCCGTTTATCTTTATCACACATCTAACATCCCTCATAGTAACTTTAATAATCTGTATAAGTTTCTCAGGTATATTAAGTTCTCTCAGGACACTTTTCACGTTCTATACTATCATACGCCGCTTTAAAATCTATGAATAGATGGTGTGTTTTTATTTGATACTCTCGACCCCTTTCTAAAATGGTTCGCAGGCAGAAGATTTGGTCCGATGTAGATTTTCCTTTCCTAAAGCCACACTGGTACGGACCAAGTTCCCTTTCAGCATATGGCAAGAGACGTTTAAATAGTACTTGGGACAGTATCTTATTTGCGCATGAAAGCAACGAGATTCCTCGATAATTACTACATGTATATCTGTCACCCTTTTTGTGAATAGGACATATTATTGACATGTTCCAGTCAGTGGGCATCTTCTCATTTGTCCATATCATGAGAAGAAGGTCTTGAAGTGGTTTGATGAGTTCACTTCCACCATTTTTTAAGAGTTCCCCTGGCAGTGCATCAGCTCCAGGGGCTTTATTGTTTCTTAGCTTGCAGATAGCATCATCAATCTCATCCTCATCAGGGGGCTCGAGATCTGATCATTCCAGCAGGCTTATCCTGTTTTCTTCTTCATCGTCCTGAGCATAGGTTCTCACTTCCTCACAAGCGGGTCCTCCATAGTTGAGAAGATTACGGAAATAGTTTCTCCACTCTGTAAGGACTTTATACTTGTCAGTGACCAAGTTACCCTCTTTATCCCTGCATGATTTTAGCTTATTCGTGTAGGGTTTCCTTTGTTTGTTGACAAGTCGGAAGAAATATCTACTTTCCTGGTTACAGCGCAGCAATTCCATCTTCTCCATCTCCTCCCTCTCCTTTTGTCTCTTCTTCCTACGGTGTACCCGTTTTTCATCCTTTCTTCTCTGTGTATACTCTTCTACTGTTCCTCTAGTGCTTTTTCTAATCATGGCCTCATATGAGAGATTCTTCCTTTCCGTGGCTGTTCTACACTCTTCGTCAAACCATGTCGACCTAGGTTCCTTCTCCTGTGGTCCCAAGACTTCTTCAGCTGCTTCCATTATTGCCTTATGACACCCTGACCAATACCTCTCAATGTCCTGGTCTTCATTACAGTTTCTTTGGCATAGCTTTGCATCAAGTACCTCAGCATAAGTACGCTGAGTCTCCGTATTTTTCAGTTTTTCCAAATTAAAACTTTTGGGTTTTTCAGCAGCTTTAAAGTTCCTGACTGAACATATCTTAGCAGTTATGTGCGCTATGCTAAGAAAATGGTCTGAGTCCACGTTAGCCCTTCTGAATGCTCTCATATTTTGCAGGTTGCTGCTATGCCGTCTTCCTACCAGAATATGGTCAATCTGGTTTACCACAGACCGGTCGGGTGATGTCCAAGTGCCCTTGTGAATATTCTTATGTGGGTAGCAGGTGCTTCCCACCACTAAGTCTCTGGATGCTGCAAAGTTAATAAGCCTTTGCCCATTGTCGTTGGTCGCATCATGAAGACTGTGTTTCCTTATTAATTGCTAGTATATATCTTCTTTTCCTAACTTAGCATTAAAGTCTCCAGCAATCACTTTCATATCATACTTCGGACATGCATCCAGAGTTTTTTCCAGAAGTTCATAAAAGGCATCTTTATCTTCTTCATCAGACACCTCTGTAGGGGCATGTACACTTAGTAGGGTGTAGTTGTAGAACTTTCCACGCACCCTTATCACACATATTCTTGGGCTTATTGGTTTAAAGCCTATTATCATCTGCCTGTACCTTCCCCTTACTATGAACCCAGTACCAAATTCATGTCGGTTTTCATGACAGCTGTAGTATATGGAGTGACGTCTTTTTTCAAGAATTCCCTGTCCAGTCCATCTGACCTCCTGGATAGTGCCTATGTCAATCTTATATTTATCTAATTGTTCTAAGAGCAGTTTTAGTGCTCCGGGTCTATAAAGGGACAATACGTTCCAGTATCCAAAGTTAAGAATCCTATGGGGGGTGCCGGGTCGATTCCTTACAATACTGATCTTATCCGAGGCTACTTTGGGTTTCACGATAATAGAAGTTTCGGGTAGTGTGGCTATTCACCCTCTCTCCATACCCTAGTCTACTGATGGGGCTGCCATCTCAATGCATGCAGATCTGCATCCCCGTCCGGGGCGGCTACCTAGGGAAGGTACTGTATAGTAAGCCCTAGGGGGGGGTACTGTATGTGTCCTTGTGTGCAGTATGCTGTGATTGTGTACTGTATGAATGTTAGAGTACTGTTCCTCCAACCTGGAGGGCCAGTAGCTGACTGCGGTACAATGACCGGGCGATGGGGTCGCCACTTCCCTACGCCTACCATTTCCAACCTTTAAAGAACAAAATACTAAATAAAAACAAACTACTTAAATCAAAGTCTTAACCTTTTCTCCTGATTCTTAATAGGCTTTTATTTTCAACACTACTTTTTTTTTTTTTTAACAAAATAATGAAAAATACAGATACTTTAAAAAAATTAATTAAGGACCCCAAAAGTCAAGGGGTCTAAGTAACATTTTTGAAAAAATGAGTAAGGTGCAGGAATGGGTTGTGAAAATACTAATCTGTTTAGTGGTAAAAAGATCCAATTTTTTCTGTAGGTCCTGTCATCTAGTATATTTTCCTTTGATTACTTAGTTGCTTCAGTGGTTCAACCTTGGAGCGCTAGAGATCCTAAGTCATTTGGACCCCTTTACTACTAAACATTAGGACTAGAGTCTGTGGACAGGAGATTCACCTAAATCCTATCTCTAGTACAAGACTGCAGTAAGAGAGAAGGCCCATAAAAGTTAGTCTTCCTGATATATCAAAACCTTTTTTCTTGTCATTGCATCCTCATTTATTAGTCTTATAATCTCCATTATTTTATAATTAATTATTAATTTAAAGTTGTTAAAACAATATTTTTTTTAACAATGAATGATTGAAATTCATAACAAACATAGAGCAAAGTTTTTTTTAATTTTTTTACCTACCGTTTAAGGACCATTTTATTTAAGGATGACAATCAAGTTGCGATATACTTTGATCTTCAAAAGATGATACCGACACCTAATATAACAAACTTTTTTGCGAAAACTTTGGACATATAACCTGAATATTCACATCCTAATCAGTGGAACTGCCCATATGTATATGTGGCAAGAAGGACAGGCAAGTAAGGGTTGCCAGGAGATAGCATTTTGTCTGTTGAAGTTCATCCAAAGCTTTCCTCTCACTGTCAAACATATCTCAGCCTTTAGTGACAACTGCTGAGGGTAGAACAAAAGTTACCTTATAGTAAAGTTTTGGATATATATTGTTAAGAACACCCGAATTGAAACTATTGATCACCACTACCTAGTTGCTGGACACTCGTACAACGAATGTGATTAAGAATTTGGGATCATTGAACTTTAAAGAAGAAGAGCCAACGTGACATCTAGGTAACAGAAGGCTGGATAAATCTGGCCGCCTTAGTAAGTTGAAAGTTTATAGTTTGAAGATGATGGATGAAGACTTCATTGATCTTCAAACATTGAGTATCAACGAAAAAACAAGCCAGGAATATGACAAATGCGGTTACTGCATTATGAAAAATCAAACCCAACCCAACCAGGATATAGACTGTATTTTAATCATACCAAATTTTAGGTATCTACAGATCTTTATAACATAACACATTTTTAGCCATTGTTCTGTGTGTGTGAGAGAGACTAAAAGAAAATTTTATTTGCTTATAACTCATAAGGATACATTTTATGGAAAATTCTATAAAATCATATGAAAGGTAAACTAGGTAATTAAATAAACTAAAAAAAAAAATCATTATTAGTATTTTTAGACAGAGGTAAAAAAAGATCAAACTACTACATAAATGAAATACCATTCTTGTTTAGATTTTATTTATATTTATTTATTTTTTTAAATTCTCTTAATATAAATACTGAAACTAATAATGTAGTGTAGAATACAGTTATATTTAAAAATATTCTCAGATTGATAAAATAAGTATAGTTTGCCACAATAAGAATGAAAAATATAATTTTTACACTGCTAAAAATGTGGACTTTAGTTTTAGGTAGTTCAAGCCACTATCCTGCTTTAAGAATTGTTAAAATCTAAAGAAATCTATATGACAAAAATTGATGATAAACCTACAAAATTTTTAGCTTTTCAATGAAATTCCATTTTCATGACTTACATACATCTTCATACTATGGAGAATATGGAAAATCCTTCAAATAGTTATGATATTATATATTGACTCTCTTAATTTTTTACATTTGAAATAGGTACTTAAAACTATATCACACTTCAAATTAAAACTAAACATAAGTATGACTACAGAACATACTAATTATGTTTCAAATGTTTGTGAACTAAAGGTTATTCTCAGTCAACTTTAAGATTCCTCATGAAAAATTGAAATATAGCCAATATAGTGAATGACATTCCAAGAGGTACCACAGAGGCCTTAAGCAGTGTCTGCCAGCTGTAACAAATTTTATTATTGCTTTGTCATTAATAAGTATTTCTAATATTTTTTAAACTATTGATATATCACAAATGAACATTTCTTTTAATGAATAATTTTAGTATTTTTTTAAATATATTATAGGTTTAATATAAACCTAATGAAACCAATCCTAGAAAAATAGTTATGAAAATACCTTATGAATGAAGTTTGACTAAATAATTTAATTTAATATAAAGGTATGGTAGGTGTACTGATCTAAAACAAAATAACAAATTTTAATAATTCTCGATGTCCATAGAATGACATAACGGTATAAATGGTCCATAGTTTTACCTATTAAATCAAGTCGTCATGCTGAAACTGCATTTGCATTCTGTTGTATAGAGTTCAAATTTAAAAAAAAAAATCTAAGTAATAGTGTCCTGTGGGACGATTCTCTAAAATGAAAGGGCCAATTAAATAACTATCGACAGTACCATACCACACGTCTACCAAAAACTTGTGTAGCAAATTGCTTTCAACTTTGTCTGGGGATTTTTGTCGGCCCAGACATGGGAGTGTTATTAATTCCGTCCCAAATAAATGTTGCTTTATCCGTGAATAGTATGTGCGCTATAACATGAAGATTGTCATTTATCCACCGACAAAATTTCATACTGTAATCTTCCGATTGCAGGTGCTGCACTCTCTGTGAATGGTATGGATACAAGCCTTGCTCAAGGAGTGTATTTATTACTCTTGTTTGTGGAATGTCCAATTGAGCAGCTATTCTTCACGAGCTGATCGTTTGATCTATTAGATCCAGAATATTTTCTACTTCTAAGCCTTGGCGAGTAACTCATGCGGATGTTATAGTACTGGGAAGTGTTCCGCTCTCGCACAGTTTGATGAAAATTCTGATAAATAACTTTTTATCAGGATGTCTGTAATGAGGAAACCGTAGCCGATATTCCTCAGCAACAGCTGTAGCACTTCCATTGCAAAAACCATAAACAAACAACACATTTGCATATTCTCTATGTGAATAGGTGCTTGGCATTTTGTAAGACTTTAATAATACAAACGAAAATAAGAATGAAATCACTGTGAAGTTCACAGGCACAATTAACATAGATATGTTCTAATCTGATTGTAACTTGTTTACAATCTGTTGTAAGCAAAATCATAAAGCTACTTCCGAAATGCTAATACATGTATGAAATATTGTTTATTTGAAATTAGCCAATTAAAATTTTAACAAATGAAAATCGGATGAGAACATATGTATGATTTTTTAAAATTATTTTATTTTTATTTATTTATTTTAATTAATTATATTATTTATATTATTACAGGCTGCATTCCGACCGGGTAGACAGATGCAGGACAATATCTCTGTTCTCAGGAACATAATGGAGAAGTGCTGGGACAAGGACAAAAATATATATATGGCTTTTCTGGGCCTCAGAGCAGCCTTTGACTCTGTCCCACGAGAGGAAAAACAGAAGGTTTGGGAGGATTTTGGGAAATCTATGGAAGGTGACTACAGAGAAAATGTGAAGAGGTATTGGCGGAAAGTCAAGTCCCTCAAACAGAATAGATCAAAACCATAAATAAAAATGTTAAGAATGAAAAAGGAGAAGTGCTGACCCAATCTGAGGAAATCTTAGATAGATGGAGAAGAAACTACACCAACATCTTTCTGGATAACGATAGCCCTATTGACAGACCGGGTCCCCCTCAAGCCGATGATGAACTAGGAGTTATATAGAAGGAAGATGTTGAACGATGGGATTTACCCAGAATTTATTAAATATAGTGGCCCAGAAATGATTAAAGTTCTGCAGGTGCTTTTTCAAAAGATATGGGATACGAAGAAGACCCCCGAGAATGGGAACACAATATAATCGTGCCAATTCATAAAAAAGGGAGCCCAAGTGACTGCACAAACTATAGGCCAATATGCCTCTCTGCCGCAGTGAATAAAATGCACACTTCCATTTTGGAACACAGACTAAAGCAGCTAGTAGAAGATGATCTAGAAGAAGAACAGGCTGCATTCCGACCGGGTAGACAGACGCAGGACAATATCTCTGTTCTCAGGAACATAATGGAGAAGTGCTGGGACAAGGACAAAAATATATATATGGCTTTTCTGGGCCCCAGAGCAGCCTTTGACTCTGTCCCACGAGAAGGCATATGGGAGGTCTTAAGAGCGAAAGATATACAGGTTCCCCTAATTCAAGCAGTAAAATCAGTATACCAAGAACCAAAACGTATTGTACGAGTAAATGATATGAGTTCAAAACCCTTCCCTATGGCACAAGGAATAAAGCAAGGACAGTCTTAGTCCTCTTCTTTTCATCATATTTATGGATGAAGTTCACAAGATATGTAAGAGAGGGACGGTAATAGGGAAATGAAATTTAAGAACAATGTCAGTACAGGCATATTTATACGCGGACGATATTATTCTTGTCTTTGATGATAAAGGAAAACTGCAGCGGGCCCTGGTTGAATGGCAAGAAGAGCTATTGAGAAAAGGAATGGCTATTAACTCCACTAAAAGTAAAGTCCTGACAATCTCAGGAAAAGAGGAAGACATACACCTGTTCTGTAACGGCGAGGAACTCGAGACTGTTGATGACATCACATATCTCGGAACGGTGGTTAGCAACACTACCACCATTGACAAAGAAGTATCCAATAGAATTGCAAAAGCAAATAAAATCTACTATCAGATCTGCAACACTATTGTAGGCAAGAGAGACGTCATGATCCACATCTTTAAAGCTGTCTTTCTGCCGACTCTACTGTATGGTTCTGAGAGTTGGGTAACGTTGGACAGACACATTAGCTGTATGACTGCCATGGAAATGAAGTACCTGCGTAGAGGCAGGAAGAACACTCATCCGGGTCAGGAATGAGACAATAAGGGAGCAGCTGGTCATATCTTCATTGAAAACCACCTTCGAGAAATGCCAATTAAAGTGGTTTGGACATTTGTGCAGGATGAGCGAGAACCGAGACCCAAGGAAGATAATGGAAGCTCGATCAACTGGCAAAAGACCTAGAGGCAGGCCAAGGATTAAATATGATGAATATGACACCAGGTTGGGCAGAGAAAGAGGAAGGACTTCGAGAGGAATGAAGCAGCTGGCTCAGGATCGAGGGGACTGGCTCCGATGGATAGAGGCGCCTCTACGCTGAAAGGCATCAAAGAGGAAGGTAGAGAAGAAGAAGATTATATATATATATATATATATATATATATATATATATATATATATAGAGAACAAGTAAGAACCAATAAGGTATATATTGAATCAGTAAGATCTTTTGAATATTACTGTAATTGCTTTTATCTATATATTTAATAAAATATTGTCCTTTCAATTGTTTGGTTCTTACTACGATACCCTTTCTCCTTAGCATTGTAGGTTTGATTAGCGAATCGTGCACATGTTATCATGTTCCCCACTAGAAAATCACTTTGAGAACTCATTAGTTTTTGAGTGATAAATTTCAGATTACTCTGGCAGATGCCATATTGATTTCTAATTAATTGTACATTTTTTTCAAACTGGATAGTTATTAAAAAAGTGAAAATTTGATTTTTTTGTAGTATCGCTCGTGAGTTTGGTTTTAAACACAAAAGCTGTAATTTAACCCAGCTTGGTAAAAAATTTGATGCAAAACATGGCGGTTAGTGATTTTCCCATGTTTTTTCCATGGCAGAAAATTATTTTCATAACGGTAACATTCGCGAGTGATTTAATTCGTACGTTTGCGTTAAATATTTTTTTTTTCAGGCCGTTAATCCTCAAACTCATAAACCACTATCCTTTTATTTTCCGGGAATCCTTTTATTATTCAGGAATTGCTAGATAAAATGAATTAACTATATCTAAGCAACTTAATTTTTTTCCAAATTGAACATCTTCAAACCTGTTTGTCAAAAAAAAAAAAAAAAATGTTTTTTCATCCTCATAGCTTATCTAAAAAAAAAAGCATTAATTTATTCACATTTGTCAATAAAAAAAAAAAAATATATATAATAATAATGTATATATATATATATATATATATATATATATATATATATATATATATATATATATATAAAATCCCCTCCCCTTTTACAGGAAGGAGTTTACAAAATTAATAATATCGAAATACCGATATTTTTTCGATATAATGAAAGACTATTTCGATATATTCGATATATATATATATATATATATATATATATATATATATATATATATATATATATATATATATATATATATTTATAAGGTGTAATGACACCTTAAAGCCCTCCCCTTTTACAGGAAGGAGTTTACAAAATTAATAATATCGAAATACCGATATTTTTTCGATATAATGAAAGACTATTTCGATATATTCGATAAATATATATATATATATATTTCACAAATCAAATTTATATATTATATGTATGTATTTACATATTGTATATATCTGTTTGAAAACACATACATATATATATGTTTGTACGTGTGTAAGTTAAAAGAAAATTACTTGTACAGTTTGCAGTATAAACAAATTTCAACATATTTTTGTCTTCCTTGAGTGGATGGTATTGGGGCTTATTTTCTTATTATTTTTTTGTTTGGTGTTTTTTTCTCTCATGAGGTGGAGAAGAACCGTTACTTGAATGCCAAGAGATGGCTAACACGAACAGGCAAGGTCACTGACATTCTGAATTCATTGTAAAACCAATATCAATAGCTTTCTGTTACGGTCATCGCATAGAAGGCCTTACGTGAAGTAACTGTTAACACCAGAAAGTGCTAACATTGTAATAACTGAGTCAAATATTCTAACCTTAATATTTATTGAGAACTAATAACAGTTATTGTTGAGAAATCAAAACACGGGTGTTTGCAGCATGGAGAATTGAAAATATTATGTTAGCAATTTACTAAAGTTTCCCTGACCGAAAATGTAAATAAACCATAACTTTTGAAATATGATTTTCAAAATTTTCCTTATAATTATAAGTGGCAGAGAGAATGATTAAATAAATTTTCTTGGCATTTTAAAAAAAAAATATCTTCAATATAAAAATATTTATTTTTAAATTTTATGTTCATGTGACCTGCCATGAGCATTAAGGCATCAGTAATTTATACCAACCCCAGAAGTGAACCAATGCAAAACTATTAGAAAAGAAAAAAAAATGGACAATGAACAATGTATTTAATCAGTAGTTCATCAGTAGTTATCAGTAAAAAAAAAAAAAAAAAAAAAAAAAAAAAAAAAAAAAAAAAAAAAAAAAAAATGAAGAATTTTCATTTATTTAAATTATTTCAACGAGAAATTTGGCACAACATACAAATTATCTATTATCTATTATCTACTTCCATGCTGGTTAAAATTATTATTTCGGACTCTTGATATTTTGTAATTAATTTCTTAAAATAAGATAACTAGTTTTTACTACATCGAATTATTTATTTAAAATCTATGTGTAACAACTTAGCTGAAAGGAGACAATTTGAGGTGATTGAATTTATATAACCTAAATATTATTATGTTCTACAATTCTTTCATGCTTTACTCCAAAGTAATTTTCTAATATTCTATTTTCCAAAATGATTCTAATATGACATTGGTAATTTTTACTGCTGCAGTGTTGGTATCAATCGGAATCTGAATCATCGCCCGCTGAATATCTCTTCTGTCAGAGAGAATGAAAGTGTGAAGATCACTTTTGACCTTTCAGCACAGATTTAGTAATCCCTTTTACAAATTTAACCTAACTGAAATTAGTGCAATATTGTATCGTACAAGACTGAAGTGAATACGAAAAAATAGAATAGTAGGTTGAGGATTCAGGAATTACTATATAATTATTACAAGTTTCTGGTTTAAAGATTAGAAGAAGGCTGAGTTACGATGAAGCTCAATATTACAATCACTTTCCCTTCCCGACACGATTATGACCCGCTTCACCTCTCCCCACTGCCCTTCATCCAACCTTTTCCACAAACGAACACTGTAAATTATCTAGGTTCCTTTTTTGATAGAAGGGTAACATGGGTCCAACTGTGTATTAGTTCGCATTGTACAGTAATACAAATTAACCTTGTAAAAGGATAGTGAAAAGAAGTCTTCCCAGTTTTAACATTAATTATTATTCATTAATCTGATCATCAATAAATATTAAAACTGGGAAGACTTTCATTTTTTTTTTAAATGTTTTATTTACATAACGTTCCAGAATAAAATCTCAAATATATGCAAACAAGCATTTTTGTTTTCTTGAAAAACGGAGTGAAGCCTGTCACTCCAAAAGAAGTACTGTACAGTTTCTGATTATTTTAATGTTTCCATATATTTTTAGCATTTCTACAAAGTTATTTCAAAATATAGGGAACGTTTACCAGTCGTTGTCAATAATAAGAGGGCAGTGAAAATCAAGGGCGCCCAATTCTCCCTGAAGGCGATGGCGAATGATGCCCCCTCCTCCCCTCTCAAGGGATTTGAATATCTTCCTCGCTTATACAAAAAAATTGGATGTAGAACAGTTAGAGGTGTGTTAGTGTTACGAAAACTAGCTTAAAAAAATGATAACCCCGTAAAAACTTGCTCCATGTGCACCTCTTCTTGGTGAGGATGCTCTGGAATGAAATTCTCTCTTCAAGACTTCATCATTGATTGACAAGGAATGTCAATTACTCAGTAGCTGTGCCAGTCAAACGGCCTGATATAATGGGGCCGAAATGCTGAGGATAAATATTGGCACATCTATATTTCAAAAATAGCTCTTTCGATTTGGCCTAAAGTTGTAGGAAAGTTTGGGCCTTGTATAAAAATGGTCCAGTATTAATTTTTATCAAATTCCATCTACTGCTTTACAACTACAAAAATTGTCTAAATGGGGTTAAAATAAAATAAAAAAATATTGGCCTCTGACAATAATGCGTTTGTTTCTTATTGTGTCCATGAGAGTATCGTTAATTTTTAGTAATATTATGATAAATTCTACTTCGAAAGTACAGAAGTCCTAGCGATCTAATGAGTAAATAGTGAAAGAAAAAACTTTTTCTCTATACATTTTATGATTTAATGAGAGATCCATGATTCTACCGCACCTAATTTTCTCCTTCTCTTATACCGGAACTATTTTTTCATTAATTTCGACCATGTCGTTTCTTAACAAAACTAATTCACCGTGATCTTTCACAGCAATTAGCCCATTTCTATCATCATCATCTCTGAGTTTTTCAGTACTTCTTAACAACCTTCACGTTTCAGAGTGAAGTTAAGCTACTGTATATGAAACCTGAATACTGTACATGAAGCCTGAAACGAACAAATTATAGGGGTTTATTATTGAGAATTTTTTACAGATTACACTTTTAGAAAATTGAGAGGAATATTGACCCATTTTAAATTTCTTAGATTTCTGTTTCATTCATTACCTGTTATTTAACCTATTATGTCGCGTTTCACATTCATTAAATTTACGTTTTACGGTAAAGAGATCTAGATTTCTTATATAAAGATCTTATGATCTAGACATTTTTCAATTTTGGATCGGCCTAATATTACACCTGTCCACTGTTTGCACCCAGACGCAAAAAATCCAGTTACGCCACTGCTCCTTATTATAATCACATAATATAATGCAGTATATTATAACTATAGTTAATAATAAATTATTATATTGTGTCATTATAATAGGCCTAGGAAAATGTGCAAAATGAAGATCTACATTTTTAGAGAAGTTTTCAAGTCATAGAAAGGGTTTAGATCAAATAATACCAAAAATCCAATTTTCTTATTCCGTAGTTTTTTTTTTCAAATAATGAGTTAAACATTGGGCCTACATGCGTTGTTCTCACTTTGAATTAGATATAAATAGATTTGTTACAATCTCACTCTTGACATTTTTCCTGGTAGGATTTGTATTTTTTCGAATATTTCAGTCAAAAGTTGGCCCAAAACTTATAATTTTATTTTTTGAGAAAAATGATCGATTTTTTAAGTGCTTTGAAAAATGTGAAACTATTGGATGTAAAGAGCTGCGGTTGAGCTCAAATTTAGTATAATTTAAAAAACGAAAGAGTCATTTCTTTGCTGCCACACATACTTAAGAAATTATAAAAGAAAAAGCAAAAAAAAATTAAATTGTTAATGAAAGCTATTAAATTGTTTAGGGGGATGTTCTACATTGTTCTTTTCGTCCTACTTTTATTTATGATTATAAATGTTAGATTTAACATAAGAGATATTTGCTGTCAGTTTATCCCAATTATAATTTATTTTTAAAATCCCTAGAAATGAATATATAAGAGAGGAGAGAGTTAAGGTCCTTTTTATACCATATTCATTGCTCTTTTAGAGCTCTTATTAGAGGTAATTGACAACCAACAGAAAGCAGTCCAGTCCGCCTTCAACATTGTCTTGAATATTTTAATCGGTCTCTTTTGAGAACTTCCTTAAAAGTCTTCTCTGCTTTCCCTCCATATTTGCTGATTCCAAATCGAAAAGTTATAATTTTTATTAACACCTAAAATATTATCATAATTTTTAAATTATTCCTCCCGTTAAGAAACTTTTGATAATTATTATAGGAATAACGATAAATAGGAAAAACGAGTACTTAAAAGAAACTTATCAGGCCCAAAAAAATTCTAAAGGCAAGTAAAAAATTCCAAAATTTACACATTTCAAACGCAGATCCACTCGAAAACACCAAGCTTCTCAAAGTACATTTTCGACTTCCGAATACCAATAAGAACTATTAGATATTTTTAAAATAAGATCGCAGTCCTTGGAATGAACTTTTTATTTCTTCGCTGCAGATTTGTAACAGCAAAAAAGATAGCCAACTCTATTGGTTTATACAACTAATTTTTCTATCTTAAAATTATAATTCATAAACATATAAAAGATACATATGAAAAAATTAATGCCTGCAAATTCATCAATAATTCAGTAAGCATATATTATTTAAAGGACAATAGGCACGTATTAATAAAGCAATCTAAATTCATTGGTATCTGCTTTTTTTTATTGCATCTCAATTTTATACCTATTAGTGGACAAACCGTCGCATGAAAGAGTGTTAAAACAGAAATTTACATACAATAATTACATCATTTAAAAAAGTTAATTCTGTCTAAAAGTACAGTTCTATTCAAAAGATTATTAAACATAAGCCGGGACTAATACTCTTTCTAACAAGGAGAGGGAATAGGCAAATCCAAATTTCAAGCCTATCTCCCTCTCAACTGTAATCCAGAGTTATCTTAACCAAACGAGATTTTTCGGCAACTATAGTCTCTCCGGTAGCACCCTCACGAAGCGATCGTACAAGAGATCATTTCAAACTATTTTAGATTGGTGCTTTAATAAACTGCGCGACTGAGTAATTCCTTTTCTTCTCCTAATAAAAACAGATCATATCATTATCCTTATTTTCAAACACCTTACCATAAACGAAAGAAGATATAAAAAGTGCTTAAGTTATATTGCACATTTAAATTCGTCTGTAAAAAAATTAGCGCATAGTATGCAGAAAATTGGGCTCACCTGACCTCATGCAATAATAATGTAACCTTTGAACTACAGTAGATATTCGTTATAATAAGTTCAGTAATCCGAAGCACTAGAATCAATTATTTTGGTTACAGTGAATCAGTGAATTGTTTCTTCTCATATCTTGTGGTCAAGGTAAGATTTAGTATCTAACTGACTGAAAAGAATGAAAGGACTACGAGAACATAATGCACTAGTCACAATTTCGCGAAAAAATAGAAAAAATAATACTTACTTTAAATGAAGTATCAGTATTGTAGAATAAATTCATCGCATGCCCTATTTCGAATATTAATGGAATTATAGAATAAAAAAGATTGAAAAATAGGGAATCCAATGGGCCGAGTAGTTAAGGATGGGAGACTCGGAGAAATGGAGGAAGCTACCCACGCATTCTCTCCTGCGTAGAAGAATGCAGATGCTCTCTCAATTTATTCAATACCCGCTGGTGCCGTCAGTATTCCATGGCTTGCTGCTTGTAGATTCTTTTTACTTATTCTGTACAACAGAAAACATCGTGGTACAACAAAAGGCACCGCGATATTCTTTAGATGAGCTGGATACTAAAGTCCCTCTTAGTTTGCCTTAAAAACATAAGCAGCTCGTTTTTTCTCAATTTTCTAATATTGATTTGTAAGTAACTGAAGTACCTACCTCAACGCTTTTATATATATATTATATTACAGTCAAAGACTAAAGCCTCTACTAGTATAGTACACCTTTGCTTTCTCATATAAATTCTCAACAAGTGAATTAATTGATATTTATTTAATTGCATTATTTTTATTATGCATTTATTATGTATTTATTATTGCATTATTTTATTAGAAATTTTAATTTCTAAATATACTTAAATTGTTTAGTTGGTCGTATATATATATATATATATATATATATATATATATATATATATATATATATATATATATATATATATATATATATATATATATATATAAAGTATATTATTTAAACTATTGAAACTAGGATGTAGAAATGGAATTATGTCTATTTCAAGCTATTCAAAAGGCCAATTAAAAGCTATAACAAATCCCGAGTGCGGGGTTAGCTGGCTTATCACCAGGAGAATCTAAGTATGCGTGGCTTTCCCCTGCAGGTGGTCACCCAACGGGCGGTTACCGATTGAAATGAGATATTATTACTCTTCGCACAAATACATAACTTACGTTTTGAATTACTAGGTTGTTGCAAAAGTCCTTATGCATGAACACAACCCTTAATTCCAACTCTCATAATGATTCCTATAAGAGTGGTTTTGTTCCTACTATTTATGTTAATGTTTACTTTGACTAATCCTTTAATTTCTTGTAACTTGAGTTGGCTCTATGAGGTCATTTACATTTTTAAAATGCACGTGGGATATCAGAAGAAAAAATCGTGATTCGTGGTCTTTTGAGGCATTACTGGTTTAAGCGCAAAGGTAGCCGCCGAAGAAATTTGTGCCATAGAAGGAGAGTCAATTATCCTTCGAAGTACTGACGCACTTTGGTTCAGGCGTTTCAACCATTACATGGGAATATGAGCCTTGCAGATGCACTTAGATCAGGTTGCCCATCGGTCGTTGATGATGACGTTCTTCTTGAACATGTGAACCTGAACCCACATACAACTATTCGTCATTTAGAGGCTGTAGTTAGGGGCTTCTAATGTCACAGTGGCTCGAATTTAAGGCCAAGGTCCGATCCACATGACTTGACAGAGGCTCTAGTCCAGCAGTGAGTTTATATGTGCAAACTTTTGCTTCAAAATCCAAAAGATGACAGGTTCTGGAAAAAAATTATCACAAGTAACGAAAAGTGGATATTTAAAAAAAAAAAAAAAAAAAAAAAAAACCTAGCCAACAAAAGCCAGGTGAAGATGCACAACAGGAGGTTCGCCAAAATCGGTCTGGAAAAAAGTGATGCTTTGTGTTTGGTGGAACTTCCAAGGCATTTTGCATTTTAAGCTTGTTTCTGATGGTTGGGCAGTGGACTCAAATCTCTACTGTGAACAGCTAGACAGAGTTGATGCAGTTTTGAGTGCAAAGTACCACGCTTTGGTCAACAGAAACCAAGACATTTTGCAACAAGACAATGCTCCTGCACATTGTTCTCGTTTGACCAAGAAAAAATTATGGAAACTTAATAGGGGTAAACGTTTTGCGTCATCCTACGTATAGTTTTGCACCATCAGATTATGGTTTGTTTAGATCGATGGCTCATTTTTTGATAGTCACGAGGACGTGAAAATGGAATGTGAAGAGTTCTTTGCCTCAAAACCAAAGGAGTTCTACCGGCATCAAATCCGATTACTGGCAGAAAGATGGGTGGAAGTTGTTGAAAACAATGGACTTTGCTTTGAAGAGTAGTATTCAATAATGTTTTAAAAAAGTAATCTGAAATAAAGCTATTTCAATTTTTTTTTTTTTTTCTAATTTTTTACAAAATTTGTAACAACCTAGTAATGCCATTCAGCCTTCTTGGATAATTATAATTTTTTTACAGATGTTCAAAAAGTGTGTGTCTTGTTGCTCTACAAAGATATTTCATTCTCCTTATTTTAATGCATGCATTAATGCAGCTGAATTTCTTTTTGAACATTCATAAAAAATGAAAATAATACAAGAAGTTTGAAAGGTATTAATTTCAAATTTTTGTTATGTATTTGTGCGAATAATAATAAATATTTCATTGCAATCCATGTGGCATAGTTTTGTATTTCTCCTTTTCAGAAATTTTTTTTTTCAACTATCATACTAAATTTTATTCTATTTAGTCATGAAACTAAAAGTTTCACTTATAAAATTTTTCTGGAGCTGAATTGCCTTATTTCTGAAAAAAACAAACAGATTTTTTAAGGGAGCGTCTTTCGGAAGGGTCTGATCGATATTTTCATCGATACAACATCTCTTTAGAATTTGATTTTCTATAAGAATCCGTCATAAAATATAGCCAATTCTATTTAAAATTAAAAAGTTATGTGCGCTGGACCAGTACTAGGGAAAATTCGGAGGTAGAATAAGAGTCCAAAAGAAACTTCAGGCTACACGGTTATTTAATTGTTTTCTGTCTGTTCTCTGAATGAATTTCAAGATTCTCATATACCAATCGATTAATTTTTTTGTGTAAAATACGAAAATAATATTGCCGATTGTATTAAATGTACTTCAATATACTAATATGCTTCAATGTACAATAAATTACAAAAGCCAAAAGACGCTTCCAGTAAAGTAAGTTAAAAAACAATATTTTAGGTAAAACCAAGTCAGATTCGCTTTTAGCGTCCTTTAAAACTCTTAAATACGAATTTTCATCGAAATGATAAAATAGAAATTTTTGACTTTGTTTTTTTGGAGAATTTTTTTTCCTCCCAATCCGGCGTTCCGTTTCGTTTTATTGTTAGTAATTTTATTTTTCGATTCCTATTAAAATTCGTATTTAAGGATTTGATGAAATACGAAAATTGATTATCAACTTTGTTTCTTCTTTTTTTTGCGTGTTAAAAGCCCTGTAATATAATGTCCAAAAAGGGCCATATTTCGCGCATAATTTTTTTGCGAAAAGTTTTTGGCCGACTTCAGTTGTTTGAAAGTCATTTTTCCGTCTCTTTAAACGCTCTACAAACAATTTTTATTTTTATTTAAAAAAAATTGATCTTATTTTAAACTTGAAAAAAATATCTGATGTGGACAACACATGACTTCCTTCTACGCCTATTAAACTATAAATCGGTGGCTCAAAGAGTGATCCTGAATTTGGTTACTAGTTTCCGAAGATTGCAGTATCTCAAAAACGACAGTCGGCGTCGCGACATCCATCTATTGACACACACAAACAGACATACTCTTGTTTCTGGAGATCTCATTCCGTTATTATACGTCGTTTTCTTTCAGTAGGTAACTAGTTTCCAAGAGATTTCTTCGTGTTCCGTGACAACATTAGAACTGTCAATATCATTAATAAAGCAAGATAAAGCATTGGAAATCGACATTTTAAGCAGAAGAACCCACTTAACTTATATCTTATTCTCCTGCTGCAGACTTGTTCATCTCACAAATGGGGAGGACAACCAGTATTTTACACTAAATTTTAATATTTAAAACAACTAATAAAAATGTTTAATTGGATTGGAAACAAAATCGCGTTTGTAATCTTTATTACGGAACCATATAATTTCTGTATTTAATTTTAATATAATTTTTGATGTAAGTATATTATGATCTTCAAGTAAAGTAACCTTTTCGGCTCACCAATTTTAATCAAAATGTATTAAATACATTCATACCGATATAAAAGCCCTATTTACCAAATTTGAGATGTTTTACATTATATTTTAATA
Organism: Rhaphigaster nebulosa; assembly: GCA_948150685.1. Taxonomy (NCBI): domain Eukaryota; kingdom Metazoa; phylum Arthropoda; class Insecta; order Hemiptera; family Pentatomidae; genus Rhaphigaster; species Rhaphigaster nebulosa. The sequence goes on along the minus strand of OX411306.1, from coordinate 164,618,429 downwards.
TAATTTTTTATGAAAGTCTAATATGACCTTAGTGCCACTTCCTAGATTTTCAAAAATTCTTAATACAAAATATTAACTTTCTATGGCTAAGCGTTTTTGAGTTAAGCGAGATACGCACGCAGACGTCACGACGAAACTAGTCAAAATGGATTCAGGGATGGTCAAAATGGATATTTCCGTTGAAATCTGAAAACCGAAAATTTTCGCGATTACAATACTTCCTTTACCTGGTACAAGGAAGTAAAAACACTTCGCACATTTATGATTTTTTTTTTTTCACCAGGTTGCTACTTACCGATTTTATCTAAAACATATAAAATTTGTTTTTACTATTTTTCTCCTAATTATCACATCGAGAAAACCCATTGGAAAGTTATTTTATAAAATAAATATATTTTCTCTATTACGCCTGGACTAGTTAGTTATCTTTTGGTTTTTCCTAAAATATTTTTTTTTGCTTACTTTGCTGGAAGCGTCTTTTATTTTTTGTAATTTGTTGTACATTTAAGCTCATTTAATACAATCGGCAATTCTGTTTTCGCATTTTACATCAAAAACAAATCGATTGGTATATGAGAACCTTGAAATTAAATGAAGAGAATAGGCATATAATATAAAATAAACAATAATATAAAAAATTGTTGAAATTATTTCATATATTTTTTTTCTCGGCTTCTATGGCGCATTGGCAAGAACCCTGAGACAAATTGCTAATATTTTTCCAACTAGTATTACCAAAAAAATATCATTTAAATCTGTGATGCCAGGACCGTGGCAAAAGTCGTAAAAAATAAATAATAAAAGGATTATTAATTCCAAATAAACTCTAGATTATCTTTACATATCATATGGCATTAGGGAGCCTTCCTATAATGCAAATTTTAGATTACAAAGGGTTGTGATCATAAAGAATTGAATATATACTCAACATATGCTAAATATGAGATCATAAGTTGATCAACATTGCAGTATGATTTTTGATAAAGTATAAATCAATTTTCACTCTGAGAACATTTATTTAAAATACTCAAGGGTGTTGTTGAAATTATTCAAATTTGTAAATCACACATTTTTATTTCTGGGAAAAAAAAAATAATACTGAGGTGAATAAAATATAAATGATATAAATATGTTTTAACTTAAATAGCAAACTAGATAAATACTTTCATTGTATATCTGAATACATAACAACTCTAAACAGAAAGGATTTATTACAATTGAAGTAATATCTAAAGAATATAAAAACACGATCAGAACATAAATAATTGAAAATAATTATTATTAAAATTACCTAATTCGAAATTTAGAAAAAAATAAATAAAAAAGCAAGGATTTAGGAATTAGTTTCTATCTCAAGCTATTCAAAAAGCCCTCATAAAGCATTTTTTTCTAATAGCATATTTAAAAGAAAGGAGAAAAAAGGTAATATGTAAAAGGAAGATATAATCAATATTTTTTAAAAAACCATTTAATACCTCCGCAATACATATACTAATACAAAGATATAAGTAAAGGACTACAAAATAAACTTACAAAAGTTACTAACTACTTAAAATATTATAAGGTCATTACTTAAAGTAAAATATAACACAACTTATACTAAATAGAAATATGCTATTGATAACATAAAGTATACAACAAATGAATTAACATTATTTTATAATATAAACCACTTAAGAAAATAAATCACACATATATATATATATATATATATATATATATATATATATATATATATATATATATATATATATATATATATTCAAAATAAAATTATAGTAAAAGTTTACTCGTTTTTAATTAGGTAGGGATGAGGTGTTGGAATTTCTCCACAATCTTTAATCCTAACTTCACTTAATGGTTGGTCATTGTTATCTGTTTTAAGATTTTCGATGGTGTGAACTATACGTTGACCCTCAACAACCTTTAAAAATTAAAAACAATAATACAATGGTTATTAAAATGCGTCTTCTATGATAATTGTAACTTCTAAAATGCTCTTTTACCTTTCCAAAAATTACATGATGCCCATCCAGCCAGGGTGTTTGAATAGTTGTAATAAAAAACTGTGATCCATTTGAATCTGGACCTGCAATGATAATATAAATTAGAAAAGAGTGCCATTTAAAATCTAATTAAGGCTACTGATAAAAATTCATAGCCTGGTAATAATGCAGCTATGAAAAAAAAATTGCATGCGAAGGTTATCGTTTGGTACCAATGATCCTAAGAAAATTAACTTATTTTGGTAAGACTTTCCTTGCTGATAACTACTCAAAGAGGGAAAGAATTAAAAAGTATTCTGGATTAATATAGTTTGATTGATCTAATTAGGTATAGACCAGTAAATCCCAAACAAATTTTTTTGTGTTATACGATAATTGCAACAGATCAGCCTAGACAACTATTAAAGTAAACTACCATTCCCCACACACTCCACTATACCCTAATAGTGAATGAGATGAATGAAATTAAAGTCTACTTTATTGTGCCTACTACTATATTACAGTTACTATAATATGTTAATTAAAAACCAGTTGTTCTCAAAATGGGTGCAAGAGTGCAGCGAAATTTTAAAATAATTTAATTAAATTAAGATTACCTTAGATACTAAACAAGCTGAAGGTTACTTGTTATGCACTCGCTTATTTGTAAAAATTCTACCGGATCATCACTTTTGATTCCGTTCTTTAGATTCCACCACATAACGGTTGGTTACTGTTACACAGAGTGACAGACTATATAGCTACAGCACTAGAGTCATCTCATGCAATTACTCAATTACAACTAATAAACATTATTAGTAAATTAATATTACAATTACCTCTGTTTGCCATACTCAAGAAACCTGCTGAGGTATGCTTAATCGTAAAGTTTTCATCTTCAAATGCTTTACCATAGATACTTATTGACCCAGTTCCATCTCCATTCAAAATGTCTCCACCTGAAAAAAAAAAAAAATTTAATAAATCGGGAATTCGTCGCTGAAAGGAACTAAATGGAAGCTAAAACTTCCTTTTTTTCTTACTTGGCGAAATTGGGGAAGTATTAATTCCATTAAATCTTACCCTGAATCATGAACTTTTTGATGACACGATGGAATCTTGATCCGGCATATGTTTTCCCATTTATTCCTTTCGTTGCGATTTTTATGAAATTGTGTACAGTTTTAGGCACGTCTTTACCAAACAATCCTATAACAATCCTACCAGCATCTTTTCCTCCAATCGTTATGTCGAAATATACTTGCTTTGTAACCAGTAGTTCGTGTTCACCCTAAAAAATAATAAAACAAATATGTAATTTTTAAGACTCCATAATTAAATAAATACAACTGAAAATAACTATTAAATTAAACCAGTAAGAATAATAATACACATAATTCATATATTTTAATTAAGATGCTGCAGATAATTAAAGAAACACAACAAAAACGATTATCAAATCAACAAGATTAACATTTTGAACGATGTGTGAAACCATTACAAATGATCACGATTTTACGTAAAAAAGAAACTTGGTCTAGCTATTGTTTTTCTATAATCTGTCTAAAGTTTCAAGTAGCACCGTCGCATAGTGGGACCAAACGCTAAAATCAGGAGCTAAAGTCGAATTTTCAGGTATTTTATTTTCGCGCAAAAATTTAATCATCGTGATGACAGAGTCGACGATATCAAATGGACAAGAAATTATTATTTTAAAAAGCTTTTTTACGATGAAATTTAATTCCGAAGATGGTGTTATGGGGAGGGTAAATTTGAATGACATAAGATCATGCTATGATATTAAATCGTAGTTGTAAGCAGAAGAACAATCCTAAGGAAATTAATGCGTAACCAATAAGTAAAGTGACTAACAAAAGTTTTCATACACGGATTGATTGGAAATAAAAAATTAATAAAAACAATATTTCCAAACATTTTTTTATTTTTTATTTAAAAGTATAAATATAACTTCAATACCACTCTAATCGAATTTATAAAAAAAAATGTAAATATAAAACAACAGCTTTAATGCAGCAAACGTTTTCATACATAATCATATATAATAATTTATTTAAGTCCAAATTTTTAAATTATAATTTTGAATGCAGTTCTTTGTTTTTAGTATCAACTTAAGTTGCTTCGGCATTGATCGGATCAACTTCGAAGTCAATAGGGAGGATATTTTCTCCCATTCTTCATTTAAAGATCTTTTACCGACCTTATATTAGGGTTGGAACATCGAAAGGTAAATATCGATATTCTTTGATAATCGCTAGAAAAATATTGATATATCAAAGGAAATGGATGAAAAAGCAAATAAAGTGCATCAAATGAGTGTAATGTTAAACTGTGAAGAAGGTTATGAAATAATATAATTATTATTATTTGTAAAACAATATTTTTATTAGCTACGAATCATTATAAAAAAAGATCGAAAAGAATTATACTTAAAAGAAAAAAAAATATTATAACATATTTTTATTTTGAAGACTTTTAGCCATATTTCTTTAGGCTTTTACAACTTAAAGCTTCTAAAAATTGTATTTATTTTATAACGCTTCCGACCATATTGTGCATTTTCAAAACTTCGTCTAAAAGCATGCAATTCATTTGATATACATCTGAGTACAATCATCTTTTATATAATTATCAATTTATCTTTACATGAGATTAATTAACATTATTTATATATAAATCGTATCTACTAATTAATGTTTGGTAATTAAATGCTGTTAATTGTTATATTTACTGGTAAAACTCCTGAATCTTGACCCCAAAATAGCGGATGTCTAGATTTTTAAGACCAGACTAATCTTAAAAATCAAGTCCTTCACCATGTTGGAGTTACGATTCTAGATTTTTACCGAATAAAATACAGTATAATCTCGATAATTTGTATGGTTAATGGTTCGAAACTGAAATATGAATTATCTAGATATTCAAATCATCGAGATTCCCAGTAATCGGTGATAAAAAATAGGAAATAACAAAATTACATTAATACGAATGGAAATATAAACGATATAGTTAGATCAACAAAACCTTAAAATATCACATTTGAAAAAAAATCGGTTATTTTCTGTTGGTGCAATCCTTGAAGACGGATCTTATCTATGGCTTCGTTAAGCATGTTCAGAGCAAAAAATAGGTATGCACAAACATCCGATTTTGCTAAGGAATGAAACACGTAGATGTATTATTTCGCCATTTTAGAATTAATCGTCGGCACATCAATTTCTTCTTCATCTCCTTTTTATACGGAATCAAAATTTCCTCGTCAGTTAGGATCCTAGCTACCGCTAAACCTTCGTCTAAATAGGCGAAATCTCGTAAAGTTATGGGAGTTTTTAATTTTGAGGTAGGTGATTCCCATCCTTTCTCATTTCCAACTCCTAAGAGTTACATCCTACTTCTTTGCTTTAAATGTCTTAAGTCGTTAAATTATGGCCTTATAAGTTTAGAAACTGCAGCTTAGAGATTGTGTTGGGAGGCAAACACAGGAGATAATCATCGCTGAGTGATGTGGTAATGTTGTGGGTACAATCATCAATAAACAGTTGAAAATTTTCGCTGTTTTTTATTCCACATATGTTCCCATTCGTTAAAATTTCGCTTAAGGTACATGCTTTTGTGTGTTTCCGCGATAGGCATTCGGTAAAGTTTTTGTTTATAAAACACCTTGCTTTCGCAGATTTGCCAGTCATGAGCGAACTTAATTTTTCAGATCAATCCATGTTGGTGGCTAACAGTGTGGTTACATGTTTTTTTAACAATTTTATATAAGGTGGTTTATGTACTAGAACGACTTCGGCAGGGGCGCACAATCCTGATTTATAAGGGTAAAGGAGATACAAAAAACATATCTCCTGGAGACATATCACCATATGTTTTTGTGACAAGACATTGTGCGCCGAATCATAGAGAAGGTTCTGGACCATCAATTAAGACAGCAGATAACCTTCAGCAAAAATCAAAGAGGCTTCATCAAATGCCCACCGGGAACACACGTCAGCTCTGGAATCATCGACGCAATCATAAAAGATGCCAAATATAACAAAAATGGTTACGCGGTGATATTTCTAAACGTGGTTGGAACTTTTGACAGCGTTGGACACAAGCACTTTTAACCTAAGAAGCAACCAAGAAGGTGTGGTCCTCAAAGGGTTCGCGGACGACCAGGCTGTCTCGGCGCGCGACAAGGGTGCTGTAGACAGAATTATTAAAAGCACTTAAAGGATACTCGCGAAGATTGGTCCGGCTATAAATCTACAAAAAAAGTGTGGGAATAATGATGAATAAAGGAGAGCTGCAATCGACGTCTCTATTCCTGGAGAACGGGAATGTCAGCCAAACTGACCAAGCAGATGATACCACCAAGTATTTAGGATGTACATCTCGGGATTGCTGATATTTAACCAGGACGCGGTGACAAAATTAAATAGTAATCTCAATAAATTAGTCAGCTTTTGCTTGTCCAAACCGGAGCAGAAAATTAATGTTGTCAACCAACCAATATCTGCTCCCGGAACTTACATATCCTTTCCAGACTGCGCCTCTCACAAAAATACGCCCTGCGGTATTAGGAGGAATTGATATAAATATTCGCAGGAGCATTAAGGCCATCATCGATCCCCCGCTATCACCTCCACGACGATGTTAGAAACACCGAGGAGGTATAGAGGATTAGGACTGATCCGCTATCTATGGGAGGCTTCTTTACAGCATTGGTCCATTGCCCAGCGACTGTCTAATGTGCCGGTTGCCCTGTTCCAGTCCACATTTAATTACCAGAGCGCTCCTTAGAGAATAGGACTTCACCTGCTTTGACGAGGTTTATTGTGTTGACACGGACGGATCCCCGAGGTATGCTGATATTGTCGCATTTATTTAGAAAATAGTGATATATCGCTTATTCAAATAAGTAGCAATTATTCAGTGGAAACATAATTATCGGAGATCCGAAATTTTGACATTTTGGTGAGATGGAGAAAAGAAATATTCAGTTTCGAAGATTCAACATTATTGAGTAAGTGCCTTCGTTCACATTTTCAAATAAATTTAACCAAAAATGGGACACATGTTCCAGAAATAAACCTCGTTTTTCAAAAAGGCATCAGTTCTGGTTCAAAGAATGTTATTTTGAATGGATCGAGGAAACAAGAAAAAACAGTTTTTCGAAGGACAGAATTTGCGAAAGGGTAAAGCAAAACCTTTAGAGGAATGTTGTGAAAGAACAAAAATGTGAAGAGTTCAGGAAATTCTTTCTGAATACTCGGTGGGTGATTTGTAAAATGCATTAGAATACAATTTAAGAATTGCCAGCCATAAATACATGGTAGTCAAAGTGAACGAACTATTAGCCTACGAGATTCACATGATTTGTCGATGGAATACCAACTCTCAGATAATTTTATGTGGAACGAAGAAGCATAAGCTTTGCTGGTTTGGTTGGTTATTATAGTTTATTATACGGAAAACATCTAGGTCATTAGCGCCCTTTCCATGTAATATAGCTGATATAATTAATTTTTACTTTCCCTTACCTATACAGGGTGTCCCACCTCGTGATGTCAATACTTTAGGAGGTTATTCTAGAAGTCATTTGTAGTTAAATGGCGCAGAAATGAAATTTCTATCTTAACCCATCGAAGAGATATCCTATTTTTTGTGTATTTTTAAAAATACACGATTTTTTAGTGAAAAACTGTAATTATTTAATTTCTGGTTGATGTATCGTAAAAAACGAGGATATTTTCAAAACTACATTAAATTTCCTATAAGGAACACCCAAACAAAAATTTTATTTATTCACACAAGCGGTATACAGTACTTAATAGCAGTTAAAAATTTAAAAATTAGTATTTTCTGATTGTGTTTACACTTTTCTAGCACAGCCAATTTTAGGCGCAGAGGTTTGCCTCTGCAAGTCAAAAGTTATATCAATTCATAAGCTTTAAAATGATATCCCATTCATCCAGAAAAATAAAGGTTTTGTGTAAAAAACTTTAATTTCCAATTCCAAAACCATAATTACGCTATATTTATCGGCGGCGTAGAACAAAGAGTGAACACACTGAGAACATAATACAAAGAAGGAGGAGATTTTTTTGCTTTTCTTTTTTTTCTTTTAACAATGAAATGAGTGGAAAACCTATTTAGTCACCCACATATTGAAATTTCCATACTTACATAGGTAAATTAGAATTATTTTATTTATTTATTTATTTTTTCATTACGATATTAACCTTGAAGAGGCTCACAGCAAGATGAGCAAAATCTAGGTTTACAATAATGTGGCATGGTCCAAACCAAAAGAACTTTTATTGAATAATAATAATAATGTTTATAATACTTTCATGTCTAAAGATAGATCAAAGGTAAGCTCATACCTTTAGTCAACCAATTCTGTCCATGCTTGTCTAGCTCGAGACTCGCTCCCAGTATCAAATGACCATTCATTATCACTTTACTAGTGGTGAGGTGCACTTGCTTCCAGCAACATGCCTAATTTTTTCACAACTGAAGAATACGCTGATATTGTGTTTGTATATGGCTTTGCCGATGGAAATGCCTCGGAAGCTGTCCGTGAATACGGTCGTCGTTTCCCAGACAGACGGTTGCCGGATCGCAGAACGTTTTCTTCTACTTTTCGTACCCTGAGGGAGACCGGATCGCTGCCGAAACAGCCTATCGGGGCACGGGATGTCCAGAATGCTGAACGTGAGGAAGAGGTGCTGAATTTTTTTTATGAAAACCCCTCTTCTAGTGTTCGTGAAGCAGAAGCACAACTTGGGATCCCCCACAGCTCAGTGCACCGAATTTTAGTCGATGACGGAAGACATCCCTTCCACCTCAGCCCGGTTTAAGAATTGCTGGATAGAGACATGGCGGCCAGGAGACAATTTCGCGAATGGTTTGCAGACCAGTGCCAGGAAGACCGCTGGTTCCCTAGACGTGTTTTGTGGTCTGATGAAGCAACATTTACGCGTGGGGGGCTTTTTAATGTCCGCAATAGCGGAGAATAATTCCCATGCTGTTAGGCCATCCTCCTTCCAATACCAGTTCGACATAAATGTACGGATGGGAGTGGTAGATAATCGTCTAATTGGCCCGATAATATTGCCCAGAAGAATGAATGCGGAATTATTTAGGGGACTTCTGGAAAACCAGTTGTATCCTCTTTTTAATCAGCCTGAAGATCTCCTGCCTGACATCAATCGCACATGGTTCCAAATGGATGGATGCCCGGCCCACAGTGGGAGAGAAGTGACGGCTTGGTTGGATAACCACTTCCCAAACCGTTGGATTGGTCGATATGGACCTATTCCATGGCCTGCTCGATCCTCCGATCTTACTCCTCTCGACTTCCACGTATGGGGAACGTTGAAGAGCAAAGTTTACTCCGAGCCCGTAGCATCAAGGGAGGAACTCCTTGCCAGGATTGAAGAGCAGAGCAATATCATGAGGAGAGAAGGGCGAGACATTCTGCGCAAAGATTACGGGCTCTTATGTGTAAACAGCAGGCAGGGGGGCATTTTGAGCATTTAATGGGCCAATAAATTAATTTGAATATTTCAATATTGATTTTTTTTTTTTTATTTTAAGAATAATATTCTTATACATATTATGTATTATTATTAACAGTTTCTTTAGGAGTACTTTTACTTTTCATAAACAAGTTTTTTTACTTTTCGTGTTTTTTTATTTTTTTATTGTAAATAATATTTTTTTATTTTATTGTTTCTTTTAAAAGAGTAGTAATTAGAATTAGTATTATTAGGTACCTACATTTCAGACATTTTTATTTTAAAGTGTATAAAGACATTATGTATCTAGATACATATTATTTATAATAATTTGTAAGAACTAAATTTATGATTATGTCTTAAATTTAATACTTTTCACAAAACGATTTTTAAAAAATCTGCTTATTTTTATTTGTAATAATTATTGTGACGCGCCATGAGAAAAGGGAGCTTAGGGTGAACAAATGAAAATCTATTTCTTCCCACTAATTTTTAGAAGAGACGAATCAAATGAGCCCTTCTGTAGCTCCCTAGGGGCAAAAATCGCAGAATTATAACGAATTGAAGTTTAATTTTTACAAATTATAATTTTAGAAAAAAGCAAGCTCCCATTGAAAAACCGTCCGGTCTAAAGCGGAATTTCACAAAACAGCGCTCTTACACAACACTTGAGAGTAACCAACGTCAAAAATAGTATTTAACATGTAGTTTAGATGTTCAGAAATACATTTACTAGAAACAAGTTTTTATGCTCTAGTGAAAAATTTGGGTCTTCATCCTAAGCTCCCTTTTCTCGTGGCGCGTCACAAATATGGAAATTTCAATATGTGAGTTACTAAATAGGTTCTCCAAACATTAGATTGTTATAATAAAATAAAAAAGAAAAGCCAAAAAAAAACTCCTCCTTCTTTGTATTATGTTCTCAGTGTGTTCACTCTTTGTTCTACGCCGCCGATAAATTTAGCGTAATTACGGTTTTGGAATTGGAAATTAAAGTTTTTTACACAAAACCTTTATTTTTCTGGGTGAATGGGGTATCATTTTAAAGCTCATGAATTGATGTAACTTTTGACCCAGAGGCAAACCTCTGTGCCTAAAATTGGCTGTGCTAGAAAAGTGTAAACACAATCAGAAAATACTAATTTTTAAATTTTTAACTGCTATTAAGTACTGTATACCGCTTGTGTTAATAAATAAAATTTTAAAGGGGGTTGTTCCTTATAGGAAATTTCCGATCGGCAACCGTCTGTCTGGGAAACGACGACCGTATTCACGGACAGCTTCCGAGGCATTTCCATCGGCAAAGCCATATACAAACACAATATCAGCGTATTCTTCAGTTGTGAAAAAATTAGGCATGTTGCTGGAAGCAAGTGCACCTCACCACTAGTAAAGTGATAATGAATGGTCATTTGATACTGGGAGCGAGTCTCGAGCTAGACAAGCATGGACAGAATTGGTTGACTAAAGGTATGAGCTTACCTTTGATCTATCTTTAGACATGAAAGTATTATAAACATTATTATTATTATTCAATAAAAGTTCTTTTGGTTTGGACCATGCCACATTATTGTAAACCTAGATTTTGCTCATCTTGCTGTGAGCCTCTTCAAGGTTAATATCGTAATGAAAAAATAAATAAATAAATAAAATAATTCTAATTTACCTATGTAAGTATGGAAATTTCAATATGTGGGTGACTAAATAGGTTTTCCACTCATTTCATTGTTAAAAGAAAAAAAAGAAAAGCAAAAAAAATCTCCTCCTTCTTTGTATTATGTTCTCAGTGTGTTCACTCTTTGTTCTACGCCGCCGATAAATATAGCGTAATTATGGTTTTGGAATTGGAAATTAAAGTTTTTTACACAAAACCTTTATTTTTCTGGATGAATGGGGTATCATTTTAAAGCTTATGAATTGATATAACTTTTGACTTGCAGAGGCAAACCTCTGCGCCTAAAATTGGCTGTGCTAGAAAAGTGTAAACACAATCAGAAAATACTAATTTTTAAATTTTTAACTGCTATTAAGTACTGTATACCGCTTGTGTGAATAAATAAAATTTTTGTTTGGGTGTTCCTTATAGGAAATTTAATGTAGTTTTGAAAATATCCTCGTTTTTTACGATACATCAACCAGAAATTAAATAATTACAGTTTTTCACTAAAAAATCGTGTATTTTTAAAAATACACAAAAAATAGGATATCTCTTCGATGGGTTAAGATAGAAATTTAATTACAAATGACTTCTAGAATAACCTCCTAAAGTATTGACATCACGAGGCGGGACACCCTATATACGAAGTATATAGTAAGCAGAAGTATTTACTTTATTAGTATATACTTTATTCATGGACACTAAACCGAAACTTTTAAAATATATTTTCAACTTGACAAAGTTAAAATATATAGGTAATGTACAGAATTCTTGTACTAAAATTCTTTAAAAAACTGTTTTATGTACTTAAGAAGTGGATGCTGCTGTGTTTGTTTCAAGCAATGTTTATGTGAACTCTTTAAAATTACATTAAAAAGATAATTATTATAGGACGGTAAGGGAAAATTGTGTGATGCAAGCACCGTACCAGATTTTTAAATTAATGAACAAAAAATGAAATAAAACATAATAAATAAAAATAAAAAAAATAAATGAATTAATAATAAGATGTATTTAATCATTTATTATATGATCATTACATTTGCATCAGTAAATTTACTTTGGTAGGAAAGGTAAATTTACTGAAGCATATATAATGATTATATAATAAATAATAAAATACATCCTATTATTTATTTAATTTTTCTACTTATTTATTTAAGTTTTATTTATTTTTATTTTTTAATTTATTTTATTTTTTTAAATTAATTAAATAAACAAAATGACATAAAAAGAAATTACAATAATTGAAAAAAATATGTACATTACAAAGGAAATAAATAGACAATTAAATAACAACCAAAATAAGAAAATTTATGTTGAGTAAAAATAAAATAGATCATCATAAACACATTCATATGTATCTACAATATTTACAATCTGTCTAACGAACTCCGAATCAAGCTTTGCCCCGACATGTGGATGGCAAAGCAGGTCTCCAAGAGATCCCAGCCGCATCACTGGTATTGAAAGCCAGTGGAGACTGAGTGAGGGCAATAGAGCCATGACAGATGCTCAGGACATGATTGGAGAAGCTGGCCGTTGCAAAGGAATCTAAAAGTATATTTACAAAAGGTCTCAGAGCCACTGTCATTTCAACCTTAGAGGAGGGTTATAGTGATGGTTGGAGCCAGATAGGCGTTGTGCTAAGAGGTTATTGACTGATGCCCCATAATATGGGGCATCAGTCAATATTAATGAGTCAATATCGAATTTGCCAATATATTAACCCTCAGAAGGGTATATTGTAATAATAATATTGATGCGTGTGATATAAATCCGATGCTAAATACTATTGACTGTTATAGAGAGTGTATAAATTGAAAACTACGAATAAAAACAAATAAATAGTATACAGACTAATAACAAACAAATATCCTGTACAGAATTCTCAAAGCTTCAGCTAATAAGATTACTATTTTTTGTAGTGCTTCTCACCTAAACCCTTTACTTCAAACGATATATCTTTCATAAATGATGGGATATCTACAACTAATTCATAGTTTGAGAAGTTTTTGTAATAATAGAACAATAGCAATGTCTAATATTATGCCCCTCCATACGATTTCAAAATTTAATGATTAATTTTTATATGAATAGAGCAGATATGCACATAAAATTACTGATATTGTTTTAATTCCAAATTTAACCACCAAAACATTCCTGCTGACTTCAATATTATTAAAATTTATAACTATTATTTGTTTATTTTCATTATAATGCAAGGTTGTTAATATCTAAAATTATAGAACCAATCAAACAGGCCCACAAATTCGTCTTAAGGGAATGCTAACAGATGAAGAAAATATATTTGTTTCCTGAAAAATTTATACTACAGAAATCTAATATTTATTCAATTCTTCTATGATTTATAAACAATGCTGACATTAGGATAAATTATGACAGTAATTTACCAGGTCAATAAAAGGAAAACAGGCAAGCATTACAATCCAAGAAATCCATATTCTCTAATGCACTTCATATATTGCAACAATGATCTAGTTTCCTCTTACTTTTATTTCAATGAGATAAAAAAAACAGCTAAATTCAAATTTCAAAGCATAAGATACTGGAATTTTATTTTTTAAAATAAAAAATATTCTTATTTTTTAAAACTTTAGATTTTATTTATGAAATGTAACATACTTTAGAAATTGAACTATCTGTTTTAAAATGCTGGTCATCCAACTGCCAAAAAGACCTGTAAAGTTAACTTACTATCTGTTTGATATATGAAGACTTCTTAAAAAAGGAAATCTGCTAGTCAAATCAATTGGTTTTTTTTATATAATGTATTTTATTATAAGCTGATAGATCATAAAGCAGTTGCTTCTAAATACATAAATAAAATTTCATAATTCATGGAAGATTTTATATAAAACTTTAAAAATGCTATTAACAAAATTGCACTGCTTATCACAATAAATTATTAAATAAACAAATAACTATATAGCAATAACTATCATATAATTTTGCCCATGATAAATATAGTGCTGATTTTTAAAATTCTACATATTATGTTCGTGTTAAATTTAATAAATTATATTAAAATCAGATATAAAATGATACAGGAATTTTTATGAATGACAATATTGATATTCATGTCCTTTTCTTTGTCATTTTCATTAATAGCACCATATTAATAAAAACAACAAAAACAATTATAATTAATATCCAAATCCAGCATTGCGATGTTCTACGTGTATTTTCTTGCAATTTATCAGATTGGATGCGCAGATGATCAATATTGTTTTCTGCTAATTGAGAAGATTTTTCCACATTAACACTATCATTTCTTATTATGTTCCCTGCTATAAGTGATTGTTCTTTAATATTTCTAGCCAATACCAACATATTATCAGCTATCTTTTCTTGCATTGTATGGTGGTATTTTAAAATATCATCTAAATCTGTGGAATCATCACTTTTTAGCACTGATGCTCCAGTCCGTTTCCTTAAAATAGATTCACTTTTACCAAACAATTCATCCCTAACTTCTGAATTAATTGTTTCATTAGCTGAATGCTCAATATCTCGATTTGAATTAGAACCCAAAGTAGGTTTAGGAGTTGCTTGATAAGTCTTCATCTTATCAAGTGGATTTTCAACTTGCTGAACACTAACAATACCCTTTAGAAATGCCAGTCTTTTCCTATAAGATGCCATTACATCATCTGTGGGTTTATATGATTTATTATCCAACTCTTCAATCATATTTTGGAGACTTTCAATATATTTTTTAAGTCTCCAGTCTATTTCAACCTCATCTTCAAATTTTTGATTTGACATTTCCTCACACCTTTTGAGAAGCCGCTTAATATTGGTTTCATCATGATATGCACTGCTAGAGAATACCATAACAAACGACTCTGAAAGAAAAATAACAAAACTACGATATATAAAAATTAAATAACTACTCAAAACCTCAACACCATTGGAAGGTTAAACTTGACACATAAACAAATTAAAACCTACAGTAACCTCTCTAAACAGCCGACTTGCAATGCTTATATCGATAGATTTAATTGACTTATCTTTTTCAAACAATTAATATGCAAAAACAACACATCGAAACAGAATGCTTTAAGGTGTTTAAGAATAATAATCAAAAACAGTAAAAAAATGAGATATAAGAAAATCTCATAACCGATGAATCTCTAAGTGCTTTTCATTGGCAGGCGCAATATTAAGCTGGTGTGAGTCAGCCCCTCCTAATTAAAGAGACATTTATGTCTTTAATATGACACAATATTACTTCGATCGAGTTAATCCATTCTTATATCAAATTAATATTTATTATAAATAAAATTTTAGTTATCTGAATAGAAGTTATGCCTACTGCTTCACATTTGAAGACCAATTATCTCTTAAAATTAGGTATATTAGAATTTACTGTTAAAAATTCTAATAAATTTAAGGAGCAAAACTTATAATTCATATTTCTGATAATACCTTTTCCCCAAACAAATGAAAAGTGGGTTTCATCTCTAAAAATAAAACAAAACGGCAATTATACTTGTAAGTAAGCGAAAATTGAATTAATTATTTATTTAATTTCTAGCAATGATTGAATAGTATTTTTATTACTCTATTTACTTTTTATTCAGGGCTAATTTGAAAATCTATTACAATATCTGATATATATATTGTACTGATAAATGTTAACCGTATATTTAATTTAAATAGTCCAAAATACCAAGTAAGAATAGAGAATCCAATTTTGGTTCAACTTGAAAGGTATACTGACGGGATAGGCGGGGGTGAACTGTACTTTTTACTTTTCCTTACCTCTATATGATATTTGTAGTAAGGGGAAGTATTGCGATCGTGAAAATTTTCGAATTCGAGTTTTAAGGTCCCCTGAGTCAATATAACAAACGAAAATTTGTACGAAACTGATATAACGTATTTAAGGTAGGTATATGCCTATGATGATACGCCAACTTATCAGTCAAAATCGACTAACCGGAAGGGCCACTTTATTTATCCGATTTTACACTTTTTTACAATTTTCTCGAAAACCGCTCCAATGATTTTGATGAAACTTGCCTAAAATATTTTTTATAAAGACCTTCATATATGCAGGAAATCCAGGGAAAAAAGTTATGATGAAAAGAATATTTTTTTTATGTAAAACTCGAAAAGTATGCATTTAATAGTAAATTATGTCTACATTCATATGAAAGTTAATTATATTATCTAAAAAATAAATAATCGAAATCGAGCCTGAAATTGCAAAGATACAGTGTATCTTATAAAGACTACAAGATCCTAGATGGAAAGTCGAGCGTAAGGCGACGGATACGACCGAGCGAACTTACAACCATCAAGCCTCCGACCTTTTGTCAACAATACGTTCTGTATTAATGTCATGTAAGAACATTAAAGTTTAAATTAACTTCATAATTTCTACTCTTGTATTATTTAATGAAAACAAAATGTTCCCGTGGAAGCTGAATGGAATTGTCGTATTAAAATTGTTTAAAAATTATTTTATTATACTTTTGTGATAGAAGACGAGAAGCAGTGAATGCTGCTGAGTTTATTTCAAGTAGTGTTTATGTGAACTATTTAAAATTATGTTAAAAAGTATATTATAGGTAGGTAAGGGAAAGTTGTGTGATGCGCGCACCGCACCAGATTTTGATTTTAATGTTTATTGAATTCTAAAATAATATTGCTTTAAAAATTGTTCTCACTTTGTAAGATTTTTTCAGAATTATTATTTTATTGTAAAGATGGATTTTTTTCTTTAAAAAACAAAACATAATGAAGGAATAATATACAGAGTAGTTGAAGCATAACTACTGTTAGTGTAGGATTTCCTTTTTAGTGCATTAATTCTAACAAATGGGAGAATCCAAAGAAAATTGCAATAATTAATTTATTTTTCGCGTAATTCGGTTTTGGTTACATTCAACGAAGTTCACTAGAATTTTTACTTTCTTGCAGTTGATATGTACGTTGAGAATCACTGGACATCTAACATTTTATTATTCAAGTCGAACATGATACTTAACTATAATTTATTAAACTATTGATTTTTCATAACAATAGTCTCTCCTATTTTTGAAAACAAATATCAGTAATAAGCATAAATGTTAGGAAATCGGAGGATTGATGAAAAAAAAACATAAGGTAATGTAAAATAAAATCATAAAGGTTGAGTTTAAAAAATTGTTTTTTTGCGTGTCTTCCTTTAATTTTAAAACAATGGCGCGATGAAATCATTATAATTACTTCAAATTCGTTTTCTAGGATATTTAGATTATAGGATGGCAAATAAGATACTTCACCGACATTTGCTATATTTGATAAATGACAAATTATTAATAAATTAAATTAAAATATTCTAAATTTACGTATGTAAAATTTAGGTCAATAACTTAAAAAATAGTGCCTCAGTTGAACCGATATATGCTTATAAATAAATCTTATATACTCACACGTGTTAGTGAAACGAGAAACAAGAATGGAAGCAAAACGAGTCCGGAATACATCCTGTCGGACGGCTACTCCGAGAGTAATGGAACCAAGAAGAGCTGACAACTCCCACACGACCCTAGATAGCAGCACCTCCTTTATCCTTTTGCTAACTAGGACACAATTTATTTTATTTGTTGCCCAATTCCGGTAGACACTAATTTAATTTATCAAATTATTATATCAAACATAGCATTAGAAATTCTCTTTTCCTTTTAATTTTACTTGGTGGAAATATTAAAATGTGTTTTAGTAAAACAAAACATTAGTAATAAAATAATATGTATTGCTTCTATCATATTTTATCCTGCCATTAATATTAATTTTGGAAACCTGCCAGCATAGAAAAAATATTTCGGGAATAACCAAATTTATAATTTATTTCAAATGCAAACCAGAGTGCTCTACTGTTGACTTAATATAACTTCATGGAATAAAACATTCTTTCCTATTATTCCACTATAAATAATGTCTAGTTGAAATTTGAATAATGTTCATAAAAGTAAAATTCTATCGAAAAAAATTATTTGTTTTAATCATAAAAAGTATGCTTTTAACATCATTATTGTATATTGATTTTTCATATTGTCAGCAGTATTGCTTGAGCATTAATCAGAATTCCTTAGAGTATTAATACTGATTTATATCATTGAGTATTTATAATTGAGTATTGATTTATCATATAACTGATTATTAATAAATTGAACATTGATTTATCTAAAAAAATATGATCAATAAAATTAAAATGATCTAACTAATGGTACCCGATTAATTTAATATATTTGTAATTGTCTAAACATGATCGATAGGAAGATAAGTGAGTTCAAAAGTAGTTTGAGGGACTGGAATAAATAAATAAATTAAATATATAAATAATATGACTACAACAATTGTAGTTATATTATATTAGTGATACTTCCATAAACAATTATTGTTTATGGAAGTATCACTAGGATGGCAGCTGGTAATTATTATATTTATTGGACACTTATAAAATAAAATTTATTAGTTTTATATATATTTTGTATCAATCCCAGCAAAATTCATTATAATTAGAGTTCATGTTACTGTTTTTCATCTGTTATAGTCATTTTGTTTTTGTGTTATTTTTTAGCAACTATTAAAAGACTTAGTTTGGAGTAGACTTTTTAAGAAACGTATAGATGATCAATATGACAAAATAAAATTAAAAAATAAAATAAAAGCCAACTGAGTCAAGTGCTGTTTGGGATACTTTAATCTCTAGACTTAGTATAACTAGCAAAAGTATGATCTACTTAAAGCTGTAATCTTAAAATGTTTTATTAATCCCAAATACTACTTTGTTTTAATTGAATATTTTATATTATTGTACCTTTACAAATATCAAAATATGAAGAATGTATTTTTAAAGAATAAGAAAACAAACTTTTGCCAAATTTGTGTTGAGAAGTCAAAGAGTAGAAAGTGAGAATTCCAAAGGAATTTTGAGAGGTAATGATGGAAAAATGATTCAAATGAATGTACATAGGAATATTAAATTGATAAATTTGTGTAATTGAAAAATCAACATTTTGATAACTTATTGCTTTGCTTATAACTAGTTTACACCTTCTATCAACCTTTAGGGGGTCACTGACGATCACTCTCCTCCACACCAAATGGAGCATGGAACAACCGTGAGTGTGAAATCCTGAATGGTTTTCTTAGAGTAGGGGGAGCAGCTGGAATTCTGTCAGCCCTAAATTCCATTGCGTTATTTCAAAATCCAATCACTCCAACCAATCGTAAGTGTGGAAATCTGATGGAGTGGAACTAAGAATTGTACAGTTATTCACACAGTTTTAGGCTGTGCTATAATAATAAAAATTGTTGGTTAGTAGATATAGTGTAGTTAAAAATTATGATATTGATTGTATAAAATATGTTTAAAAATATTGATATCAATAACATATAATTTTGTTTATTTGCTTACTATTAATTATGTTACAAAATACTTATAAATATTAATTAAAAGTAAATAAACATTTTTACTGGATTTATAATTTCTATTATGCATGCTATGTTCATCATTTTTAATATTTTTTTGGAGAGGGGATTAAGATTAAATTATTTAATGTTTTTGCTATTGTAGAGTTACTATTTATATAATTAGCCCCCTAAATACATATTTATATGAGCATAAATTACTACCTGTCGGTAAGAAATGGAACATTGGAATGGAGTGATCTTTCTCTTTAGCAACCATATATGATTGTAGGAGTGAAGAAAAATTATAGGTAAATTGATGGGTGATTTCACCTATGACTGATCAGTACCAATTAATCATTTTTTAAATAAAAACTATTTGACATTTGTTTATTTGCCAATTGTAATACAGCATTGTCATGAAAGTGAAAAAAATTACAAAACTATATCGCTGATATTTATTATGAAAAATTGGAACACATGTAATGCTGATAAGACTGCTGTTTAGTGTAACTTGGTACCTTAGATTATCATTAGTAACTAGACAAAAAATACAGAGGAGTAAATCAGCCATTTTGCTTTTTTTATTAATTTTTTCAGCACATTTGAACAATTATGCTGATATTCATGAAATGCCTCCCCTAGTGTGCCAGGTGATTGTGTGTTTAAAAGATTAAGACAGCTTTCCAAAGAAACCTGTGAATTAGAAATATATTTGAAGCTTATATATATATTCAGTAATTTAAATAATTATAAATTATCTTTAAAAAAAAATGTTTGAGACAATATTTCATTTAATTAGGGGTTGATAAATTATTTGCCACTTCTATAATTTTGTTTTTATTGAAAACTAGTTTCGAAACTTATACATTCATCTGCAGTTCAAAAAATAAACAAAAATTCAAAAATAAGCAATTCAAAATAAAGTTTGGTATTATTATACATATAAAATTAAATGTAATATAAATTAGTATTATAAAATATTTATGAAGTATGAATTTAATACTAGTTTAATAAGTATGAATTCACATATAATTTACCACAAAATGCATGCTTTTTGGGATATACGCAAATAAAATTTTCTTTTCGCTATAACTTTTTCCTCTGCATTTTCTCGGTGATGTACTACACATAAGAAAAGTTAAAGGGCTTTAAGGAAAAGACTGAAAGCCAGTTTCATCAAAATTGTTAAAGCCGTTTATGAGAAAATTATAAAAAAAAGTGTAAAATTGATGACATAATTGGCACTTCTGATTAGTCCGATATACTGTATATTTGCTAAACTAGTCCAATTCCGATTTTTGTTTTTAAAAAAAATTATTTACGTTTCATTTAATTTTATACATAATTTACCATTTAATTATCTTTCATATAATTCTATACATAATTTATCATAAAATGCATACTTTTTGAGTTATGCTCAAATAAAATATTCTTTTCATCATTACTTTTTCCTTGTATTTCCTCGGTGATGTACTACATATGTGAAAAGTTAAAGGACTTTAAGGAGAATAATTTAGGCAAGTTTCGTCAAAATCATTAGAGTAGTTTTTGAGAAAATTGTAAAAAAGTGTAAAATCGAACATATAAAGTGATACTTCCGGTTAGTATATTTTGACAAAAAAGTTGTAACATCACATGCATGTGCCTATCCTATATACGTAATTTCAGTACCATACAACTTTTCATTTTTGAGCTAGATTGTTCACTGACACACGCACAGACCATTTTGCGCGAGCCTTGGTTATTTGGACTCAGAGGACCTTAAAACGTGTATTTCCGTTGAAAACAAGACCAGATAAAAACCAGGTACCCGGTTGTTGAAACATAGAAAAAGCTTTCACACTTGCTAGACTGCCAGGTACCCAGGCATGACCCCTATCTCCCTATAACAACTATTGCTAAGAGGCACCTGGTACCCGGCAGCCAGATAAGTGTGAAAAGGGCCTATTACCAATGACTGGGTATGTGTGAAATCGGCCTTAAAGTCATGTTTTTGTTAGATTATGTTGTTAACTTGTTTATTAGGCTCTTATTTTGTTTTTCTACCGTTCCACATAAGCAATTTAGGCAAATTACACTTTTATTCATTCATTTTTCATTTTGTTCACTTCATTGTGGCCTTTTTTTATATTGTTCTTCCCAATGATCTGTGGTGGAACCCAGCAAGTATAAACACTAAAAAAAATTGTGTAGTTAACTTGATCAATGTTACTAGAGCAAGATTTGGGTAATTTTTAGAAACAATTTAGTATGGATAATGTGAAGATAACTTGTGATACCTATTTAATCAAGTTCAAGAAGATGGTTGAGTGTAACTTATTACATTTTAATAAGGTCTTAGCACTATTCGTAACCATAAATTATTAATTATATTCAATGTTTGACCTTCCATATTATATGTTTATCTTCAATCAATTTGCCTTGAGGTCAAAAATGTCTAAAAAATAAATATAAAAACTATTGAATTTTTAATTGACCTCTCAAGGAAAATTTGTTGAAGATTAACATAAATTATTAGTTTAGTACTGTTATAAAAAAAGATGTTTATGGAGTTATTTTAAAAACTGTATGTTGCGTTTAAAAACTGTGTTTATTAGAGTTATTTTTTATTTGTTCCTTTTTTTGGGAGACCCTCCTGGAACCACCCAACCTCTATAAACTGAGTATTTAATTGGAGGAAAAACCTAGCATTCTAATGTGATCCTGGCTAAATCACTATCTAGCACAACCGTTGGTCAAGAAGCAGTAAGTCGTTATCGAGTACTGAACTCTTCCATCATCTGAAGATCTTCCAAACACATTTTTAGAAAAGGTTCAAGAGCAGGTAGAGCTATTATTTTTTAGGGATTGATTAATTATTTACCACTTCTATAAATTTGTTTTATTGAAAACTAGTTTCGAATGTTATACATTCATCTTCAGTTCAAGGTTTAAATGGATTATATAAAACAGAAAAGTTTGTACTGGTTCCTTCTCACATTGTACTAACACTGTTGTGCAGTATTAGTACAATGTAAGTAATTTTTAATGTGAAATCAACATCATTATTAGGTTCAATATATTTTTTAAATATTTCCTCTTATTTAGTAGAATGACCTTTTAAAAGTTGTATTATAAGAATAGAGTTGTTAATAAAACAGTATGTAGCTTAGAAATATTTGCAAACCAGAAAACTTGTAAACACATTTAGAAAAAATAAATTATGACAATCATAATCAATGAAATATTTTCCGTACATCATTTGAATCTTTTTACTAATTTCTTAAACTATAAAACGCTTTCCTAACTTTATTACATCAGTCCCATACAGAAATTCTATTTATTGATATTATTTTAATTTTACCCATCACAGCGTGTTTAATGGTTGTCAGTTTAATCAGACAGTATCGAATTAAAAAAAAAAAATAAAAAAAAACTATTACTGTTCGCTATGTTAGATTGATATATCAAATTTGTGGTAGAAAAGCTAATACTGAAAAGTTCATTGACTCATTTAAGACTTATATATTGAATATTTCTACAAACAATACTTAAAGGACTTAGTTCATTTTTTTCTTTTAATCTGAAAATATAGGAATGAAAAAAAAAATACGGAAATAATTCAAAACAAATTAGTATGCAATATATTGTATTTAAATTTAGATTATTAAACATTACGAAATATTACAGAACAACGATAAAAATAAATATTTTTTATAAAAATTTATTACGGATATTGATAAGTTCGCACATGCCTGTAGAGGGCTGCACGATCGATCTTTCTTCAATGGCCGATTGCCATTCCTGCCGAACCTTCAATGTATTGTTTTGAAATGCATTGTTAACAATTTAGATATCAGTGAGATCTTGTTTGAATATTAATATTTTCTGTTCGTATAATATATAAGGCACCACATCTTAAATGAAAATCTGGACTTCTGAATATACTTTCAAGTGAGCTTAATATTTCATCCTATAAGATTTCATGTTTTATGAGTATTAAGTTGAGATTTATAATACAGTTTTAACGATTATTACAGTAAGTATAAAACTTAAAATCACTAGGAGTATGTCTAAAAAAACTATCATAGATTTCCAAATGAATTGAAGGTCAATTCTATTAACTTATGGTCAATGACTTCCATTTAGTTTCTACTTACCATTTTTTGAACTTCTTAATAGCCTATTATTTATTAAAATAAGTTAACATTATATACTGTGAATATTAACTTAAGAAAGAAAACAATCAGAATAAGTATTAGCCTTGTATGCTTTTTGGTTATGACACAGTGTCATAATGAAGGTATATAAATTTTTTTTTTTTAATTGTAAGAAGAAACAATGATCATCTATTAAGTCATTTTAGGAATCTGCAAAAGTATAATTTTTGTAATTACTTTTATCTCATTTTTATTTTAACATTTTAAGTGGGAATTTGATTGAGTGTGACTTTTGCTTATAGTCTTGCCTTACCTTTGTTTAATAACCCTAAACTCTTTTCATTTAATTATCACATTATTATATTCATCATAATTAATTCTATATTAATTATTAATTCTTTCTAATAATTATTTGGATGTTAATTTATATCTGCCTGCCATAATGACAGTTGGCACAATGTGTGGTAACTAGGTTTATTATTACCCTAGTTAACTTAATACAAGATTATGTGGTATTATTATCTTTATTTTAGTCACCCATGGGAGACTGTAGCTCAAGCTGCTTGGAGGAAATACCCTAATCCTATGACTCCAGCTATTCTAGGAACAGATGTGGTTGATCGGAAAGTAATAGATGGAAATCTCCATACCCATCGATTAGTTAGCTCAAAATGGGGACTTCCTAAGTGGGTTCAAAGGGTGAGTTTATGGATGTTAAATACCGGAACACAAAAAGTGATTTATACCTGTTTTCTTAATTGCAAATCATGTTAGCTCAGTTCCTTACTTTTTTTGGTGGTAACAGTTTCTTAGTCAATTTTAAATCTATTTAAAAGAAATATTGTTTATGCCTTATAAACTTTTTTTTTTATTATTCATAAAAAGCAATCATTTAGCTTTAAACTTCCTGAAAGTTCATTGTCACTGGCCCTACTTTGTATGCTGCTTTTAAACTAGTCTACCTTGCCAAAGGTCATTTTTTGTATTCCTTTTTAGAGAGATTATATTTGTTACATTTATTTAATTTGAGGTACTGAGTTTATCAATTGCAGCCAGTCTATTCATTATTGAACAAATTGGAACGTTTTTAACAGTTAATATTGCCCTTTTTTAATACTGTTTAATATTAAAAATATCATAAACTAAATTAAAATAAGCCATTATTTTAAACATCTAATCTATGCGAGTTTATGTAATGTTTAACTGCTTCGTGTAAAAAGGAACAGCTAATTTTTTTTTTCCGTTTATTGCATCAAATCCTTTATCTGCTTCTGATTATATGTCCTTTGTTGTATTATTTCAATGTATAGCTTATGGTCAAAGAAATCAATCACTTATAATGCAGGCCTGACTGTCTTGTAAAGTTGGGCTTGATGCATGATTATGCATTATTATGTTCTCTATAATTATTATTCTCTATGATTATTTTGGTAATATTTTGAATGTTAATTGATCATGGTTTTACAATGACATTTTTTACAAGGACTAAGTAATAATATTTTAAGTACTAATTTTTTATGGTTTGTCACTAAAACTAATTGATTTTATTACTTGTTTTCAGCTGATAGGACCTGCAAATATTTGTTATGCCAGTGAGCATTCCATAGTAAATCCAAAAACAAAGTCTATGACATTGAAAACCACAAATGTAAGTTAATGATCTTGTAAAATTTCGTTTAAAATTATGGTAAATTTTTCTACTCTTAAAATTTTTTTATGTGATGGATTACCAGTCTTTTAAAGTACATTAATATATTTGGCCCAAATTATTCATACTGCTTTTGGTTTATTATTTTCAATAGTGAACTTTTGTAATCAACTAAGAACAAACAAATTTCAGCCCCCTCAAAGTTTCAAGATACATTAAAATCATAAAATTGAATTAAAAAGATCTGCAGCTTTTCTCTGAGACTTTTTTTGAGATTTGGTACCAAAGCCGCAGGGTTACCCCAGAATTATTCTCGGAACTCGACATTACCACCAGCCGTTTCATCCCAAAATGGCAGCCGATTAGATGCTTATATATTTGTGAATCAGCCATTTATGAAGATAGAGAAAATTATAAAGTGTTTTGAAATCATAAAAAAGGCTAAAAAAAATTTTCTATTTTACTTAATTAATATAAATTTTAATGTGATAATATACAGCCTTTTTTAATATTACAACCTGAATGTTAAGTATATTTGACTGGCATTGATATTTACAAACTTTAATTATTAGTACTCTTATGTTTGGATATGTAGATGTACTAAAATTTATTTCATATTTTTTATCTCTAGAATAACTTTGTAATTTATGATTTTGTACTATTAACACATTTTATTAAACTGATTTTTACATTTTAGGTTACATTTGGTAACTTCGTTGCAGTCGATGAGCTAGTAAGATATGAGCCCCATCCTGAAGAAGCTGGTAAAACTCTTTTGAAGCAAGAAGCTGTCATTACTGTGCAAGGAGTTCCACTTAACAGTTATATGGAAGACCTCCTTACTTCAACTATTATGTTAAATGCAAATAAGGTGCATTATTGATTTATCTTTTAATAATTATATCTAATTTAAATTATGAACTCACATTGAAATGATTATTGAGTAGCATCATATATTTACATACATGCTCTAATAAATATATTCACAATTAAATTTTTAAAATTCCCAGAGGTATATTTTACATATTTGCTGTTATATTTCCAATGATAGTTTAAAACTGTTATATATATATTCTATAAAATAATATTTTCAAAATAAAATTAACTCGTTCAATATTTAATAAAAATACTGTTATAAGTATAATAATTACAAGTTATACGATAAATATTTCTAAATGGAAGACTATAATTTTTAACCAGTAAATGGATAATGAAAAGAAAAATTTTCCTTATTTAAAATTTATTGATAATTACACCACCGGTTCTGCCCCATTATAAGGACCATACTGCAATATAATATGCAATGGTCATTAAATAACTGAATTTAAAAATTACCTAAGAACAAGACACTTTTTTAAATATAACAAATATATTATATAATGAACCTGATTTACCTTATTATATGATACATACCCAGAAAGAAAAGAACAGTCAAATGTTTGAAATTTTTTAATTAAAATTATGCCAAAAAAAAGGCTGTATACAAATACTTTGTTATTAATTAATTCTTTTTAAAATCACCTTGTACTAGACTGTTGCATTTCAATTCAAGTAGAGGATTAACTTAATCTCCAAATCTTATATTTTATTTTATTTTTACCCCACTTCCGTTAAATTACTTTAAATTTTTATATATTTTTTTATTTTTATTTCATACATCTTAAATTACCCACAAATAAAATATGTCTGTATGCATGTACACACATATACTAGTACATATAGATCCACACACTCACTTATATATATATATATATATATATATATATATATATATATATATATATATATATATATATATCCATATATATACATATACAGTAGAGTCCCGATTATCCGCGAGTGCCATGAAATATTTTTGTAATTACGAAACAAAAAAAAATTTAATTTTTAATCTAAGCCAACAACGAAAATACAATGGGCTCTTGAAATAATTTCTAAAATAGAAAATGGCGCTTTAAGGAAGCAGATGTGTTTGGATTACGAGATCAGGGAAACAAAATGTGCGAGATATTTTAAAACAAAATGTCAAATAGTTGGCCTTATGCATCAGTGTCGGAAAGTGCTTCTGGGATGAAAAAGCGAAAAACAATGAAAAATCCACCTATAATAATCTTCTCATGACTCGGCATTAGCAGAGTGGTTATCTTAGATGCGAAGTGACTGCCATGTCTGGTCCTACCATTGCAGCTAAAGCAAAAATCTTTTTTGACTTGTTAGGCCTGGAAGAAAATTTTGATGTGTCGTCCAGTTGGTTACATCGTTTTGGTAAATGGCGTAGAACTAGAGAGATTGATCTACACGAAGAGAAGCTGAGTGGTGATCAACAAGCAGCTAATGATTTTTGAAGAGTGTTGTCTTCCAACTGGTACTTTAGCATTTGAAAGTGAACATCAAGAGGCAGGTCACAAAAGTAGCAAGAAAAGAATTACAATCTTGCCATGCAGCAACGCTGCGTGTAGTCACAAACTTAGGCTTCTTGTAGTCGGTAAATTTAAGAAACCAAGGTCTTTTAAGGAGACAAGAGCAGAAAATTTACAGTTGATTATTTCAACCAAAAACAAAGTTGTATTGGATGTAACAGCAGATTTTTCAAGAATGGTTTGAAAAGATTTTTGTGTCTCAAGGGTATTAACATCTTGACTCAAAAAACTTGTCAAAGAAAGCTGATTTGTTAAGTGACAACGCGCATTCACACCCAGCTACAAACGTGCTTAAATCTTTGCAAAATTTTTACCCTTAAATGTTACTGTGCTAATACAACCTATGGGCGAGGGAGTCATTGCAACCATTAAGAGAACATACAGGACAAAGTAGTTACTGTCAAAAATTGAAGAAGGCAGCGATCTCAAAGAATTTCGACAGAATAATACAATTTTGGGTAGCATTTACGATATTGCGTCTGCATAGGATTACATCAAACCTTCTTAAAACATGGAGAAAACTCTTCCTGAATATCAAAACAAATGTCAACCAAAACATTTGTAAAAAAGAGAATGAGAGAATGAAGTCATGCCGACCGCTACACTTGTTGACCTTATGACATCTGTTCCGGGAGGTGAGATTGCCGGCAAAGAGAACATAGAAGAATGGCTGGAATTTTGGCAAGTGAGTCGGAGTGTGAAAGACTGACTGACATAGATATAACAAACAAAGCAATGATTGTGAGCCAGAACCAGGAAGAATAAAATGCCTGTGCAGATGACATACGAAACTGTTTTGTAGCATCTAGACGGATTGATTAAATATTTATGAGAACAAGACGACAATTCAGATCTTGAAGAAAAACTCGTGTTAAGAAAAGATGTTTCCTAAGCAAAAACTAATAACTGAATTTTTTAAAAAGGTGTAATTGAAAACCTTTGGTACGTACAGTATGTACAATATGTGTGTATGTATTGTTTGTTTACTGTTTTTTATTTATTAATTTAGACATATGCATGTATTTTAAGAGTTTTATTATGTTTTTTGTACAATAAAACTTAGTTTTTATGCTGAAATATTTTTTTTCAAGTTTGCTTATAATTTCTAGTCTTTTTTCTGATTATTCGCGATTTTTGCTATTTGCAGTGCCCTTGCCACCCAATTCCTCGGATAATTGGTGCTTTACTGTATATACCAATTTTTATTTAATCTTGTAAATGGTTTATAATATAAACAATTTATTTCTAAGTTATCTATAATGCCTGTGTAATGTGTGTTCAAACTCCTTGAGTCAGTCTTAAAATTCACCTTAAATTTAATATTTTTAAGAAAGAAGTTGGTCGGTGGGTGCGGTCAAAGACTAACATACTAATAAGTATAACTTATTTATTTTGTTCCAACGTTTCGGCCTAAGTTTTAGGTCATCATCAGAGCCGAGCGCCAACTGGCTGTAAGCTAACTATCAGCTGTATGCCTCTCTGCCCTGATGATGGTCTAGTCTAAAGACTAACGCTTAATTCTTTTTTCTGGAATGGATTAAATCCTAGGGATCAACATAATAATGCCTAAGACATCTTCCATGGCTGTAACACCTTTCACATTCACAAATAAAGATGGTTCTTTACTTCTTAGGTATTAATATTTAGGAGACTATTTGGAACTTAGTAAATGTTCCCCAAAATTATTATAAATTTATAGTTTTCATGTTAATAGCGTTCACAACATTTCATTGTCATCTGTATGTGTATAACATATGCATGTTTTACCCATGCATCTCAAATTTTCTTCATTTTAGTCCCTCTATCTTGACATATGTTATATTGCATTTGATTGGTTTATATTTATAACTCAGAAAGCTGACCTTTGTTATGGAACTAGTTACTCATGATCTTTTCATTCCTTTGAAATTTGGAGCATTGAGAATTGACGGTTTCTATGATGATTATGTTATCTTATCCATGGCTTTTACCTAATCATTGGTCAACCAAATATTAGTTGATGGTTTTAAGCACATTAAGTAATTTATAATATATTCCTAATCGTTATTCTATTATTAGGATGAATATTTTTGAAATGTTGCAATTGTTTTACTGGTAGATGCTTTGTGTTAAAACATGTATTTGATATTTAAAAATGTTTAAGCCCTTAACTGTGCTGTTTTATTTAATGAGGCCATTAACATGTTCAGTGTGGAAAACATGAACTTTCACTTATAATGATGTAAATATTCATGTCCTCTGCACTGAATGTGCTAAATAAACTATAGTACATAGCTGAAAATTATTAATTTTGTTTGAAAAAATTATTTTTATGTTTCATTTGTTGAAATTTTGATAATTTCTCTGTTAATGCATTGCTGCATAAGTAAATTGATATTTTATTTACTATGACCTATCATTTATTAATTGTTTTTATTTATGGCCATCATAGGTAATAAACTACCTCAAAATAAACTTATAAACGGTTAAATTATGCATATTGTGTTGAAAAAGAAATTTATTATGATTGACAGACATCATAACTTCAGGTGCAATTGACCTATGTAAATTATGCTGTTGTTATGCTCTTTTTACATATCTTAAGAAATATTCTTTTTATTTAGGGTCGGCAGGCTATTGAATGGGTGATAGACAAAATAAATACAGATGTAATGGAAATTAAAGCAAACGCAGCAGATGGTATCAAAAGATCAATTGGTGGTATTACGTCTCATGCAAGGAAGTCTGTAGATGAATTCTCCACAACAGCAAAAATATCTTTTTCTTCTACCTCTACCAAGATACCTGAAGTGTAGTTTGCAATGAATATAAATTATTGGTGCTTTCCTTATTGTTAAAATATCATGAAAAACCTGAAGTTCAGTATAAAATATTATTTTAAAAAAGTTGTTAAAAATCTATGATTGGCTGTATTTTTTCTTTGATCTAGTCAAATATTTTAACAACTGTTTCTAACTGCAAATATTTAATTTAAGTTAGGAATTGATTAATATTTATATGAATCTGATGTATTCACTTGCATGATCTTCGATAGTATGTCAATAAATTGATAAAGACGTATTTATTCAGCTTATTTATTTTAACTTTTATGTCTAAGAAAAATTTTCTTTTAAACAATGATACATGTCCAGTTGTGAGTTGTGATTCACCCAGGTATTACATTTACAGTCATTTAAGTTTTCTTAAATTCCAATTCATATAAATTACTTTACCCTCAATAGATATGATATAAAAAACATTAATGAATAATTAAAAATGAATCTTGTACAATGTTAAAATTCCAGATTTATGTACTATGAAAATGTAAAGCAACGAATCCATTTGTATCATCTATACATGATCTATAATATTAAAAAACGTATCTGCAAAACTGGATTGCCTCAGGGTTCATTGTGCACACTGGCATAAGATTCCACTTAATCAAATTGGGCACTCTTGCTTGTTTTGACCGTCTTGACATTTCCTTTGATATGGCAAAACATTACTATTTCTTGTTATTGGTGTACTCTTTCTTTGTATAAATAATGGCCGGCTAACTGTGATATTATTTGCTAACAACTAGATGGATCTCATTGAATTGTTCTGTGTTCTTGTTGAATTGAGTTTTTGTGTAAAATTCTCATTTGATTAGTTGTTCCTGGTCCAAACTTCATTTTTTCAAACATTAAATACGAAAGAAGTAAAATACAAGAGTGATTTTGAACACAAAATGGTTTAAAACCATTCTTATATTTTACTTCTCTTGTATTTTAACTTTTGTATTTATTGAATATTAAATCTTGTTATTTGTTGCTTCAAAAATACAAGTTCAGTTATTTCAAAAATTGTGATATAAATGGCTTCAATCTAAGCTTTAAAGGTTAAGAGTATATAATGGCCAACTTATGTTATTTCTTATACCAAAAAAACATGTGAAGTAACATTCCAATGAGGACAGATCTAACTTGTATCAAGTATAAAACAAATTGTGTTAATTTTTTTTTAAAATAAAAATTAAATTGTCCTTTTTTCTGCCTCGTTTTAATCACCTTTCTATTTATATGACTTTTAAGAAAAATATTGGTTTTACAACTAGCAACTCTCTCCAAAGTCTTACTGCTATGTAGCATATCTTCTTAGCTGGTTAGGTGGGGTGGTCTCAAGGATAATTAAATAAAGAGGCCATGTTCCTGACTATGTGGACTTCTAGCACTGGGCTTATCATTGTAGACCTGAAGCCAGGACCAAAATGGTCCGGACTTTTTAAGAAAATTTCAATTTAACACGCTGATAATAATCCTTTTTGGTATGGTAAAAATGCTCTTCTACCAATTCAAACTGGTCAAAATAATTTTTGAAAATAAAAAATCAAGATTTTGGGTAATTTTAGAAGATTTTTGCATAAAATTTACAAAACTGGGTTTACTCAAGATTACCGAAAATATCTTCTGTCAATCCAAAATAGTCAACTCAAAAACCTACTTTTCAGCATGAAATTTCGGATCATTTTAAGCTGATTTTCGCTTATTTCTTTCAAAATTAGATTGACTGGAGATTACGGGAAACATTGTTTGCCAATCCAAAATAGTCGTTACGCCAGGCAGACTCAACTCAAAAACCCACTTTTGGATGGAAATGGAATTTCGGATCATTTTAAGCTGATTTGTTTATACCATACAAAACTATATTGAATGTTGATTACAAGAAACATCGTCTGCCATTCCGAAATGGTCGATCACGGCCAGCAGACCTATTTGAAAAATAGGTCATTACACTGCAGTGATTTCTATGCGCAGAGCAATCAGTTTCCATATCTGTGGTTAATTCCATGTGTGGCCTACATGACAGTTGACAGAAGATTAAAACTTTTAGTTTCTCCCATCTAAGTTTTATTCCATAAGCAAGAGTTTATATTGTTAATCAATTACTAAATCTTGTTTTTTTTTTTGTTACCTCCCCCCTTTTATTAATTAAAAGTAAAATCCACAATAATGTGTTTGATGCAATTTTAATTATTATTATTTAAAAATATTCTCATGTCCATAACCGTTATTATAACGTCACTGTTACCTTATATTGTTGGGACTGAATTAAAATATTAAATAAATCATGTGATTAAACCTGAATGGTGACAATTTTGAACTAATAATTTTATCTTCATCAATAATAAAACGTTCTTCCTTAGTTTATCTTTTTTTATGCTGTTTTAAGTTTGTTTATAATCATTAATTTGATTGAATCTTTCAACTAGTATTACTAATTTAAGTAATACTAGTGGAAAATGTTGGAGGAGTGGCTGTGCAGAGGGAGATGGTCAGAAGACCAAGGCTGTGCTGGGCTGACAGTGTGGCAGATGTCGCTCCCTCCATCTTGGACATTTGGAACTGGAGAGCAGCAGCACAGTGGTCGATTATTAGTTTGGCCAAGCATGTGCGTTTTGACTTATTGTTACTGTTGACATGTCCTCCAGTATAGGGATCGTTTATTAGGTTTTCGAGGATTCTGGTTCCATTTTTTGAATTGGATTTTTGATTGCGCATGTTGATTTGGAATTTATATTACAGATACATTTGTTTGGTATAAGTATCGTATTAATAGTTTTCAGAACTCATATCTTCGAATTTAATACCGGATTATTGATCCCGCAGGCATTTCTCGATTTATTATAACTGTTTATTTTTTAGTTTCCGAAGGTTCTGATTTTTTTTTTATTTTATCGTCCCTTAAAACGAATTAACGAAGCCTACAACGAAAAAAAAAATGATAACTCAAAATGCGAGTGCACGATTAAAAATCCAAAATTGAATCAGGAACCTCGAAACCTTAATAAACAATCCGTGAAAAGTTCAACAGTTACGAAAAAGCGAAATGCGCAGTTGGAATTACGATTGTAAATTAAAAAATATCGTCCTTGAAAACTTGATATACAAAACGTATACTGAAAAAGTATCGACTGCAATGATTATTCGAAATGTGCATACTTGATAAAAGTCCAATTAAAAAAACGAATCAGAACCCACAGAAACGTAATAAACACTACTTATACCAAAAATATGTCACCTATAATATTAATTCTTAAGGCGCAGGCTGGATAAAAAATTCAATTAAAAAAACGGAATCAGAACCCCGAAAAACCTAATAAACGATTGATATAAACATTACCTAATATTAATTCCAGAAATTAAAGTAGAGACGATTTATTAATTACAACAAGAAATTATGCAGGTAGGTATTTAGCAAGAAAAGAAGATATTGGTGGCAAACTGACCTCAGCTTGAAGGATGGTAGGTAAACAAAATTATTGAAACATTGGATTTTTACTTATTTCATGTATATGTAGATGTGTGTGTATATATATATATATATATATATATATATATATATATATACACACACACACACGTGAGAGAGCTTCTCTCGCTATCACCATCCCGCCATTTCTTCTGTCCTTCTTTGGACCAACCAACGCCGGTGCTTGTGAGGGCCAGAGCGGGGAGAGGGGGAGGGGTGTCGTTATATTACATAAAAACGTACTTTTTAAAAAGGAGCTGTGGGTCCGGACCGGTCGTTTTTTTTTAGAGCGCTGTGTACGTAGAGGCTGCATAAGGATATATACACAATGGGGCAGGAATGTCCGCTGGTAGCCGGGATGGTAGCTTACTCACTTACTGCTACAACAATGTAACAATCCTCCTTCAATTGGCAACGTACCCACGCACAATGGAGCCTGACTGGTTACCTCGATGGGTACAGAGAGTCTGGATGGGTGGACATATAATTGCTATCCCGATTGTTTACATAGCTCATAGCTAGGTAGAGCGGCTACCGCCTGCGTAGTTTGCAGCCGCCATTTTATTACGCCAGTCGCGTCTGCTGCTGTAAGCGTGTTGTAACTTTTGTTTGTGCATATATTATAATTTGTGATGAAACTTATCAGAATGGTTTCTCAATTTCTAGTACAAATAAGGAAACTCTCCGTAATCTATCCTTACCAAGTTCACAGAGTGAAAAGTATATTCATGGCAAATAACACAAACCACTTAGTAGCCGTACTTTCGAACAACGACGTTTCATCAAGTCCTGCTATAATATTTAATGGCAACAAGCAACTGAAGCAAGGAGGCGCAGAACGACAAAGTATATACCCCCCTCATTCCGGTCAGGTACTCATCTATTAAGCGAGTAAGCTACTATCCCGGCTACCACCTCACATCCTGGCTCCACTTTGTATAAACACTAAGAGCTGAGGCCTAAGGACTAAGTGCCGGTCCTAGTGGGCGCCCAACTTAAGTCGGACTATGCTGTAGGACTACAGTTGGATTCATTCGTTCACTCACGCTCCTACAAGAGGTCCGATCTAATCTTTGCTCATCGCTTATTAATGCATTAAAAAATAGGAAACTGTCGGCAAGTTGTCTTGCTATGGCGTTATTGGAAAAAAACGCTGCAAATTATTACACAATGGCTTATTATTTCCAAATAGTAATATTTCAAAAATATCTGGTCTGTCTATTCACAGGATTTTCCGAATTGTTTTGGTTTACAGTTCAGATAATAGGATTATCTTTCAAATGAGCATTTGGAGTGTTTCGGGAAAGGAGCATGTGCAGAATATTTTATAAAACATAACTACCAAGTTCAGCAAAAAAAATTAAGCAGTAAGCACCAAAGGAACAGAAATTTGAAGCTTGTCCCAAGATGATCGCCGTGAGTGTACCGAACTGGGAGTATTAAGAATAAACTGTGTCAATGCAAGTAGGCTGAGATGGTTAGGACATGTAATCAGAGGGTAAAATGGTACAGAGGAAATATTGGAAGTGCACTCCAATGGGAAAAGAAAAAGGAAGCTAAAGGAAGTGCAGAAATAATCCAAAGAAGGATAAACTAGAGAGGTGCGAGGAAGTCAGAAGCCCAATTGATAAGTCAGAAGGCCACGATGACCAGCAGCGCCGGAGAATTACTCTGCGCAGTTCATTACGCTATATCTCAGCTAATACTGGCCCGATTTAAATAATTATTTTTTTCTTTTGCAGGGAATTTAATCAGTTTTCGATTGAATATAGTAAAACCCTCTGATTCCAAAACACCTTCCATTTCCCCTCTATCTTTATAAATGACCGATTTATGGGCTTATAAGATCTATAAATAGGCCGCCATTTTGAAACAAACATACGGATGGTAAAATCGTGTTCCTAGGATCATCCTGCGGTGACCTGTGACATTGGTGCCGAATCTCAAGAAAATCGGTCCAGTAGTCTCGGAGAAAAGCCGCGGACGGCGTACTGACGGATTTTTTTTATTCGATATTTGGATTCTGCGTATCTTGAAACGTAAAACATAAAATTTTGAGGGGGGAGGGTTAAAAAGGTCGATGACAAAGGCCTATTATAAAAAATAATAAACCAAAAGATAGCTTGGGCGAAAAAAATGTTTAATAACTTTATCTAAATTAAAATGATTTGGAAATGTTACATGATACAGATAGGAAGGATTATAAAAATTACTTAAGAATGGACGAAAAATCATCCCTCTTGTATAAGGTAAGGATAAATGATAAAAAAATATACTTAAGGTTCATATTTGTGTTATGCATTTTTATTTACAAGGTTTATACATTTTCATATTACTTTAATTCAATATAACTTAAATTAGTAATACTAGTTGAAAGATTCAATCAAATTAATGATTATAAACAAACTTAAAACAGCATAAAAAAAAATAAACTAGACATGAACATTTTATTATTGATGAAGACAAAATTATTAATTCAAAATTGTCACCATTCAGGTTTAATCACATTATTTATTTAATATTTTAATTCAGTCCCAACAATATAAGGTCACAGTGACGTTATAATAACGGTTATGGGCATGAGAACATTTTTTAATAATAATAATTAAAATTATTATTAAAATTGCATCGAACACATTATTGTGGATGTTACTTTTAATTAATAAAAGGGAGAGGTAACAAAAAAAAAAGAGAACATTTTCATTAGCTTATTACACCGAATGTTTGGGAAGTACTTGCAAAATTAAATAATAAAAAAAAAACTGTAGATGTGTTTTAAACCAATTATTTATTCAATAAATTTAATTATTAGCTTCTAATAATATAAAAATGTTGAACGCATTTAATAGTAGATAAATAAAAAAAACAAAAATGTACATATCAGTGGAACCATTTTTTTGAGGGGGGAGAGGGAAGAAGGGTTTTTACGTCCTTTTCTATCTTACTAAGGCAAAGAGGACAGGTTATTCTACAGGTTATCAATCTATTCTACCCAGAGTGGTCGAGAAGGTCGAGATTCATTACGTGGGGCCGCCACAAAATAAATTTCAACCTGCCAGGCCGGATTCGAGCCGGCGTCGTAGCAGTCTTGAGATTGCTAAGGTAACGCTTTAACATTCTCGGCCACCACGGTTTCACTGGATATTGGACTATATCGTGAATGGGGGTACAGGGCAACATCGAGCTTGTAGGATGTTAGTAGTCTTCTCCTATCGTCCTACAAAGATCTTCCCGCCAACAAAAAAGGTGCGAACTCAACTTGTTTACTACTTTCATTATTTTTTATCAATATTTATTTACTATTAGTCAATATTGCCAGGTTGGGATTTTTCTCCATTGATGTAGAGTTGTTTTTTATGGTTAGAAAGTTTTTGGGTATTTTTATTTTTAGTGTTTACTACTAAATGCGCTTATCATTTTTATCTAATTAAAAACTAAAAATTAGAATGATTAGAAAAAAATTGGTTTGAAAACACATCTTCAGGTTTTTTTTATATTATTTTATTTTAGACGTATTTTGCACATTTCGGATCCCTTGTAGGACCGTGAGTGAACTAATGAATCCAACTGCCAATAAGTTGGACCTTGAATGGGTAGTAGCTTTCCTGAAGGGAGGAATTTAATGGGGCAAGATTTCATGGAGATGCAGCTAAGGCGTCCAGGACTACTCCAGCGCAGATCGAAACGAGGTTGATTAGAAATTTTAACAACTGGGTAACGGTTACAGATGAAAAATAGGACCCTTTTTATTTTATTTTGTAAGCCTACCTTCCTTCCCTTTAAGTTAATACGGGTGTTTGCAACAGTGGGATGTTACAAAGTTGGATTCATCGGAATTGAAGAATAAGAAGATGAATTGTAATCATGATTGTAGATATGCGATCACAAATTAAGGTAATCGCTTACCTATAATCATGATTATGATTCTTTCACTATATTGGCCAGTTATATTTTTTAAATAAATGGAGAATATTGTTTTAAAGGCATGTTTTGATGGGTTTTTTGGAAGTAACAAAATAACAGTGGACTATTACCATTAACGCTTTTAAATTATTTATTTAATTTTTAAAAGTAATGTTTTAATAAACAGTGATTTTGATATTGATCTACTGTGAGCCACTTTTCACTTGTAAATATAATTACTATTTCGAAATAATCAGTGATTTATTAATGAGATAGTGACGACATAGATAAGTGATAGTTATTCCCTTTCAAAGCAGTTTCCAATGTTATGTCATGATGTAGTGAGTATATAGATCTTGATGGACTACTAATACTACAGCATTTATACTTCGTTGTAACTTCTATGTTACGGCTTGGGTCGTTGTTGTCTCTGTTGTTCTTTCGAATTGGCTTGTTGTTGCCGTGTTAAGTTTGGTCGGAACAGCTATATACTTTTAGCCATGGTTGAAGCAGAAGAAATTAGTGCCGATAAGTCTCCAAATAGTGAAGAGAACGTGTCTGATTTGGAAAAGAAAATAATTCGCCAAGTGGAAGTAAGTGAACCACGAGGTACTCTGTTTTACTGTAGGTTATGTCGTATTACAACAATAACATTTTTTGCAGTACTATTTTGGTGACATTAACTTGGCGAAGGATAAGTTCTTGCAAGAACAAATTAAGCTTGATGATGGCTGGGTTCCTATGGAAATCATGCTAAAATTCAACCGTCTTTCTCAGTTATCTCAAGATCCAGATGTTATAACCAAAGCTCTTCTAAAATCAAGTTGTAAATTGATGGAGGTATGTTGATTACTTTTGCTATAGGGTGTTATAGAAAATCATGATCTTATTATATATCACAATTTATAATTGACCACTCAAAAAGTTATAATTTACTAAAGAAAATCTATTTAGATTAGTAATGAAAGAAATTTTTGTTAGATATTATAAATTGTCTTTTAAATTATTTTTATAAAGGTGTTAGTGTATTACGATTGTTTTATTTTAGGTTTCTGAAGATAATAGTAAGATTCGCCGATCACCTAATATGCCATTACCAGAAATGAATGAGGGCCGAAGGAAAGAACTAATGTCGCGCACAATTTATTGTAAAGGGTTTCCTACAGAAGATACTACCATTCATAAACTTCTTGATTTCTTTCCTCAGTTTGGTGATATTGACAATGTTGTTGTGAGTATTTAATGAATTCTTGTCCTTTACTGGTTTAGTATAAATTGAAGTAATATAATTGTATATTACCGTAGTGAAACATAATATAAGTAAGATAAATGTAGGCACTTTAAATTTAATTATAAATTAAATAGCTTACTTTAAATTTCTTGCTGTAGATAGGTAGCAAGGGGAGGGTGAAAGGGACAGACCACCTAAGCACCGATTATAAGGGGCCCCAAAATATTTTCTTTTTTTATAGGCTTCTAAAATAATATTTTATTCTATTTAGGTTGAAGTTACGTTTAAATTAGTTATCAAATAATGTGTTTTCTAAGCAGGCAAGGAAGTAAGATACCGAGCTATACAAATATAGCATCAATTGTTTCCCATTCTATACCATGCAGTTCTAGTATCGATACCACTGTTTCAAGTATGAGTACTATCAGTCTGTATCAGAAAATTAATTGTGCTTAATGACTTATGACTCAGAAATATTGCCTAATTTAAATTATATAGTTTTAAAGAAAAACACTAGGATATTGCTGAATCTCATCTAATCAGGGGATTTAGGACATTTGCTGAATCTCATCTAATCAGGGGATTTAGGACATTAGTTATTTAGATAAATTCAGAATTTGCATCTTGAAAACAAAAAAATAATTCTTGTACTGAAGAATACTTTAAAATTATAGATTCTAAATGCATGGATATTCAAAATTAGTATCTTCAAAAACCTTATGAATGATCTCTATATAGAGGTGAAACCAAAAGCCCTCACTTAAAAAAGAATAAATAAAATGAAGAAATAATTAAAATCTATGGTATTTTAAAAACCGCGCCTCCGATATCCCAATAGTGGATGTCAATATTGAAGAAATCTTTTAAAAGCTAAAATAAATTCATACCTGACTGCATGATCAGGATCGATACCATGTCAGGAAAATCGATGGTATTTTCAAAAGTGTGTCTCCGATTACCTGTATACGAATGAAGTCCAAAAATTTACTAGAAACCAATACGCGATTGCGCTATCTTATTATCAATGGTTTAATAAAAACCAGCATTTACCAAAATCTAATGATGGATTTTTATTTTAAAGAAATCTGAAATGTTAAAATAAATCAATATTCATGAAAAATTAACATTTTACTCGTCAACTCAGAACCTGTCTACCCGATTAGAGACCTAGAAATCTCCTGGTTCATCAATAATTCAAATTCAAGACATTTTTCAAACAGATCGAGGACAGAAAGAAAAACAACATTGAATTGCTTGATGCGTTGCAACTATAGTACAAAAGAATAAATAATAAATCAATAAGTAAGCACGCTATCGTAAAATTAATAGCATTTTTAAAAAACTGAGACTCACATAAACTAATGATTGCTCTTAACCCTTTCAGTACCAGAATCTATTTCATGAATCTATCCCCCGTGGCCACCAGCGAATTTTTATATTTTATTTTTATATCAGGGACTTGAATAAGTTCTAGCTGTTTTTTCGTGAAAATAAATGCTTTATTTAAAAAAATTATTAAAGAACATGTCATTGAAAGTATTGTCCATCGCTAGCCACTACTTTCTCCCATCTTTCTGGTAGCATACGAATACCATGTCGAAAGAACGACTCATCTTTTGAAGTTATCCACGAATCGATCCATTTTTTGGCATCTTCATAAGATTGGAAGTGCTGCTCAGCCAGGCCATGAGCCATCGAATAAGTAGTAAATCGAAAGGAGCAATGTCCGGTGAATATGGCGGGTGGGGTAGGACTTCCCATTTGAGTGTTTCCAAATAGGTTTTGGCCTGTTTTGCAACATGTGGCCGAGCGTTGTCATGCTGCAAAATTATTTTGTCGTGTCTTTCCTCGTATTGAGGCCGTTTTTCCTTCAATGCTCAGTTCAAACGCATTAATTGTAGTCGATAGCGATCTCCCATGATGATTTCATTGGGTATGTATATATATATATATATATAAATATATGTATAAATATATAATATATATATATATATATATATATATATATATATATATATATATATATATATAAATTTTGTATTCCAATTACTTACTAAAACACTGGAAATATAATTAATAATTTCTTTTTGAATTTTTTTTTCAATTATAATTGGTACTATACTCTACAACGATACTACAGGTAGAATGCCGAAGACGCTGTCAATGTTAGGATTAGGGAAGGAGAACGAAATGTTGGGGAATGTAAAATTTATAAAATTAAAGACGAAATGGAGAGAAATAAGTACTTCAATTAATTTTTAAAAAACTTTTCAAGAGGGCACATTATGATTGGTTTCTTCCGAACTTACCTGAAGGTCGCCGGACTAGCATACTCTAGTGCCATTTGTGGTAACTAACTGCTTTGCATTCAATTGCAACATTTGTGTTCATTGGAATTATTAAAATTATTACTTCTTTAATTAGATATTATTTAAAATTATTAGTTCTGTCGACTTCTGCTCATTTTGTTCGCCCAAGAAATAAAACACCAACGGATCCTTTTCAGTTGAGGTCGGGGTTTTATCATAATTTCAATTATTACTGCTGTAATTAGATCACAGCTATCTATTTCCGCTCGTTCAAGAGATAAACAAACCCCAAAAGTTCCTTTTCATTGATGTCGGGCCCTTACCGTAATTGAAATTATCCCTTCTTTAAATTATTACTACAACTTCCCCAGATCACTGGAAGTCGACAACACTAACAATTTTAAATCATATGTAATTAAGGCAATAATAATTCCAATGAATACGATTGTTAGATATGAATACAAAGCAGTTAGTTAGTGCAAATGGGGCTAGAGTGTGCTAGTCTGGCAATCTTCGAGCAAGTTTGGGAGGAACGACAACGGGCCCCTCTTATAAAGTTGTACTAAAAACCTAACCATCCCAACATCAGATGAAAAAAATAAGACTATACACTGGATGAGGTACTTAAGCACCCAATCCAGTCTGTTGGTGATTTTTGCTATTTTTCTTGTTTAATCGCTGAAAATATGGTAAGGAAAACAAATAAAATTAATAAGTGAAACCTTACCTAAAATTTGTATAGATGTAAAATATCAAGTGGGGTCGAGAGGTTCTCCAAGAAGGGGAAGGGTACCTGTGAGGAAAATTTTCTGAAATCAACAATTGGAATTTAGTACAGATAGTTTAAGGAAAAATGTAATATAATTTATTAAATGTTTCAATGTTTTTATGAGCATGGTATACATATAAACAAAGCATGTGTTTATGTGGACCTAAAGGGTTAATAAAATTTGAACTCCACAGGCCACCTTGTTAATTCAAAGAAAAA
Organism: Rhaphigaster nebulosa; assembly: GCA_948150685.1. Classification (NCBI taxonomy): domain Eukaryota; kingdom Metazoa; phylum Arthropoda; class Insecta; order Hemiptera; family Pentatomidae; genus Rhaphigaster; species Rhaphigaster nebulosa. The sequence continues at coordinate 164,575,920 of OX411306.1, read as the reverse complement.
TATGTTAAAGGGAGAAGTTGGTTGGGGGGTGCGGTCAAAGAAATAGACTACTGTTATGCGAACTTATATAATAGTAGTCTATAGTTGGTCGGGGGTGCGGTCAAAGAAATAGACTACTATTATGCGAACTTATATAATAGTAGTCTATTTCTTTGACCGCACCTCCCGACCAACTTCTCCCTTTAAATATAAATATACGGTCAACAATAACTCCCTCCATTAAAAATATGTTACTGAACCGTTCCCTCAATTTCAAGGGAAAAGTACAATTTAGGTTATATCCATAATATCTAATAAATTGTATTCTTTTAGAATCAGCACTCGATTGATTAATAAAGTATTCAAAGGAAAATAATTTTGAAGAAATAGAAAACATAAAGTATTCAAGAGAACAGCTAAGTACTTTTTGCACTCGTAAATCATGAAGTGAAGTTATGACTTAAGTGCTCGGTACTCAGGCAGTGTGAGTGTTTGAGCAAAATATTCTGTACTCGGTTAGAGCGAGTATTTGTTACTCCGAGTACTTTTTTCCTTCTTTACTATCTCGTGAGAGCTTTTTATGAGTACTCCTAAGTTTCTATAATTCGATCAATTCAAGTGCTTGAATGAGTGCCAGCATCGATACTTTGTTGTTGTTTTTCTGAAACAGATAATCTGGAATTATGGCAGAGGGGTGACAATCTTGAAGTTTGCCCTGGGTTCAAGTTGACCTAGCAACGCCACAGGACATACTGAAAAGGACTATTAAACATCCTGACAGCATGGGTTTCTAAATACAGTTGTCGATCTTCGCATTTTGCACACTAATTCCAGCTCCAAACCATAGGAAGCGGTGCGGGGATGAGGAAGAATTAAAAGAGACCATCAAAGTTGTCTGCATCATGGGTTTTTCTATAGTTTAGGGTATAAAATAAAAGAATCTTAGTGTAGTTATCTGTCCTCACATTTTCCATACTCTAAATTTGAAACAGTCCAGCACCTGCGCTCTAGTGATAGGTATAGGGTTCAGTGGAGGTTGCAGGTTAAGATTATTGGTATCGAAGCTTGTTATTATTATTATTAATATTTTGTATATTAAGAAAATCTTATAAAGCATAAATTAACTATTATTATTATACTATATTATTATACTGATTTCTTAGACATATTAATTTTTGTTGCTGATGCTGAGCTCATTGTGAGGCCAGGTTTACTATTTGGATGTTATATTTTCAGCATAATGTTAATTTATCTGATGAATATAAGTTGTGATTTCCAGACTAATAATTTAATAACCTGTATTATTTTCTCAGATGAGAAGTTTTAATGATAAAGCCACTAAAACCTGGAAGTTTAAGGGATCAGTGTTTGTAATTTTTTCCACTGTTGAAGCAGCTCAAGGTTTTCTATCATTAGATTCTGTCAAATATAATGATACTGAATTGATTAAAAAATGGCAGTAAGTATTATAACATGTAATATTAATCTGAATGGATGTGTGAATGATTTTTTATTTTGATATTCTATGTTCAGCTAATAAAATATTTTTATTTAGGAAGGACTTTATTTATTAATTTTGAGTATTAAGAACTATTCATATAAAAACCTGAAGACTAGTTGCTTTTTATGGTCCTTTTTCATGAATAGTTTACTGTGCTAATAAAATAATTGAGTAAATATTACAGATTGGTGCTGACAAGTATTATAATATTTTATTTTTAAAGTCTTAGTAATCTGATTATGATACTCAATGTTTGGAATGTTCAACACCAACATCCAATCATTTTTGGGTCATAAATATTTTTGAATAGTTTAATTTATTTGATTTTTTTCCTCACTTATTAAGACACTGGTATTGAATGATATTATTTTTATCAAGATTGTCACTTGGGGCTGCTTAGATTTGAGTAGGATTGCTTTCTTTTTATAGTTTTTGAACCATTGTTGGTTCATATGTATATTTAAGTTTAAATGTTATTCTTTCTCAGCAATTTTCTTATTTTTCTTACTTTTTTAACATTTTTTTTTAACTTAATTTCTTTCTTTATTTTTAATATTCCAGTTATTTTGATGGTATTAAGTTTGTTTTGTTTAGTAAATTTAGAAGTTAGTTAAAAATTACAAGTTACATGAATGAATATAATTAAGACATTTTATTTTAGAAGTGTTTATCTGGACGAAAAAAGAAAGGAAAAACTTGAAGCTAAGGGAAAAAATAAGAAGAAGAAAGCCAACAAGGAAGGAAAGGTATTGCAGATTGTTGTTTTATTTTATTCTTAAAAATATCTTGATATTTATTTTTTTTAGAGGATGCTATTCAGTAACTGCATGTTATATTACAATAACTGATTTATAGTACTAAAGTTGTTCAGAAAATGTTTATATTATACTCAAAATAATTAAGTATTACTGTTAATTTAAATCTTGTAATGATAATCAAGCATACCTTATTATACTAATAATAATTAATTTCCCAAATCTGTTTGTTATTTACCAAGATATTGAATGCCATCTTATTTGATTTATATTCAAGACAAGTGGAAAAAAAACTTCCAGAATGTTTAAAAATCAATTCTTATTAAAAATATTTAAACTTAAATTTGGAATCATTATATTTCTTATATTCATTTGAAAAATGTTTGAAGCTCCAACATGAAGAATTTTTGTAACTGTATAATTTTAGTTTTGTACTTTTTATTTTCAATATTTATTGTACTTATGCCTATGAGCTATTTGTTCAGTTCTAACTGATTCTAAAGTAATTTTCTTTAAAAATACAGGGTAGTAGTTGCAAAGGAATATATTAAGGTGGGCATCGGTTTGGAATTCTGCGGATTTGAAGATGGCAAAATGAAAATATTTAGCAGAATTACATATAAAATTTTATTTTTAATTTATCTCCTATTATGTACATTAAAGTCATCTACCTACCCCAGTTGTATAGAACATTATATTGTGAACTTTTTGTTTTATTTTGTTTTTTTAAAGAGTTTTTTCCTCTCCAAACAGGATGAAGATGGAGAATCTAAAAATGAGGATGGGAATGATGATAATAAGAATGAAGAAGATGGTAATAAAGAAGAGAAAAGGGAATTTCCTAGAGGCTCAGTTGTTCAATTGAAAGGTCTTGGAGAGAAGAATGAATTAAGGCGTGATGATCTGAAAGCAGCCGTTGAAAAACTTGGTGTCGGAGTTGGCTTTGTTGAGTTCACTACAGGTCAAGATGAAGCCTGGCTTCGATTAGATGCTGAGGGTGCTGCATTAGAGGTTATACATTAATATTGATTTCTTTGATTTGTTCCATAAAGTAACTAATTAATAATAATAATTAATTATTTATTCAGTTGGCAGGTTTGGTTAAAGGTGGTGTGTTAGAAATAAATAGTGAAGTGAAAGCAGACTTAAGAGTTATTGAAGGAGATGAAGAGGAAACATTTTTAACTAAGTGCTTAGCTGACAAGAAGAAATTAGTTGGAAGGTCCCGAAATAAAGCCAGGCGAGGTAATAACTACTATTTCAAATTTGTTATATTTTTGAAGGTTGGTTGAAGGAAGCAGCTGAGTTCCTAATTCAGGACAATTCAATAATTGTCCAGTAGCCTTGAATTCCTTGAAGATCAGGAATTCTGCTTGAATTCATGTTTTTCAAGGGAATTATGCCTCGAAAATGAGCCAATCATGGGAAAGATAAGGGGTTGCCTTGATTAATTTGATTCCTATAATTATGATTATTTTGTTCTGTCGTGCAAAATAAGTTTATTAACCCTTTAACTGCGACGAGTGAAGAGCTTTACGCCTATTACAGAATCCGTGAGCATTCAACACAAACAAATGTAGTGTCTGAAGAAATAATTTCTTATTGATAAATTATTTGCCACTTCTATAAATTTGTTTTATTGAAAACTAGTTTCGAATGTTATACATTCATCCTCAGTTCTAAAAACACACAAAAAATTCAAAAATAAGCAATTCAAAATATAGTTGTTATTATTATACATATTAAATTATATAAATCAGTATTATAAAACATTTATGAATTATGAATTTAATTAAGACAAGAAATCAAATACATGTTGGTACTCACCAAGGTTTAAATGGATTATATCAAACAGAAAAGTTTGTACTGGTTTCTTCTCGCATTGTACTGGCAATGAACGAGAGATAGGCAGGATGTTTTAGGTAAACGATTTAAGGTTCAGGGTTTTCCCAGTAAGGCCGGTGAGTAATTGTTTTTTCTGTTATAGATGGGAATAAATTTAAGATTGGACTATTGGAGATATTTATTTGGTCATTTAAGCAAAAATCTGGATTGGATTTGAAGGATTTTATTATTTCAAGTGCTTCATATATATTTAATTTGAGACTGTTTTCAACGTGATGTATTAATTTAACTCCTGAGTCTTTGATGAATTTATGATTATTTTCATTTAAATGAATTGCAAAGTTGGAATTATCTGTCTTATTATGCACGTATATGTTCCTTTAATCTCTGATTTAGCGATCTTCCAGTTTTTCCTGTGTATTTGGCTGCACAATCATTACAATTTAGTTTATATACTCCGCTTTTTTGGAAAGGGTCTATTTTGTCTTTAGGAGAAGAGAAATATGAGGATAGGGTGTTTTTTTATTTTAAATGCAGGGTTTAATCCTAGTTTTTTCAATTCATTTACAACTTTGGTGGATATAGGGCCGTAATATGGAATCAAAACATAATGTTTGGGGATGGGCCTATCTTCGGGGATTGTTGAATAGATATCATTAATTGTCTTTTTTTGTAATTGTTTTTTTTTAAATATGATTGATAGTGGTTTTATTATACCTATTGTTTTTTGCTATGGAATATATTATTTCAATTTCTTTATTATAGTTCTTTTTATTTAATGGTATGTTCAAAAGACGGTAAATCATGCTATTAAAGTCTGCGAGTTTATGTGCTATTGGTCTCCTAGCACCATTGTTTATAACGACATCCGTGTGGGTGGGTTGATTAGGTTGATTAGATTGATCCTTCTATAACATCATGCGGATGTCAACTAAATAATTTCTTATATCGTTTTACGGTTTTTCTGATGGATTCTATTGAGCTTAGAATCATAACCACTCTATCCACAGTTCCCATATTTTTATGTCCTACTACATATTTTTTTTTTTAATCATTTCTCCAGTTTTGTAGTTGTTTTTTTTCCTGTTGAAATGATATCCGCATTGTGTGTAGTGGATAATATCCAAACCTTCGGTTGATCTGACCACTTCAAAGCTGACATTGTGTCTAAATTCAATTTTTCCTTCTTTTAGGTGCTCCTCCATTTTCGGCATGTCTTTTCTAGTTCCTCAGACCGTTCCACATGCATTGGCTGCCATATAGTGTAACCAACGAAATAGTGTTGGGCTGTTATACCAGTTGTCGACATATATAGTATGCCCATTTCTCAAATATTTCTCCAGGAATGTCAACACAATGTCACCTGACTTGCCAATATTTTCAATATTATGCACAATAATATCTGAATTTGCTCAAGTGTACACGATGAAATCAATCACATATCATGTCCCACAGTCACACAAAACATAAGTTTTAATTCTGAATCTTGCCCTTTCAGAAGGAATAAATTGTTTAAAAAATAAATTTCCTTCGAACAACAAGAAGCTTTCATGCTATGCACACATTTTTGAAAGGAGAAAACAATTCTTTGAAGGCTTTTTTAATCATATCAACGAATGGCCTTATTTTGAATAGTCTATCTCCTTCTCTGGTTTGGTTACTGTTGTTGTCCGAAAAATGCAGCATTCGTAATATTGTAAGATATATGTCTCTAGAAATAATTGGGAAATGTAATAACGGATCTTTGGACCAATAATTGCAGTATGATTTCTTCATGTTGTGTGGTATCAATAGAGTGTGACATCCAAAAAAAACATAATTTCACTCTCATCAACGTCTTTCCACTTCTGCAATCGAGAATGAGTTGAAAATTCTTGTTTTGATTTTATAAAATCAAACATCAAAAAATTATTTGGTTCTTTAACGATATACTTCATGACTTCTAGAATTCCAAAATACTCGTATTTTGATGAATATTTCTATGGTAACCGCCTTTATCTTGGCCAATAAATGCTTACATTTTCGGGTCTAAATCCTTTTTCCAATCAAATTTCTTGTTCTTCTTTTGAGGAAGTTCTTCATCTTCAGACGAACTTTCAGATATTTCTGTTGGTATACGAAATATACTTGAAGAATGTGCTCCACGTACCTGAGAAGATGTTGAAGGAATCAAAATCTCTATATCTGTCCTTTCACTTTCACCCCATTCAGAATCTGAAGGCAAGATCTCATCACCACTTTCGGCAGCTTCCTCAGCACTAAACCACTGTTTCTCCATTTAAAAAAAAAATAGTGAAACAAAATACTTACTACAAAATAAAATTTATAGAAAATAATTGAACCGCTAAAGGCAGTTGAACTGAGGGTTGTTTCACTCAGAGCGCTAAAATAACAATGAGAATGGTTACCTGGCCGAAGCAGGTAGCTACCCATAGCCCTAAGCAAACGGTGCATGAATTCCACAAGAAAAGCTCCAAAGTAAATCCCCACGTCATCTGTAGGATTAGTTAAAAACTCTATTTTACTGGGAAACCAGTAGAATGAAGCAAGGTCACGTCGTTTATACTCGGCATTAGCGAATGGAGAGAAAAACACTGTATCGTACTTAGCACTGAGGGCGAGAGTGAGGCAGGTCGGCATATATCGTCGTCAGCAAGCGTGGTGCGTTCCCTTGTACCGACATATATCGTCGATAGCAGTTAAAGGGTTAATAAAAAATTTATTCCATTATGTGAATTTTATTTATTTATACTTGAAATTATTTTTTTAGTGTATTCTCTATTTATTTTTATTTTTGGTGATGCCTTGATCCCTCAGTGTTTGTTAGAGGTTAATAACAATTTTTTGTTACCAGGAATACAACCTTTGTTGTTATTCAAATTCATTTTCAAGTCCATACTGTACATTTTATCATAAGCCGACCAAATACAACATTTTATTGTTCCAATTTTATTTTAAATTTAATCCAATAAATTGACATAAGTGTCTTGAATTTACAGTTCACAGCCTTGAAATCCTTAAATTATGCTTGAATTTTTTCATGCTGTATCACTTGCTACCCTGCAATTATATTAGAGTTATATTATTAGTAATTTTTGTCTAAAATCATTTACTGCTTTCTTGATATATTTTTAATTCAATTTAAATATTTCAGGTCGACCATTTAATAATCATCGAAAACGTAAGGGCAGCCCTTCTAAAGATGGTTCCAAGAAAGTTCAAAAAACTAATTAATAGAAGTAGAAGTTTATTATTTTTATATTAACCAACACAATGAAATATGTATGTATATATTGTATGATTATTTTAGACAGGCAGAAGTGAACTATCCAGGCAAGTGTGTTTTTCTTTTGAAATTTCATTGTAAACTATAGAAAAAATGAAGTTTTTGGGTAGTCAGTATGATAACTTGGAAATTAATGTAAGAAGTTTGTTATATAAAATACAAAGTATTGAGTGACATTTAATTGTTCTTTATTATACTCCAAATTATTTTCTAATGACCTGACTATCTTGTCATCCCTGAACTATTATTTAATTCAAGTGATTAATTGATCAATTGACCTACCAAGTCCAGAAATCAAAACTATTAATAGATGTGATAAACGTAGTTGTGAATAGTGTAAAAAAAATAAAGCAATGTATTAACATTAGTACCAAGGATGATGATTAATCATCCTTGGTACTACAACCCGTGGTGGGTTCTGGCTTCCTCAATGAGCTTCCGCCATGCAACTCTACGCTGTGCTGCTGCCCTCCAGTTCCTTATTCGCAGCAAGGACCATGACTCCTAGTTAAGATCGTCTATCTACCTTAGCTTGTCCCTACCCCTTTTTCTATCCAGGATTTCCTCTAACAACTTATTGGTGACTTCTTCATCAGTCATTCGTGCGAAGTGCCCAGCCAACCTTAATCTTGATAATTTAATGAAGTGCACCATCTCGGGTTCGTTAAAGAGTGATAAATCTCTTGGTTCTTACTTCTCCCTCCTTTTTGCCATCAAAAATACGTCGAAGAACCATTCTTTCAAAAACTTGCAGCTCTTTCTCTTCTGCTTTAGTGAGGACCCACGTCTCTGCAGCATAAGTAAGCACTGGTCTAATAAGTGTTTTGTATAGCATGATTTTTGTTTGCCTTGAGATTTGTGAACTGTTAAGATGTCTCTGCAGTTCGTGATAACACCTGTACGCATTCATCATTCTTTTTTCAATCTCTAACCCCATGTTATTAGAGGAGCTCACTACTGAGTCCAAATATTAGGAGTACAAATTAGTTCGGTCCGCTTCATTTATTTCAGAACAAAATGAATGAACAGATTAATCAAAGTATTCTCCTCACTGGCTACTACTTTTTCCACCTGGCAATTTTCGAATTCCATCTCGAAAAAATGTCTTATCTTTTGAGGCGATCCAAGTTTTAGGAGCCAATTTTCGATTTCAGCAAAAAAAGTGACCTGGTGACCTGCCAAATCGTGCTGTGTCCGTAAGAACAACCATTAGTCAGAAGGAGCTATGTACGGAGAATATGGCTAGTGCTGTAAAATATCCCACTTGAGAGTTTCCAAATATTTTTTGCGACATGAGGCCAAGCGTTGTCATGCAGAATAATAGCTTTGTCATGTCTTTGTGCTCATATTCTGGCCGTTGACGGCTCAAACGAATCAATTGTAGCCTATTCGGATCGCCCGTGTAATATTTTTTCTTCTTGGGGTTGTCATAGAATATCCATTTCTCATCTGCAGTCACAATCCGATGTAAAAAATCCTTTCTTTGTTGCTTTTGAATCAACTGCTCACATGTGAAAAATCACCTTTAAACGTCTCTATTTCAGTTCATGAGGTACCCAATTTCCTTGCTTTTGAATCATTCCCATGGATTTCAATCGTATAGAAACAGCTTGTTGAAAGGCAAGAATTGTACTAATCTGTTGTATATAGTACTGTCAGTTTGGATACCCAAGTCTCTAACCACCTTTTCCAGTGCAATATTAAATAATAAGCAAGCAAGGCTGTCACTCTGCCTCACCCCTCTTTCTTGTTGTGAACTCAGGAGAGAGTTCACACTGTATTCGGAGAGCATATTTAACGTTTTCTGAAGTCATCATTATGAGTGAGATAAGTTTAGATGGTATTCCGAATTCCTTCATGGCTTCCGTAAGCTTGCCTCTGTTAATGCTCTCGTATGGACTCTTAAAATCGATGGTGAGTGGTCATCCTATACTCAATGGATTTCTCCAAGATCGTCTTGATGCTGAATATTTGGTGCGTTGTAGATCTACCTATTCTGAACCCTGCCTGGTACTTTCTAAGTAGTAATGCTAACAGTAAATATTATTAACTTTAGCTATTGAAATGCTAATAACATTGCTATCAACTATATTTCTAACATAAATATTAACATTTTGATGCCTATATACATTGGTTAATAGCAACAATGTTACTAGCAAATGTTATTGACCTTTTTCGGAGCACATCTTTGAACAATATTGGTAACATGCTAATAACATGTATTATTATCTTTAGTGTAAATGTACCTTGATCATTTAACCTTTTGAGCAATATTTTTGTGTGGCCTCTTTGATTTAGTTTGAGAATTTAAATCAATTAATTTTTTAGGTTCAGTTTAAAATCCGGAAGTTTTGAAAAAATACCAAAATATTAAATTCATTACTTTTTACCTTTAGGAGGAAATCAAATTTTATGACTGAACTCATAATTTAAATTTAATGTATTATAAAATATTACAAAACAATCATAGGCAAGCAGGAAGTAAGCAGAGAGACTAAACTTATGATATTTAAAAACGGTGTTCCTCTCAGTGTACCTATATTAATCGGAAAGTTGGACAACTCTCGATAAGCATATTAGTAGGATCACTGCGGCTGAAATAAGATTCCTCCGAAGAATAGTCTGTAAGACCAAGAATGACTTCAGAAACGACTAAGGACTTTTGGTTGCAATCAGTGTGTGTGCGACCCAATATATATATATTAATATTAGGAGTTTCTCTACCCTATTTTTAAGAAATATATGTGAGCTTCTATTTAATAGCTAAAAAATCCATTAGAACATCAGGCCTGTTCTTGCTTTGGTCGCTAGTGGTGAGGGAGCGATGGGGGAAGCCCCTCTGTATCACTTTCCAGTGCTCAAAGACGGCACATCAGTGTACCTTCCCTCACTCTTCCTTGCTTCCCCATCACTTCCGAGGCTAGAATGGGCCTGATGCTCAAACAGATTTTTTAGGTATTAAATCGAACCTCACTTATATTTCATGAAAATAGGGTTGTAGAGATACTCCTCGAGAAGAATTAGTGCTTTAAAAAATTACTCTAGGACCATTTTTGCCCATGTTTTTTACATTTTCTCAATTTTTGGAAAAAGTTATAATTTTTTTGCATACAATTTGTATTTTAGATAGGCACTGACAAAAGCCACAATTTAAGTCCCAAAGCATGTTCCTACGACAATTAAAAGTCCTGTAATAAAATAGCCATATTTCCTGGTTTTTAATTTTGTTTGCGAAAATTTGTTGACCAACTTCAATTATTTAAAGCTCATTTTTTTCTGTCTTTTCAAACGCCATTACATATTATTTTTAATTTTCTTAAAAAAACTTTGACTTTGTTTACATCTTACAAGGAGAGTACCAAACTCGAGACTAAGATTTTGATCACTTTTATATTTGTTATAGGAGAAGGTCTCTTCATTGCTTATGTAAAGTGGCAAGACGCAATCCCCCCAACATTAAGTAGGATTGATTGTATCCGATCTATCACAAGCGGCATAGCCGTATGGTAAAGTGGTTGCTTTCCAAGCTGAAGGTTATGAGTTCTAAACTTAAGTGTAACAAAATGCGCATCAAACTCTTAAAAGTTAGTAAAAATCAGAAAAATCTCAACCTTATATTGGAAAAGTATCTGAGGAGATACTAATACTTATATTGTTCTGATAGAATAAGATGTTTTTATATAAACAACTGTTGTAATAGTAACCATATATTTTGAGAGAGCAATTGTGATTTTTCAAACACAAAAATATATAACTAAATTAAATCTAAAAAAAATTAAAACTTGCCACCCTTTGTTGTAATACCATTGTTGGTACTTCACTTGAAAAACTAACATAAAACTGTTGTTTGACATTAAAAAATTAAACTAAATCTTCCCCACTAGTCAATGTTGTTCTTCGATTGTGGAATAACGCTAACAAATTAGAAAAGAAAAATCATACAACCTATATTAAAGGAAATAGCTTTTAAAGTGATGATATCCCAAGGGATACTCAGCCAAGAAAAAGGTTAGACGTGAAAAAAATATTTTGGCACGTTTATGAATTTTTTTCACCAGGTTGCTACATACTGATTCATCTAAAACATATACAATTTGTTTCTACTATTTTTCTCCTAATTATCATGCTGAGAAAGGCCATTGGAAATTTATTTAACAAAATAAACTTGTGCCTGGACTACTAGTAGGAGTAAATTAGGAAGTAAATAAACATTCAAAACAAAATTTCTTTTTTTTATAATTTGTTTTAATTAAAAGGTATAATGACGTAACTGTAAAAGTAAAATAATTATTGCTTTAAAGAAAAAGGACCCACCCTTTATCTTTTAAGTTGAAATTCTAAAAATAGCTTATACAAATCTCTAAATAGTTTAATTCAATTACTAAAAGTTGTAATTAAATTAAATTATTAAAGTATTTAAATAAAGTTTTTCATAAAATTTTTGTTTTAAAAAGTTGGAGATTCAACCTGAACTTTTTAATACCATAAATTTGAGTGTTACTAAAACATTTGTCCCTTGGGGATGATCATAAAAGTTTTTATAATAGAAAAAATGGCAAATGATTATAATTAAGACCGCGTGGCCACCAGTTGTGGAGTTGACATGGATGGGGTGACGATAGGAAGTAGAGCTGAGCTGAGTAGAATTAGGTAAATCTTACCGAGCTGTTGGATATGAGTGTGCAAAAAGTATCAGCCGTCCTTGTTTTTCAGTTAATTTAAGTAATAAAAAAAATGGGGAAGTACATGATTAAAACAAAAACCAAATGCAAAATGGTTTATTATTTTTGCTATACACATTGTTTTTAGAAGAACAAATTTTTAATTTTTTTAAATTTAATAATGATTTAAGTATATAATTAAAAGTTAGATACTTGATTGTGACATTTATAATAATAAAAGGCTTAGCGAACCCGAAGGTTCGATGCCGATACCACAAATCGCTGCCTACAAATCTCGGTCCACCGACTGGCGTCACCCTGAATTTTTTAAGGAAACATTGTAACATTTAGTTGAATTTATTATTAAATTATTAAAATAAATTCTGAAGATTATGTGTCATTCTCACTGGGTCCTGACTAGAACATCGTTCATAGAAATGAATGATTCTCTTTATTCTACAAAAAATAACTGCAACTAACTTCATTTCATCCAGTTTCATTCTATACACCAAATATGACGGTCGTCTCAAATAGAAACTAACATTTTTATTTACTTCTAAGCTGTGAGTCTGTGACGCAGACAGTGAATTTACATATTTCGTGTATTCTAATAAGAAATTGGGAAAATGCATATTTAAAAAGTCTATTGAAGCTTGGAGAATTTAATATGCTTTTTGACGAATTGAATAGTGAACAATTAAAAAATTATAGAATGACAAAAAATCAATTTCAGGAAATTTTCAACATGATAACAAACGATATAACAGCTATGAATACAAATTAAGAAAAAAGATGCTGAAGAGAAAGAAATTGGCAATTTGTTTGAGTTGACATCCGCATCATGGCATAGAAGGATCAATCTAATTAGGGATTCACAAATTATTTGCCCCTTCTATAAATTTGTTTTATTGAAAACTAGTTTCGAATGTTATACATTCATCTTAAGTTATAAAAACACTCAAAAAATTCAAAAATAAGCAATTCGAAATATAGTTTGGTATTAATATACATATTAAATTAGATGTAACATAAATCAGTATTATAAAATATTTATGAATTATGAATTTAATTAAGACAAGAAATCAAATAAACGTTGGTACTCACCTATCTTGGTGTGTTTTTAGAACTGAAGATGAGTGTATAACATTCGAAACTAGTTTTCATTAGAACAAATTTATAGAAGTGGCAAATAATTTATCAATCCCTAATTTGTTTGAGGTAAGAACAAAAACCATTTTATTTTAAATGCTTATATTTTTAAACTACTAAATTAATTTATTAGTTATGAAAAATATAAATTAGAATTAACAATATTAGACAATTTTTAATTAATTTAACTTTTTAATCTACACTAGAATAAAATTTAAATTTACTATGACATGTACACTTATGTATATTTAGTACTCCACGGCTATGTCGGTAGTCAGGAAGAGGATAGTCGAATTTGAGTGGTGGGGGAAGTGTAGTCAACTTGGAAAACGGACACTGTTAGTTTCAAAGCTTACTGATCTTTGTGTGGTCAACTCCACTCAGCTCAGTTTGGTTGACACCCTCTCTATTAAATCAGTGCATCCGTTTTGGTTGCAGATTCCACATGGCCTAATATTAGTATTAATTTTTAAGATTAATCCTGTTATTTTACAGTTTCCTATCAACAGAAATCTTGTTACTATCATCTATTCAGAATGTTTCATTTCAGTTTTGCGTGTGAACAAGCGAGAATGAATTTCTATACAAGGAATTATTTTAATTTTTTTAGTTTCTTGCATCAATGAAAATGAATGTTCCTGTTATGAAACAACTATAAAAGGTAATATTTTGACACACAAAAACTCATTCCTATAAATATCCCAAGAAATATTATTTGTGTGAAATTGGTTGGAAAAATTATCATCCTTTCTGTCTAATTATTTCTAACTATAGTTGCAATTGTGAGTACCTGGTTCATTATTCATGTCAGTGTATGTATGGTTTGCATCCATAAATACTCAAATTTACAAGAAGCTTGTACTATTCACAGAAATTTTTTAATATTCTTTAGGTTTAATATTCTAAAATACTGTATTCTGAGTTGTGTCACAACTTAAGGTGCATTTAGACGACCGGATCAGACCAGAGGATCAGATCAGACCAGACCGGAGAAAACGGATCCTGTAAACGCTCACGCACTACCAGATATGGGCTTGGCTACATGATAGGGTCCAGATCACACCGGATCTGAGAAAACGGGTAGTGAGCAAAAGTAGGTGTGGCCACTAGTTTTTCCCACCTTCTGACAGCGGTCAGAAGCTCTACCCCTTCCATCTAATTAATAACAATAACCTATCGAATTTCTTTGAGGTATAAATTATTATGCTAATAGTGTACCCGAGCTTGGCTCTCGCTTTAGAGATCTACTAGTATACTTGAGTGAGAACTCTCGCATTACATATCGATCCTTCTTCCAATAATCCCTAATACATTTGAAGTACCTATAAGCGATATTAGGGAAACATGTTTATTCGTATAAACAATTTAGGCAGGTAATATTACCAAGAAAATTTATTTAACACATACTTGGTGAAGCTACATAGTTTATAATGATTACGTTGAAGTAACAGTTTACTTTATAAGTAATTAGTAATCCCTTCATTTTAACAGTTAGGTAAGCATAAGACTCAGCTATACCATTTTCTGTTTGTAGTACCTGTTACTATTTAACAGTGCCCCGTAAGTGCTAAAAATGGGAAAGAATATATAATCTCCTCTATCAAGAATATATAATCATCTCTATCAGCAACCAAAAAAACACATTTTATTACAAAATAACGTTGTAGGCAAGCTGGCATAGAGCACTTGCGGGCCTATACTGTGCGTTATCTCAAATACGGTAGGTTTTAGGGCTTTAATACGCTGGACTTTAGCGTTCCACCGGAACGCATATGGTATTGATGCCCGCGCTGAAAACTACTAAACCCAATTTATTTCGTCCCGATCCTTCGACTCTCAGTCGTCAAAGCTTTGAAACCTTACAGTTTTTCCATCTCTTTTATTTAAGCCCTAATAAGAGTTTAAGAATGGAAATAAGGATACTTCACTTCTCCATGAACACCTCATTTATCAAAATCCATCGCTCCTGAGAGTCTGAAAAGGAATCTATACTATCGTATTATATATAGAGGCGACTACGATCGAAGCCATAGTTTTTCAAGTGCCAATGTATTGGAAATATTCGGTTTGATTTGGGACGCTCCTTGGAAGAAGGATGAATCCTCCATGTCAATATAATTTCTTTTTTAATTTAATGGCTAGTATGATGTTGTACATGATATATAAATACGGCATTCTTGGTATGTATTCATGATATCGGTGCCTACATTGTTGTATATCTATGATAGGTACATACAAAATAATGTATGCATGGTATATTATTATATGAGTGGTGTAATAAAAAAAAAACCCATTGCGACATGGCGAATTCGCCGTCATTATATGGAGCGCTTCATTTGATATTGAGGTCCAATATATTTCAGTCAATTAGAGGTTCCACCTCGGAACAAAAGATATCAAGCTTGAAATTTGCATGAACCTTCTAAATGTTGACTAAAAATTCACATATAATCTCGTGTCGGCATCTAAAGTTATTAAATGTAAAAAATAAGTGAGGAAATTTGTTGTTTTTTTTAAATATCTTGTTTCCTGTAAGTCCTACATCAGTAGAGGTTCTTATAAATCTTGTAGAAAATGAAATTGTCTACAATTTTGTTCTTATTTATTTATATTTTTGTTAATTAATTAATAAATCAATTACATCACGTCCAATACCTGCCATAAAACAACAAAAAAAGTGCGTAAGTAACCAACCCGGTAATTAGTGCAATTTTTTCCACCTGGTGATGGGAGAGTTAACTAATAATAGGTAAGACAAAATTATTTCCATGTCTTTGTTTTATAAAAAGGGACAGAATTAAATACCAATTTATTTTGGTTAAACCCTCCTCTCCCGTTCAAATTTTGTTTCGAAATAATAATAATAAATATCAATAAATAATAATCTATTTATGACTATGAATCCACATTTTACGCCATATTATCCTGTACTCGGATGCTGGTAATACACTTTCCTCGTTTTACAGTATAGAGAACAGTTGATCATACAAAAAAAAATAATAATAAGAACAAAGTTGTTGATAATTTCATTTTCGGCAAATTCTAAAATTATTCCTAACGACGTAGGACGCTTAAGAAAATGCATATTTAACAAAAAAAAAATTTTAATAAACTAATAAGGAGAGTCCACTGGCAATAGAGAGAGGCTTGGAAGATGCGACTGTATCATCCACATTTAGTTTAATTTATAAAAATAAATTGGAAATGGTGTATTACAACCTTAAGAGTATTCCTTGACATCCCAGTTTCTGTTTCTTGTGGAGAAAGGAATTTCAGCAAGCTGATACTGATTAAAATTTATTTAAGGGGCACGATTGATCAACAAAGGTTAATAAACGAGCTGCTTCCATAAACTATGAAATCATATACATTTTTCTACAAACAAATATCGGAAAGTGAAATTTTAATGTTACTATTCGTAAATATTCTCATTCTTTTAACATTTTATTTTGTTCTTTTTATTTTTGTTGTTTTTTTTTTTTTTGGTCAGGCCTTAATTCAGTCAATAAACTGTATTAATGCTATGATATGATATATATTTCGAATTATAAAACTGATAAATTTTTTATTGGGGGAAAGGAATATAAGAAGGGGCGGCAAAATTAGGCTTGCCCTCTCTTGAAAAAAACCTAAAAAGCCTGGGTCCTGCCTGCGGTCATGTGGTAGATAAGTACTGTTATTGTGATCTTTCAAAAATGTATACATGACTATTAGCAATTACTCAATAATGTTTACATTATGTGTCGTTAGAGGTGTCTTTTGTGTAATAAATCTGTATCCTCACTGTGAGAACTATTTAAAATATTATGAATTGCCAAAATACTCTTGCAAGTTCCAACAGGCCGATTTGGAAATAAAGCAATAATAAAAAAAAAAAACATGCTTGTAAATACTAGTGAATCTGTTTTGCCAAGTATGAAAGACGGAATGGTGGGGTAGGGAAAAGGGGGGAGCGCAAGATTTTTTTTTCAAAATTAGAAATAACGGAAAGGCTGTGTTAAAAATACTTCGAAATATCAATATGTGACTTACTTCGAGAGTTGTAATGTGCTTCAAATGCAGCCGCTATTAAGGGGTTATTAAATTAATTAATTGAATAATTATAATTAAGCTTTAAAACAAAAGTTACGGGGCAGGAGCGTCCGGAAGAGTGAAAAAAAACAATTTCATTCTCCAATTTTTTTTTAATAGAACGGCACGATGCAGAGTAGCAAGGGTTGGGAACACCGGATATCGGGAGGAAATTCCACCCGTTGACCCGCTCACGTAGCCCCGCCCACATCTGGTCTGGTCTAGCGTTTACACGATCCGTTTTGAGCTCCCGTTTTGTTCCAACAGTTCTGTCCCGCCCATTTTACGTAGCCACGCCCATATCTGATAGTGCGTGAGCATTTACACGACCCGTTTTCTCCGGTCGTCTAAACGCACTAACTCGTCCAAATGCCTACTTTAGCGCACTACCCGTTTTCTCCGGTCTGGTCTGGTCTGATCCGGTCGTCTAAATGCACCTTTATGGGGATGGAGTGTATATAAAATTTCTTTTGATAAAGTACCAAATTAATACATACTTGAGTTATTAGGAAAGGAAGAAAGGAGGTTTAACAGTTAGGGAACTAAAATGTTAATAAAAGGAAGTATAAAGTACATAAGTAGATATACCTTACTGAAACTAGGTATCTGATATTTTATGCTTGTCATATTTTAGTGCATCGGTGGCAAAATAAAAGATTGATACATTCCAACCGAAGACTATTCGATTTCTTTGGCGGCTGGTTATTGCAATTTGTGCCTAGCTTGGAAGCTTGTTAAGCTTTTAATCTCTGACAGGCGTTAACGAATTCAGCTGAACTGTTTTTTTAGAGCTGTAAGTGTCATTGTGGTCCTTGAAACTATAATGAAAATAAAACCAAGGACGTGGTTTTTTTTATATTTCAGTTTTTAAGCGAACGTTACCGTTACGACTGCTGGTTTGGCAAATATGGCTGAATTCTCCTACGTATCCTTGCAACAGGATGAATACGTGAGTAAAACAAATTTATCTTCAAAGAATCATTTGTTTTTTGTTACTTTGGTTCTATATTTTATGGATAATCCAATTCTTATTTTTTCCTTAAGGATTGGGAACACTGTCTTATGTTTTCTTAATTATGCAGATTTTTATTATCTATTTCTCATCAATCTATCAAATATTTAACCTATAAATTTTTTCGAAGATAGGATTTAAATATGGAATATTCAGTTGACGCATTATATGTTAAATTTACTAAAAATATACCTAATTAAAAATAAAATTTAAAAATCCGTTTAATACTCACAGAAAGACACCTTGTTATTCTTCTGATTGAAAACTAATTATTTGTTTGAATAATGAAGCGATCGTATGAATCTATTCAATTTATTAAATTTTTAACTGAGTAAAATACAGTGTAGTAGCTTATTAGGGAAGGCACTGGGATCCTATACCCGGGCCCGGGATCCAGATCTGAATTCTGAAATCCGGGCTGAATTCTCCTACGTATCCTTGCAACAGGATGAATACGTGAGTAAAACAAATTTATCTTCAAAGAATCATTTGTTTTTTGTTACTTTGGTTCTATATTTTATGGATAATCCAATTCTTATTTTTTCCTTAAGGATTGGGAACACTGTCTTATGTTTTCTTAATTATGCAGATTTTTATTATCTATTTCTCATCAATCTATCAAATATTTAACCTATAAATTTTTTCGAAGATAGGATTTAAATATGGAATATTCAGTTGACGCATTATATGTTAAATTTACTAAAAATATACCTAATTAAAAATAAAATTTAAAAATCCGTTTAATACTCACAGAAAGACACCTTGTTATTCTTCTGATTGAAAACTAATTATTTGTTTGAATAATGAAGCGATCGTATGAATCTATTCAATTTATTAAATTTTTAACTGAGTAAAATACAGTGTAGTAGCTTATTAGGGAAGGCACTGGGATCCTATACCCGGGCCCGGGATCCAGATCGGTCGTGGTAGAAAATTTACTGTGATTATCGCCTCTATAATAAAATGTAGATATATCGTTGTGCGTGAATGCTTGCCACATCACCAGATAAGAACCCTTGGTCAAGAAACAGTATATCCTTACTGATTCAAAGAAAGTTCAGACAAGTAAGAAACTAAGGCCATTTATAAATTAACATTAAAATCATTGATATTACCAATAGTGCTTCAATTGTAACTTGTGACATCATAAATAAGAGGTCATCTAATTCAATTGTTACAATAAGTAAATGAGTTAAGTCATAAACCATCTTTTTTATTGTAGCACTTGAGAATTTAATTAGTATAATTTCCAAGTTTCAGTGAAAATTTATTTTTTAAAGAACCACAGATGGTACGAAATAAAAAAAAAAAAAATCGACCCATTTTTTATTTTTGGATTCTACGTATCTGTCTTTCCTGAAACTATAAACCTCAAATTTAGAGGAAGGAAGGGAAATGTAAGAATTTCTCAATTGATTACAAAGGTTCATTATTGAAAATAATAAACCAAAATAAAATAATTCAGATTTAGAGAAAAATATAATATTAATAAAATTAAAATAAATAAATATGCATTTATTAGGTAATTCATTATAGTCTGACTTTTTAAACATCTGTTTATCATTTTTCTAAAACCAAAGATTTCTTGATAACAATTTTCTATAATTATCACTTCTTCTCATTGTTTTATCGTTTTATTTTTTTTTTTAACTTTATTATTCTTATGTAATTGAAAATTATAACCTTGACAGTTGTTGAGAAAGATTTCTCATTTTTTTAAAAACACCTACTAAAATATGAATGAAGGCTACACTAAACTACTAGAAATTAATCTGGATCTAATCACCGATTAATCTGCTCCGAAAGGCGGAGATGTGTGTATGTACAGTGGAATTTCCTCATACGAACATTTACACAACTGGATATGTCTCATAATTAGGGTTGGAATATCGAAACGCGATATATCGGATTTGAAAAACCGATATATTATATCGGTATCCTAATACCCGATATATCGATGATATCGATATTTTACACCGATATTTCGGTGATATTGATATTTTAAACTTTATTATTTTATTTTAATTAGAAATTTCCTTTATTCTTTATCATATTTTTAATTTTATCCGTGAGCTGTACTTTACGTTATATCTTAATTATTTAATCAATCTAGGTCGCTGTATTTGAGCTGTTGTAACTTCCTTAATGTTATAACTAATAGGCGTCACTAACGGTTAGTTACCTGTTGTTCATTGTTGTTGTTAGTGTGGTGATTAAAGTGAAAATAGAAACTATAATGTGGCCGCCAAAAAGTGAAGTATGGAAACATTTTAAATCGAGAGACTGTAAAAGGGCGGAGTGCAAATATTGTCACAAAATATTTCGGACATCGGAAAACACAACAAACCTAAGGTCACACCTCAAAGCTTCCCATTCACACGTTTTTCGTCTCCATCAGGATCAGGTGTTTCTGCAACTCCATTTACTTCTAAATCAGAAGCAAATGAAACAGTTCCTCCATCAAAATCTGACATAGGAAGTAGTTTCCGAAATATTGCATTATTTCAAGAGGGAGGCGAACGACGAAGAAAAATTATTGATGCTATTTTATATTTTATCTGTAAGGATACTCTGTCTTTCTACACTGGAAAGAATACAATGGAAAGTATTATACAGGGGAAATGTTCCAAAATTTGAAAACAAGATTAAAGCAGCATAAGACAAATTCCAAAATCCTAATAGTAATAAAGAAGTATAAAAGAAGTGCTCAATTTCAAAATCGATATGAAATTGAAAATCATTACATAGACATAATAAATAAAATAGAGAATGAAAGAACTAATAACTGTAATGAAACTAATACATTTAAAACAAAAATAAGATCTAGAAGAATTACAAAAAGAAAAGAGAACACTTATGGTAGTGTTCTCTTTTCTTTTTGTATTGCTAGATAGTGAAGACACAGGTCAGAATATTGAAGAATAGGAATCGAGGCACATTAGGTAGATGCTAACAACTAGTTTTAAATTTGATTGTGTTTCAACATTTCACAGTGTGTCATATACATAGTAAATCATAGGTCTACTCGTAATTGTACTTCCGTACTTTATTATTAAATGGGGTCCAGGTTTTTCCTCCTAACGCTTCAAATAAACTTAAGATTTTAAGATTATCAAAACAAAAAATAATATGAATGTAAATAAATTATTGTGTATAATCATTGATTAAAATATAGCACATGTTAATTTATAAATATAATGGGGTAAATATGAGAGTAAACAATATTTAGTTGCCAAACAATAATTAGTAGATAAGATTGAAACACATATACTGTTAATTAATTCTATACAAAGACAAACAGGTAATAATATAAATGGTGATTGTACTGAAATATATATCAGATGAATTACATATTTTTAGATAAATGTTTTGAGAACGCTCAATGTATGCATGGAAACTTTATAAAATACAATTTTTTTTTAGAAAAATAAAACAAGGTTTTATTTTTGAAAAATTTGTAGAATAATATAATATATGAAAAAATGGCAAAAAAACTTCAAGATAAAATTGTAACTCATAACCGGACTTTACTTTGTTTTCAACTTCTACCAGCCGGACCTTCTAATGAACGGACACGGATACAGATTAAGTTCGTTTCGTTTCGAAAAATTCTCTGTTAAGCGGAAAGTAGAACAAAACAAGATATAATCTCTTCGAAAGGCAGACGGATATAGCTAATATAGCTTGCTAAAGTAATTTCTTAGAATTTTTTTTCACAGAACGGCAGATTTGGTGTCTCTTATTTGAATATAAAGAAATGTTTACTGTTTCAAAGAACATTTTTCTTCCCCCTCCAATCTGTTTTAAAAATTTTTATTTAGGTATCACACGACTTTATAACTAGGCTCATCCCGTGTGCTAGTTTTTATAAAATACAGTTAACTGTGATAATAATAATACATATAGTGTTATTAATAATAACATAGTGTCGTGTTTAAAAAAAAAAACTGGAAAATTTAAAATGACACAAAAAAAAGGGTTTTAACTTTGAAATAAAAAGTTTAATTGATAAAAGTTAAAGAAAACATCCGGGCTCCCGCCTCTTGCTTTAACGTCGAAAAAACACAAGTGGCCCATACTTTAAAAAATAAAAATAATTTTCCAGCGATTAGAGTAAGAGAATTTATTTCGTGTCACTACGAGTGGAGAAGGATCATCAGTAGACGCCGTGGTTAGTGACTGATCGGCAAAAATGAAACAGTTATGTGATGGTTATTTGACAAAAGATATCTTTAACTGCGACGAAAAGGCTTTATTTTTTAGAATATTACAAAATAAAACAATGATGAATAATGAGCAAATTTATGTTTAACGCATTTGTAGATATATATACATATACATATTTATTGTACACATGATTTACGTACGATTTATTTATTTAATTTATAAAACATACCGCTGCAAACTCTTTACTTAGTTTGCTGTTTTTTCCACGTTCAATTTCATTTTAATTTCTTTATTTTTTACCCTGTTTTAGATTTTAGTCAAGTTCGTATTCCAATTTTTTTTTTTCATAAGCGGGCTGTCCTTTTATATAATAGTAGTCATACATATTAAATTAAATGTCGTCAAAATGTATATACTTATTCACATTAAATTAAATATGTATAAGTATATCTATTTTGACGACATTTAATTTAATATATATAATAATGCCAAACTGTATTTTAAATTGCTGATTTTTTAATTTTTGTGTGTTTTTAGAACTGAAGATGAATGTATAACATTTGAAACTAGTTTTCAATAAAAACAAATTTAAAGAAGTAGAATAATTTATTAATCTCTAATTAGATTGATCCTTCTACGCCATCATGCGTTTATCAACTATGCATATATATTTTTTTGTAGCTACATAGATACATTATCCAACTTGAACTCCGTGCAACTGTTTTCATGCTTATGTGCACATCTGTGATGAATGGCTATAAGAACTACGTATTATATCTTCCATCTTGTTCTCCAATGCTGTATGTAAAATGCTTTAGGGTCGTTTGTTATTCATTTTGGTATTTTATAAAAATTGTTTGCTCACATGCGAACCGGACGCGTGCTCCACTTGCGCAGGAACAAAAGGTATCCGGCCGACAAAGGGTAAACTCCCGTGAAGAAATATTTCGCCCAACGGTACTAAAGGAACCGCTCAAAACAGTCTTTTATAAAGGCTTTTCAAAGAGTCCTTATCAAGTTCCGACAATATCTCATCGGGCTATTTCTTAATCTTGAACTAATTATTCCTAGGACAGGCCAGTTGAAGTTAAGGTTCCCAATACTATTTAAATTTGAAAATCTTCTCACATGACGCTTTCAAAGTTTTACAAACGGGGAAATTCATCTTAAAATGTTCAAAATCTAAAAGAAATATTAATGGTTTTGAATCTCTGTTTAACATTTAATGTTAGGGTGTCAATCTTAGTACTTTTGGAAGATATAAATACAGATGTTTTTCAGTAGCATAATTAATACCAATGCGACGCATTGGGGCGAAAAGCCTGTGGGGATGCAGTCCATAAACAGATATACTGCATTTCAAACAAATGAAAAAGAATTTTTTTTTTAAAGAATTATTTATTTACTTATAGCGAGCGTGTTTTAGAAAGGATTCAGATCTCCTCGAAATTCCTTCAGAGACCTGGCATTAATCTAGATGGTGCGAAAAATCTGACCTAGGGAGGTGGCGGGCCCATCGCCCAGTCATAGACTGCAACTAGCCACTGGCCCACCAGGTTGGTGGAACAACTACTCTGACGCTCAAACAGTACACCATATACAGCACACGACAAATAGTTCGCATCTACAAAGGTCACTATCAGTACACGCCCTAGGATCATTTCTTCTGGGATGCCGCCGCAGAGGGGTCCAGATCTGCTGACCCATAAGTGGCGGCCCGCCAGCAGACTAGGGCACGTAGTGAGGATTGATAGCCCCGCGTTGAGAAAATGAATGAAAAAATGAATGAAAAAAAAGATTCACGAAAAAAACGGCAAACATCATATGTTTATTATTGGATATTGGAACACCCTTTCGTTGTACAGACCCGGAGCAACTCAATGTACTCCTGAATGAAATAGATCGATATAAACTGGACATAGCTGCCATCCAAGAGATCCGATGGATCGGCCAGGAGACATTAGAGAAAAGAAATCACACAGTATATTACAGTTGCAACGATCAGCTACACACTTTTGGAACAGGATTTATAATGAGGAAACCGTTTAGCTGGTGATCGAGAATAGCTGTACTGAGAATTCGCGGTAGATTCTATAACTTCGCTATCCTGAGCGTACATACTCCAACCGAAGATACGAATGAAGAAGAAAAAAGATGAGTTTTATGATCTGCTTGAGAGTTCGTTGGATTCTCTACCTCGCTATGATAGGAAAATCATTGCAGAAGACTTGAATGCCAAAGTTGGCCAGGAAAATGTTTATATCCCTACCGGTAAGCACAATTTAAATGAAGTAAGCTATCCTGATGACCGGCGACTTATCAACTTTGTCACATATAATGTCTTACTATTGCAAGCACATTATTCCCGCATAAAAACATCCACAAGGGTACCTGGATATCACCGGATGGACTTATAGTCAACCGAATCGAAATATACCTGTCAGTGACAGACGCGTTAGTAGCATTACTGATGTCTGAGTATTTAGAGGAGCTAATGTCGATTCTGGCCATTTCCTCAGTATTGCCCAAAGAAGTATTGGCAAAGATCGTTATTAACCCACCTAGGCCACGATATAGAACAAAGAAATTTAATATCGCTAGGCTTAAAGACACCCAGATCAAGCAGACACCTGCAACAATTTTGGGTTCACGGTTAAGGTCCATGCAGACTACAGAAGAAAGAATAGGGGATACCTGGAGCAGCTGCCAGAAGACTATTGAACAAACTGCCGAAGTCGTTCAGGGACCAATTGAAAAGGAGGCGAGACACTTTTGGTTTGATAAATATTGTAAGACTGCCCCAGACATCAAAAATGGAGCTTATAAATTAAATGATCAACAGGCGAACACGTGGATACGATAGAGAAGTACAGAAGGAAAATAAGAGAAGAAAAAAAAGAGAGTTAGAGGGAATTAGGACCATTGGGGACACCAATGGCACACCTTTAATCCGAGTTTGATGAAATTATTTGTGATTGTGCATGTTGGTACCTAGATGGTCCCATATCAATTTTAACAAATTCCATCCGTTACTTTCGCATACGCATGCGCAAACGTATTTTACTTGATAGACTTACAGTCCAAAGTTGGAGGAAAGTTTGCGATTAGTGTAAAAATTACCCAGTATTAATTTTGTCCAATTTCATTTGTTACTTTCGCTTGCACATGCGCAAACGTATTTTCCTTGGCACACATATGTTTCAAAAACATCTCCCGAATTTTATAGCTATTCAATCCAGTGTCTATAAATTTTAACAATAAATTTTATTTAATATTGCAGTAGAAAAATAAATCTTATCATTTATGTCCTCAAAATAAATTGTTTTTGCATTTTGCAGGTAAGAGATCAGGATAAAATTCGAGCTGTTTGGTTAATTAGTTTGTTATTTTTTAATAATCCTTCTCCCACTTTCTGCCGTTTGATCTTACATATCTTGTACGGTTCTTTTTATTTGGTGGATGGTTTGTATGATGGTGGTGCCCCATTAAACAAATGATAAATAGTTTCATCTCTAACTAGATTCATTAATGGGAAATCTATCCCAGATAAGTTGGTAATAATATAATTATATCGTACGATTTAATTATAATTTAAATGTATTTCAGAACCAGGAGACCCAAATTAATGTGTAATGAATTATAAGCAATGCGAAGAGATTTAGTTCAATTTAAACAGTTTTGAGATATGTTATTGAAAGTTCTGAAATATGAATTGCTAATTAGTTTATTTTAGAGAGATACATATAAAACTCGTCTTGTCTGGATAACTTGGCTGTGAACTTCGGAAGAAGGTGAAAGGGGACGACACATTGTACGAGAGATGGCAGCACTTTCGGGCTGTTTGGTTTTCTTCCTATATATTTCGTTATGGCAAGGATAATAGCGGGACATAGATTTGAAAATTTTAAAACAAATATTTGTTGAAATTTTAGATTTTGAAATTTTTTAAATGTTTGATTAAGCGACTGTATAGATCAGGCATGCCCAACCCGCGGCCCAATTGAAGTATTCAACTGTCTATATTATTTTAGATATTTAGACTATAGACGGTTGAAAAATAGACTTTGAATTGTTAAATTTTGCAATAATAAACACTACATATTATGCACTGAAAACATAATAACAAAAAAATAATTATTTACTTTTAAAAATCGCCCGCAACTTAAAGTATTTTACACTTAGGCCGCCAGAGAGTGTTGTACATTTCGAATTACTGTCTGACATTCTGACAAGTGCTACATTAGTGAAAACAAGTGCAGTCTGGTCGACTTTCAACTTTTTTGTAATTCTAATCTGTGTTTGAGGTAAAACAGTGATACTTGCTGGGTTTTTTTTATCGTTTCAATAATTATAGTATTTATTTATATTAGATATTATATTTATTCGTCATGACTGAAAGAAAAATTGAAAAGAAGAAAAGAAAACTTGAAGATGAAAATAGGAAGTTTCAAAGTGAATGGAAAATTTGTACTTTTTTATTCAGATAAAAGACAACAGTTAAGAAAGCAGTTAAGTGTAAGATATTCTCAGGCAAAATACTGCAATATTATCTGAGAATACAGGCAAGACATAGTATTTTGAGGAAGTTGCTTATTCCCAAAGGAACTGCCCTATCTCTATCTTTATCGCCATTAAACGACTAAGCACCGTTAATCATTAATTGTAATGTGCACTAATGTGTGCAAATTTCAAAAATTACAATTTTATAAATATTAATGTAAAAATTAAACAGCCAATTAATCTATTATATGTTACGAATTTATAGTTTTGTTTTGTTGTTCACTTTGTATGGTTTTAGTTATTAATATTTATAACATGTTAAAATATATATAAACGTTTAAGATAAAATAAAACGCTGTATGTTTGATTTGTCAATATAATTTGTCAATACAATTTTAAAATTATACAACCTAAGAATGAATAAAAACATAGCGAAAGTGATAAACTTACTGTTGGCGAACCGAAAGCTAAGTTACAATCTTTGAAGAACGATTTGACATCTCAATAAAACATTTTTCATAAGCAAACTGCTCTATCAAACGGTATTGTCAGTGCTAGTTTTCGAGTATCTCACATTGTTGCTAAAAATATGAGGCCTTTTACAGAAGGTAACTATATCATAGACCGCCTAATTGCCGCAGTTGAAGAAATCTCTCCAGAAAAATTGAATCTTTTTACTCAAATTAGTCTTGTCACATCAAGCTGTTGAAATAAGAATAGAAAACATTTCGAGTGAAATTTCTGCATCGCTAAATAGAATTACAAAAAGCTTCGTATATTTCTCGCTGGCTTTGGATGAAATGTCAGACTCTTATGATACAGCTCAACTTGTTATTTTTATTAGAGATGTTGACAGCCAAATGAATATTACTGAAGAACTACTCGAACTTGTGAGTTTGAAAGGTACTACCACCGGAAGAGATATTAAGGATGCTGTCATAAATTGTGCGCTGAGTCGTCTGATAGATTTGAAAAATCTCGTAGGTATAGCAACAGATGGGGCCCCTTCCATGATTGGAAAAATTGTTGGTACTGTTATATTAATTTTCTATCGTATAAAAGCTTTGGGAAAAAATTCAAATGATTTTGAAATGTTCATTTGCCATTGTTTTTCTACCTTGAGAAGCTATGTGTACAAGTGTTGAATATGTCTCATATGATGACAGTTGTTGTCAAGGTAACTAATTCAATTAAAAACAATTAATTGAAGCATCATCAATTTCAAGAATATCTTTGTGAACTCGAATCTGAATATGGCGATCTCATTTATTATATCAAAATTCGGTGGTTAAGTCGCGGAAACTGCTTATTGCGATTTTGTAAATTAAGAGAAGAAATTGAAATTTTCATGAATAATAGTGGCCATAATGTAAGTGAACTTTCGGATGACCAATGGCTGCTAGATTTATGTTTTCTAACAGATATAACAATGAAACTGAATGAACTAAATCAGAAGTTACAAGGTGAAAATAAGTTGATTATAGATTGTTATCAAAATATAAAATCCTTCGTAACAAAGCTTCAGCTTTATGAAAATCAATTACGGTCAAAAAATTTGTTTCATTACCCATTATTATGTGACTATAAAAGAGACTATAAAAACTTGTTCAAATATTCTACTGAAATCGCGAAATTACTTGAAGAATTCGATATCAGATTCTCATAGATGCGAAAGTATGAGGAAATGTTCAAAATATTCTTTGCTCCATTTCATGTAGAGGCGGAATTAGCGCCTCCAAATTTACATATGGAGCTAATAGAATTACAATCAAGCCTCGAGTTAAAATGCCTGTACGAAGGGAATAAGATTGAGTTTTATCAGAAATATATCCTCGAAAAACGATTGGCAATGTGCATTATATCAGCATTTGTAATTATTTATCGCTACTAATCATTTTTTTCCTAGTTAAACCTGGTAAAAACAAAGTGTCACACCAGGCTGCTTGATGAAAACATGACCAATCAACTACGGTGCGCTTCGGCTAAATTATCCGTTGATATTAAAAAAATATTAATTAAATACAAAAAAAAGTTTCACTTGCATTGCAATATATAATTGCAAGATAATTGTATATTTTGAATGTTGTGCGATAATAAAATATTTTTAATAATTTTTTGTTTTATTTTTGTATGTGGGGCCCAATCTCAGCTCAGAATTTTTTTTTTGTCCCACCAACCGATTTGAGTTGGTCATCCCTGGTATAGATAAAAATCTTGATTACAACGAACGAATTTTTACTTTCCCCTACCTATATACGAAGTGTATAGTAAGGGGAAGTATTGCGATCGTGAAAATTTTCGAATTCGAGTTTTCGACAGAAATACACGTTTTAAGGTCCCCTGAGTCCAAATGACCAAGTCTCGCAAAATGGTCTGTGTGTGTGGGTGTGTGTATGTGAACAGTCTAGTTCAAAAACGAAACGTTGTACGATACTGAAATTACGTATTTAAGGTTGGCACATCCATGTAATGTTACAGCAACATTTTCGTCAAAATTGGTTAACCGGAAGTGCCACTTTATATAATCGATTTTACACTTTTTTTACAATTTTCTAGAAAACGGCTCTAACGATTTTGATGAAACTTGCCTAAATTATTCTACATAAAGATCTTTAACTTTTAATATATGTAGTAAATCACCGAGGAATTGCAGGAAAAAAAGTTATGATGAAAAGAATATTTTATTTGCGCATAGCTTAAAAAGTATGCATTTTACGGTAAATTATGTATAGAATTGTATGAAAGGTAATTAAATTATCTAAACAACAATAAAAGAATGAAGTGGGAGAAGATGTGAAGAAGTGAATGCTGCTGAGTTTAATTCAAGCATTGTTTACGTGAACTATCTAAAATTATATTAAAAAGATAATTATTATAGGACGGTAAGGGAAAGTTGTGTGATGCGTGCACCGCACCAGATTTTTTAATTTTCAAATCCATCCAACGGTTCCTTAGGAAACAGAAATTTAAGATAGTTAAGGGATCCAGACGTAGGATTGGAATGTCGAAACGCGATATATCGATATATCGGATTTGAAAAACCGATATATTATATCGTCATCCTAACACCCGATATATCGATGATATCGATATTTTACACCGATATATCGGTGATATTGATATTATAAACTTTATTATTTTATTTTAATTAGAAATTTCCTTTATTCTTTATCATATTTTTAATGTTATCCGTGAGCTGTACTTAACATTATAACTTAATTATTTAATCAATCTAGGACGCTGTCTTTGAGCTGTTGTAACTTCCTTACTGTTTTAACTCACGGGCGTCACTAACGGTCACTAACTTGTTGTTCATTGCTGTTGTTAGTGTGGTGATTAAAGTGAAAATAGAAACTAAAATGTCGCCACCAAAAAATGAAGTGTGGAAACATTTTAAACGGAGAGACAGTAAAAGTGCGGAGTGAAAATATTATCACAAAATGTTTCGGACATCGGGAAACAACAAACCTGCAGTCACACCTCAAATCTTTCCATTCGCACGTTTTTTCGTCTCCATCAGGGTCAGGTTTTTCTGCAACACCATCTACTTCTAAATGAAGCAAATGAAATGATTCCTCCGTCAAAAACTTCTGTCATAAGAGTTTCCAAAATATCGCATCATTCGAAGAGAGAGACGAACGACGAAGAAAAGTTAATGATGCTATTTTATATTTTATCTGTAAGGATGCTCTGCCATTCTATACAGTTGAAAAGGAAGATTTTATCAACTTGGTTAAAATTCTAGCCCCTCTATATAAGATACTTTCTAGAAATACATTAAAAAAATTATTGAATGAAAAATACTCAGAACTGCGCTCTCTTTTTGAGAAACATTTGAATGAAGTAAATTCAGTGATATTGACTTGTGACATATGAACGAAGTCCCACCAGATGAAAAGTTTAATTGTGGTCACTGTTCATTTTATTTTAGAAACAAATGATGAAATGTCCTCAGTGTTCCTGGAACTTCGAGAACTCACAGACAGGCATACATCCCAATACATATCTCATGTTTTGGAAGATGTGTGCCGACGTTTTAACATCTCAAATGAAAAAGTAACAACGATTGTCACTGACAATGGGGCAAACGTTGTGAAGGCAGTGGATACGTTCTCATAGGCCAAACATGTACACTGTTTTGCTCACTTGTTAAATCTAGTGTGCGAAAAGAGCTTGGTGTCTATGCCAGAGTTGGAAGAATTATTTAGAAAGCTACGTAGCATTACAACTTGGTTTGCTATTGTTGGCTGTGACCAGTTAAGAAAAGCCACTGAAGGTGGCACTAAATGCAAGCTAATTTCAGATGTTCCTACCAGATGGAACAGCAAATATTACATGATCCAACCGCTTTCCATTTAAAAGAGCCAATCATAAAATAAAGTATAAAGAAAAAAAAATACTGTGAGTTGAAACCTCTATAAGACGTTGTCATAAACAATTCAACGGAGAGGAATGGAATGGAACCATCTTCCTGGAAATCACTATTTCTCAAATCATTCTATTTTTCATTGATGGTTTCTCTCCAACCAGAGATTAGCTCAAGGATTCATCGTTAAAACCCGAGATATATTTGTCGGAGATTGGTTGGGGTGAATGAAACATGCATCTTTATTTTTTTACCATAGTAATTTGCTATTTTTCATTAGTAAGTTTATGTAGCTGTTGAAACAGCAGAACGGATAGGGTATTCAGATGGCAATCAGTCATTTTATTTCCATATCTAACTATTATTACTTATGTGCGTAGTATATCAAAGCTAGATTTACAAAAAAAACAAAACAAAATAAAAACATATTGCGAACCAAAAAGGCATCGAAAATCATTTAATTGCTTATAATCATTATAATATTTATTTCTATTTTCTAAAAAATTGACCAAAACATTCTTTTTAGATATACGGATAAATTAAATAAAAAATCCATATATTGTACATTATCTTGCTAAAATTTATCTATAAAATTTCGGCATGGTACCTTAAAAATAATTATGTAAAATATGTAAGGATTTTTAACCGGCTGGTTCAACTCTTAGCCTACGCCGATGACATCGCGTCATCAGGGATGATCGCTGGAAGCTCCTTTCAGGTGGTTAAGGAGGTTTTCTTAGCAATAGTGGTACCGGCCAGGAGACTCGGGCTCGAAGTGAACGAGGTGAAAACGAAATATTTTGTGAAAGGAGAAGTGCCTGGTCCGAATAAGACTGTAGCCTTTGGAGAGTACAGCTTTGAGAAGATTCTAGATTTTGTGTACCTGGACTCCTTGGTGACCCAAGATAATGACGGGAGAGCTGAGATGAAGAGGAGAATCGTCTCTGCCAACCGATCTTACTTTGGGCCAAGAAAACTGTTGATCGGCTAGGTTCTCTCTAGACAGACTAAACTCCATCTGTATAGAACCCTGATTCGTCCTGTCCTGCCAAAAGCCAATGAGTAAGATCTCCTTATCTTCGAAAAAAAGATACTCCGAAGGATGTCAGGTGGAGTGTTCGTGGATGGAATTTGGAGAAGACGGACTAACACGGAATTGTACCGAGCATTTACAGAGCCTGACATCGTCCAGATTTTATAATTAGGCAGATTGCGATGGTCGTATAAATGAATGGTAGAAAATGAAATACTGAAGAGAATGCTTACAGAGCCGTTCCATGGGACCAGGAAAAGAGGCAGACCTAAGCTGAGGTGGATCGACAGAGAAAGGGACTTGAGGGACATCCTTGGTATCAGGAATTGGGTGACAGCTGCGCAGGATCGTGACCGAGTTGTTGCGCCACAATAATAATAATAATATTAATAATGTAAGGATGTGTGTTAAAAGAAGCAGAAAAGCGTCTAAGTTAACAACATATCCTTAATATTATTTAAAAATGAATACAAATAAATTAATAATCATATTTTCGTATTTTTTTTTTCTAATTTGTCTAACATTAATTATTCAAATCTATATTTTATTATTTGAATGTATGTATTATGTAATCTGTATATTGTTACCTCTATAATATATTTTATAATATTGTTTCCTCGCGCATTTAAAAAAATACGCCGCTTTGAATGATAAAATGCAACCTCAGTGACTAACATCATGTCATTATCATAACGAATTAGTTTGGTGATGCAATGACGTCTTTGGTACGTTTATTATATTTCTGCTTACAAATTTAGTAATTTAGTTGATTCGATGCATTAAAACATTAAATAGAATTAACATTGAATGAGACTTATCGGAATTAACATTGGATGAGACTGATGAATTTTAAATACTAAGTATTTTTGTAAAACTTTTTTTATAGGTCCTATTTTTAACTAAAAATAAACAAATTTTCTTATGTATTACAATATTGTGCATATTTGATTAATCTGCTTTAATATCTCTATTTTCGAGTTTGAGAGGAGGGTATATCAAAATTCATTACCAAAACAGTTACTACCGTTACTGTAATCGTTCAAAATTTGAAACAGGAAAATTATTTTAATTCTGCCTAACGACTTTAACGTCACCTGGAGACCGTTCATAGTACATTTAAATTGAAAAATGCTCGTTTTATTGACTTTGTTTTTTTTTAAATTCGATTCCTGAAAATGGTATAAAATCTTAATATTACCCACATATGCGATTACCAAATGCAAAAATGCGATTTTCATATCTGTCGCTTTGAAACGTTCTAATGGAGACACTATTGTGGCTAAATCGTGAATCACTAGTCCCCAAGGATTGGCACCTTGTGTCTTTTGGATGTTAAGGAATTCAAGACTTTGCCAAAATGTCCAACTACCTTCCCCAACTAGCGCGTTTTAAAGTGACGAATATGAAAATCGTTTTTGGTATTTTTGCATATTTGATATCTGTAAACAAAAGTGTTTTAATTTAATTTGGGATAATCAGCTGTAGAGTGCTATGTAGTTTATTATATCACAAATATAATTAAATAAGTCATTAAAGCATTCGTTTACTTGGAATATTACTTTTATATGAGAACCTATTCAAGGTGGTTTGTAACTGCAAGTGGTTTTGCACATTTTAAAATAAGCTTTTTTATCAAGGATTTTCCAAATGAAGATTCTGCAACATAGAAATTGACAATTCTTTAGTATCTTTTTTCAGGCTACATTGGGATGAAAAACTAGGCACGAAATTATTTCATTTAATAAACGAGGTCCAGGTCTATGTACCACGATAAGCTACAATCGTATTCATGTTAGGATAAAATAACTGAAAGAGTCTATAAATTATCAGTGGTACGATAAATTCACATTTTATTGCTCTTTTAATTGCGTTAAGTGGAGGTACTGGCAATAGTGCCATATCAGTGAAGTAAATTTAACAAGAAAACAGAGTTTTATTCTCTAACTATAGTTCTTGTTAGTTAAAGCAATCAACATGTCATGGCTAAAGAAACGTTGGCCTAATGAGGCTCAAACGAAATAGAGGCGAAGCCTATAAATGAGCGCATGTATTCGGCAAATGAATGGTTAATGAGCATCTTGTTTAATAAGGAACAGATAAGCGCCCAAGTGTCAGATAAAATTAAAAAACTTATAGATTCGTCTCTCTTGGGCAAATGCAGTTTTTTTTCGAAGGGGTACGCTACATATCCTAATACTTAGAAAAAGCAGTTGGTCCAACGTCAACAAACAAGCACTTGATCTGATATCTGAGTTTAACTTCGTCTTGTGGTAGTGCTATCCAATAAGCTCAAATACTTATTATTTTGATCTCTCAATTTGATACTATTTTCCATAGAATTACTAGGATATTATTGTATATATTTTTTTTTATGTTTTCGTATCTCTATATAATTATTAACTTATTTTAGCAATTATTTATCTGCTATAAGTATTTTTGTTATAATTATATCCGTCAGACGTAAACTGTGGTAACATATTCAAAGCGTGACAGAAGAGCGAAAATTTTTTTCATCTAATTCCATTTTTTTAATTGGATTTTTGTTCGAGTATGCTCATTTCGCATTACCATGAAAATTGTTTTTTTTGTGAATACCGTTAATTAGGTTTTCAAGAATGATATTTTCTAATTTACTATCGAATTTTTGATCGCGCATGTGCATTTCGATAAACAGTCAATGTTGAAGTAATCTTCGATATAGGGATCACTTATTAGGTTTCGAGTTCTGAATCTTGTATTTTTTTTTTATTAGGTTTTTTTATTGAGCATGAGCATTTCGAATTACCAAACCAATTCATATTTTTTTTTGGTGTAGGTATCGTTTATTAGGTTTTCATTGACAAAAATTGTAAAATGTAATAGCAAAATGCGCATGCCCAATAAAAAAACCAATTAAAAAAACTGAATCAGAACCCTAGAAAATATTCTCTATAATAAAGAAAACTTCAGCAGTAACAGCAAATCGAAATGTGCATTCGCGATAAAAAAAAATCCGACATTAAATAAGAGAACGTCGTCCTTGATATCCTAATAAACAATATCTGTAACAAAAGAAGCCAACTGAAATTTTTATTCAAACTGCGCATCCTCGATCGAAAATCCAATTCAAAAATGGAAGGAGAACACTCAAAACCCTAATAAACGACCCTGTCAAAGAAAATTTTAATAATAATAGTAAATCGAAACAGGCATGCGTGTTCGAAAATCCGATTGTGAATTCGGAAATAGCGTCCTTGAAAACCTATTAAAGGCAGACTTTCCAGCTGGTACTGCGGCCGGCAAAGTTTGTGGGCAGTTTGCTACTATTTTGACTGAATAGATAGGGGCATATTTCGCTGGTACTGCCCGCAGTCCAGATATGACGTAATACGATTGGCAAGCTCTGCCAGTCGCAACCGCGGGCAGTACCAGCGAAAGTCTACCTTAAGCGATATCTATACCGAAGAATTTTGTAAACTTATGGTTTATTAGAAATTCACTTTCAAACAAAATTTTGATAATAAATTCGGCATTAGTAACTTCAAAAACCTAATGAACGATCACCAAATCATGTAATCCACAGCTCCCTTCCCCCTACACAAAAAATAAATAAAATAATATTAAAAAATAAATAAATAATTTTTTTTCAAAAATATTTACTAGTTGAAATTAGCAGTTAACATAAAATATCTAACAAACGATCACCAAAGCGATGAAATGCACACCAATCTTCTAAGAAGTAAATACTAATCAATATTTAAAACTAAAGAAGCCACAATTTTTTTTTTTGTAACATAACTAGTCGAAACCTAAAAAAACGAAAAAATGTCTTATATGCCGAAATTATTTCAAAAGTCATTAAAGAAAAAAGTTTTAAAACATGAAAATTATTTAAGTGAAACTTTATTGTCGTTTTGACCCTATTCCTTGAAAATGTCTGCGAGAAATGAGACTGAACAACATTTTATAGGTTATTTTATATTTTAGGGGGTTAATAACCTTAAAAAATACGTGTTATTACCACCCGGTATTTAATTATGCTTGTGCAGCTATTTAATTGCTGTAATCTGTGTCTCGTATTTTTCACTGAAACTAAGTGGAATAAATAGATAAATGTTATATTTCTTTTAGATTATGTTATGTTTCTACGTGGAATCGAACCGTGGTCCATATGAACTTTTTTGTTGCTCTTGATCTATACTTTTCATTTCAACAGCCCCATTAAAACTTCAGCTACAAAACTGTTGGATTAAAGATTTCAAACTATAATATTCTTTGCAAATATGTAGATATGTAAAAAAAAAAATATACACAAGTTTACAATTTAACTTAATTGATAGTTAATCATGCGAATTGATCAAACGTAATGGCGGCACTAGATGAGGTCTTTAGTCCAATTTAAGTGAATGATAATAGCATTACGAATTAATCCATAATACTGACTTCACAGTAAAAAAATAAAACACATATTCCTATTGCCTCAGTGAAACCATTGACTTCTGTCACAAACTCATTTAGTAAGAATATTTTAGAACTATACTCACTAATAAATAATAACAAACCTATCAACGAAATCTCAAAATTTGAAATACTAGTGTTATTTTTTGAATTTCTACTACAAAATTGTAGTTATCATTCCTGAAAATAAGCAACAACTTTAATACGTTCAATTTGTTTCATGATACAAAGCTAGTTGAGAAATCAGTCCCTGCTTTGGATTTCACGGCTTAACTATTTGGCAGTTATTTTCTCATGTTTTATAGTGCTTTCTCGTTTTTTTTTTTCTATTTTACTTGAACTGTATTTATCGCGATCATATTTTTAATCGTCTGAATTCTGTAGTCGGCTCGTCTTTTTTACGCCAAATATTCTGCGCATTACTTGAGTAAATTAAAAAAAAAATGCTGATATAACTCTGTCATATTTATAGAATAACAATAGATTATGACGAAGAGACCAAGAGCTGAAGAAGCCGCGGATGACTTCACTAAGGACACACTGATAAGAGGGGGTGATAAGGCGAGGTGGGGGGTGGGGGTTGGCTTTGCTGTTAGTCGGCCCTCCGCCTTTGAACAGGCATCATGACTTCCGGCCAGCTCCACATCCAACCGCACAATGCGATGGAAGTTGCCAGCAGTAACCAGGTACTTTGCCGCTTTATTTTTAGTTATTAATTATTCTCATAATTTCCATCGATCTAGATTTTAATATTTATAAACAAAAAAAATTAATTAACGTTTTAATGTTATAATTTTATGCGTAAATATATTAATGAAGATATTATCTAATCGATAAATATCTATACACATAATGTGTGTGTCCATAAAAAAAAAAAATGTATATTTATGCGAAATTACGAGCGATTTGATGACCGGTACCTTACTGGAATGGGCCAACAGGTACAAAAAAATCCTTTTCAAAAGGCAAAAAATCTTCAGTCCTTAACTTACTAATTTATTTTTAGCTTAAATAAAAAACTTGTCTTTAGAAATATCTTTTTTAGTTTTTTTGGCCATTCACGTTTTTTTTTTAGTAAATGTTCATTTTGGTATTACCTTATCGCACAATCATTTGATATCTAGCTACATTTTCTGTAAGTTCACTTGTTACAGTTTTATTGTATTCACTTGTTTATCAAACAGTTTTTATTTTACTCTTTTACAATTATAATAAATTTACAATTCAAGCATTTAGTCTTCCTGTAAATATTTAAAAAAGAATATTTCTTGATACATAATACGATTAATTTAAACTTTATCCATTAAAATGAACACATGCATTTTTTAGTTGTATATTGTATTAATGTGCAAATACGAAAAACCAACTACAATATACATATCTTAATATCAACTCTAGAAAAGTTAAATTCTTCAAAGGCATGCTCCATTTCGTTTGACATCTATTTTATTGGCGTATGTTATTTATTTGAGGTTTTTGTACTTAATTATATTTGCCTCAATGTTTGGCATGATTTTTAAATTATTTTTGAAGTGTTAATGTATATTGAGAAAGAAGTGTTTATTTATAATTGTTTTCTTTAATCAGATTTTCATATAAATACATTATTTGTGTATGAGAGCTCTTTTGGAGGAATGAAAATAATCATCTTACCTCAATTGGTTTGTTGACGTTTTATAAAAAAATTTACCACTAAAGCGGTAGGTTGATTCTCAGTGTACTGATAGTTAAGAAGCCTTAATTATACGTAATTGTAATTAACCGAAAGGCATGTTTAAAAATTATTGATTACACCTAGCCAATTTTTTCGTCAATTATGAAAAAAATGTTGTCATATTCAATGATTTTTTTTTTAGAACTTCTCTAGCCTGATCTATATCTGTGAACAGTGTTGATCATTCTGTATTATCAAACAACTTTTTAACAATATTTTGCATATTTAGCGAGTTTTGATTAATTTAAACATTAGTTAGTATAGTTGAAAGTATTTTAAAAATAGACTGTTTCGGGCATATAAATTGTTTAGTGCATAGATCTATATTTTGAGCATCGAAGTGATTAATAAAATTAAATTTGTTCAAACAGAAACCATACCTTGTACCGAGCCGTCATACTATTTGTAATTATGTAATCCTCACTCCTAATGGTTGGGCCTGATGTCCAACTATCGAATATGCTAAAAATGGGATTTTCAAACTCGTCACTTTGAAACGTTTTAGTTTTGGTACGCATTGTGGCAAAGTCTTGTATTACTAACCCTCAATGGTTGACGCCTTGTGCCGATTGAAAGTTAGGAATTCAAGACTTGGCCACAATGCGTGCCTCAACAGCAAGTTTTGAAGTGACGAATATGAAAATGTCAGTTTGCTTATTCGATAGTTGGGCATGGTAGAGACGATATGATTAAAAATATTCAATCTGAATTTACCCTCACAAGTGTTACCACAACAAAGAAGATTAGCACTCAAAAACAAGCCAAGGTCCCAAGTATTTATAATTATTCATTTCTAACGATTAATCCAAAACAATATCGAAGTATTCAGTAATACAAGAGGACGCAACACT
The DNA here is from genome assembly GCA_948150685.1 of Rhaphigaster nebulosa. Classification (NCBI taxonomy): domain Eukaryota; kingdom Metazoa; phylum Arthropoda; class Insecta; order Hemiptera; family Pentatomidae; genus Rhaphigaster; species Rhaphigaster nebulosa. The sequence continues at coordinate 164,536,593 of OX411306.1, read as the reverse complement.
TGCGAAAAGTTTTAAAATTTAATAGTTTTTAATTTTTATGGTATTTTTTCATTTCTTGAAAATCAAAACAATCCTGTAATAAACGAATTTATTTTGTCTCTGAGAAATGCTAATTATCATTTTTGATGAAATACACACATAAACATATACATATGCTGATATACTGTTTCTTAAAGATATTCAATATTTTCTTATGCAAATATTATTACTTAGTACTGGTTTGAGAACTCCCTGCTGCTTGGCCTAAGTAAGAAACCCACTCAGGGCCACCATAAAATGCCTAACCAAGAAGACCGCTCTAAAAAAAATAAATCATTAAGAAAATAAATTAAACAGAAAAAATCGGATTATATCGTTATTTTATTTTTTTTGGTCAATATAGTATTTTTTTCTTCAATACAACTATTATATTTGATCATGTTTATTTTGATTCTCATACAATTAATTTTGATTAGCTATAATTTTTCAAATATGAGTTTCTAAATATTTCTTTTTTACATGTGTATTTGTCGCTGTATTAATATCTGATTTTGATTCTGTTCTGAGTAACGGTTGTATGACAAATTAAGTAAAGGAATTTTAATTTTTAATTTTATTTTAATGGCGGTACAGATTGCACTATTCATGTTTACACGAGAAAGATAATTGAATTTTTAGCCTCCAAAATTGAAAACGATCTGAATAGATAGCGAGTTTGTTCTACTAAAAATGAATTGTAATCTACAAAGAATCATAATTAGACCATTATAAATTTATCTCGCTCCTGTCTTTTGTTTCTGGTGCCCATTGTACTGATTCTTGGAATTCATCTGATGTTAGATGAATTTACTTTATAGTTATATTTAATTGTAGATTTACTTTTTTTAGTATTATTTACTGCTTCAGTATTTTTTTTTTACATTAAGATTTGATATGTAAATGTAAGGTGTTTCAATACCCATCCGTTAGTGATTGGAAAAAATAAAATAAAATAATAATTTATTGTTAAAAAAAAAATACCTCTTATATCAGTCGAAGACTAAAACATTAATTAATTTATTCATCTTGATTCATAAAACTTCCGATCTTGCGAAATATATTTTATTATTTTCATATTTAAAGATTTTTTGGAAATGGTGATAGAGCTTTTAACTAAAGGGTTCTTACCTTAATCTGTTGAGTATGAATTCTGTGGTAGTCAGGTAAAGGGTTACAAGCAGTGCCGGATTAAGCATATAAGGCAATGTAGGAAACTGCCAACGGGCCCCGTGCCTCCTGGGGGCCCCATCGCCCGTGGTAAAAATAACTTGAAGTAATTTTAATTAGCTTTACAAATATTTTAGGTTTATGTTTAAAGGACAAATTTTTTTACAAAATTTGGAATCTGTCACAAAAACTGAAGGCCTCTCTACTTGTCACTTTTTATATTATTTGTTATTATATTAATATAATATAATATATTATATAATACAATAATAATAATAATAATCATATAGTTATATTAAGATTATATGTGTGAACTCTCGTCGCCACTATCCAGGATCCAGGAACTGCCACTGGGTCAGATTCTTGAGTCAAGTTGGCTCGTCGTGTATTATGGGCTATCAAAAAACTTTGCATCCGTGTGATAAAGTCTGTCACTGTCGCTTGAGTAAAGTTAATTGAGAAATAAATCATTGTTATAACTTTATGATAAACTAACTTAATAAATAATAAATCAACTAAGTTTATTTTCTTTATTTGCTAATCTTGCATAAATGTCTTTATGTTACAATCATTATGATTATCTATGAATAGTTTTGTTTTTATAAATGACATACATTGATAACGGTATTTACGCCTTCACTACTAAATTAAATTTAACTAACCTACCTACTAAATTTGATTTATTGTTATTGTTTGAGTGATTAGTAAATATTTCGTCACAATTTACCAAAATCATACCGTATCGTTGTCATGTCTAAAAGTTTGTTCCGCGAAATGTCATTTATGTTTATGGCCTTTGCATATATTTTAAGACAGTAATGAACTAGAATAGAAAATACAAAAAGTAATTACTAGAAAAAGAAAAAAAGAAGTGCTGCAGGCATCCTAATTTTCCACTCTCCGCGTTGGGAATTTTTTATTCTCAAGTTTATACAGCGGGGATGAGTTTGGTGCTCTTTTTTAGGCGAAGTTCTCGCGAATTAAGAATTCCTACTCTAAGTTAGAATGAAGTAGAGAAAGAGGATTCCAACGTGAGTGGATTTCGAACTTTTTCTCCAACTTTCTACTTCCCCGGTCGCAGTCGATCTAGGCGTTGATGCCAGCCCTCTTCTATACCAATAGCGATGTATATGGATACTGGTCTAAATGGATGCTGTGGACAAGTATCTCTAGCCGATTGTGAGACAATTGTTTTTTTCTAAATATCATCCAAATCAATCCTAAAATTTGATTTCGAGGACCATTGATATATTTAATATCTAATTTTATCTGAGTTCCTGATTTTTACGCTATTTACGGATATCCTCTTCTCGGTAATTATCTTCAATCATGAACTCATCATTGTAGGGGGGCTTGCGTATGAAATATCACACTAAGTCTGATTTTAGTTAAGGTGGCGCTATGTAGGGCTGGAACATCGAAAGAAAAATATCGATATTCGATATTTCGATATATCGCAAAACCAAATATCGATATTCACCGATAATCGGTAGAAAAATATCGATATATCGGAAGGAAATGGATGAAAAAGAAAAGAAACCGTGCATTAAATGAGTTTAACGATAAATTTTAAGAAGATTATGAAATAATATAATTATTAATTATAGAACAATTTTTTTTATTATCCATGAATCATTATAAAAAAAGATAGAAAAGAATAATACTTTGGTAAAAAAAAAAAGTATTATAATACATTTTTATCTTAAAGGCTTTTTGATATATATTTGATATATTATATTTTTCTACAAATTTAAAAAAAAAAAACCTTGTTTTATTTTTCTAAAAAAAAAATGTATTTCATAAAGTTTCCATGCGTACATTTAGCATTCTCAAAACATTTATCTAAAAACATGCAACTCATCTGATATATATTTTAGTACAATCGCCATTTATATTATTACCTGTTTGTCTTTACATAAGATTAATTAACAGTATATGTGTTTCAATCTTATCTACTAATTATTGTTTGGCAACTAAATATTGTTTATTCTCATATTTACCCCATTATATTTATAAATTAACATGCGCTATATTTTAACCAATGATTATTTGCAACAATTTATTTACATTTATAGTATTATCTATTTTATTTCAATTTGGTGAGTGATTGATCCATATTATTTTTGTTTTGGTAATCATAAACTCTTGAGTTTATTTGAAGGGTAAGGAGAAAAAACCTGGACCCTATTTCATAATAAAGCACGAAAGTACAATTGTGAGTAGACCATTGATTTAATATGCATATGACATACTGTGAAATGTTGAAACACAATAAAATTTAAAACTAGTTGTTAGCATCTACCTAATATACCTCGATTCCTATTCTTGAATATTCTTCAAAATCCCGTGCAGTCACCATATCTGGAGCACTTGTGTGTTCACTCAATATAGCGCTGATATGAGGCCGAAGTTCTAGGAAAAGTTGGATCATGTAATATTTGCTGTTCCATCTGGTAGGAACATCTGAAATTAGCTTGCATTTAGTGCCACCTTCAGTGGCTTTTCTTAACTGGTCACAGCCAACAATAGCAAACCAAGTTGTAATGCTACGTAGCTTTCTAAATAATTCTTCCAACTCTGGCATAGACACCAAGCTCTTTTCGCACACTAGATTTAACAAGTGAGCAAAACAGTGTACATGTTTGGCCTATGAGAACGTATCCACTGCCTTCACAACGTTTGTCCCATTGTCAGTGACAATCGTTGTTACTTTTTCATTTGAGATGTTAAAACGTCGGCACACATCTTCCAAAACATGAGATATGTATGCCTGTCTGTGAGTTCTCGAAGCTCCAGAAACACTGAGGACATTTCATCATTTCTTTCTAAAATATAATGAACAGTGGACACCAACTAAACTTTTCATCTGGTGGGACTCCATCCACATGTCACACGTCAATGTCACAGAATTTATTTCATTCAAACGTTTTTGAAAAAGAGAGCGCAGTTCTGAGTATTTTTCATTCAGTCATTTTTTTAATGCATTTCTATGTATAATGTTAATATAAGGTAAAGGTACCTTATATAAATGGGCTAGAATTTTAACCAAGCTGAGAAAATCTTCCTTTTCAACTGTATAGAATGGCAGAGTATCCTTATAGATAAAATATAAAATAGCATCATTAATTTTTCTTCGTCGTTCTCTCCCTCTTCAAATGATGCGATATTTTGGAAACTACTTGTTATGTCGGAAGCTTTTGACGGAGGAACTATTTCATTTGCTTCTGCTTTAGAAGCAGATGGTGTTGCAGAAAAACCTGACCCTGGTGGAGACGAAAAAACGTGCGAATGGAAAGATTTGAGGTGTGACTGTAAGTTTGTTATGTTTCCCGATGTCCGAAATATTTTGTTTGACAATATTTGCACTCCGCACTTTTACTGTCTCTCCATTTAAAACGTTTTCACACTTCACTTTTTGGCGGCGACATTTTAGTTTCTATTTTCACTTTAATCACCACACTAACAACAGCAATGAACAACAAGTTAGTGACCGTTAGTGACGTCCGTGAGTTAAAACAGTAAGGAAGTTACAACAGCTCAAAGACAGCGTCCTAGATTGATTAAATAATTAAGTTATAATGTTAAGTACAGCTCACGGATAATATTAAAAATATGATAAAGAATAAAGGAAATTTCTAATTAAATTAAAATAATAAAGTTTAAAATATCAATATCACCGATATATCGGTGTAAAATATCGGTATCATCGATATATCGGGTATTAGGATAACGATATAATATATCGGTTTTACAAATCCGATATATCGATATTTCGCGTTTCGATATTCCAACCCTAGCGCTATGACTATATTCATAGTCATTCTTTTTCCAATTTATTCCTTTACCCTCTATGTGTAGAATTAATTCGTATGCTATTATAAGGTACAGTCCGAATCTTCTTGTGGAATTCTCATTTTATCATATTCTAATTAAATATAGTCAGATGTAAGAATAATAGTAAATTTACTTTAAGTTACGGACATTATAATAGATCAGAATTTTTGACCCAGTAATCGTCTCGATTAAAATTGTTACTATGTGCTAACCTGAAGATGACCTAATTGATTCATTATAATAAAGTATATTTTTACTGAGTAAGTTTGACTTAACTAATAATATCAAAATCATTTAGAACAAAAAAATAAAATTGTGATAAACTATTTAATGGAAACTCACAGGCATGTTTGTTATACTTGTTAAAAGAAGAATAAAAAAAAAAAAGTGAAGTATAAGCTCTGAACGTGGAATGTATTCGCATCTTAAATTGGAAATTTTTACTAAAATTTGATACATTTCTGAAGAGATTTCAACCGGTTTTATAAAAAATAATTTTGAGCTATACAGTTTTTATTATTTTAAGTAGGTGGTAAAGTTTTAATGAGGAAAACCTGACCAGCCTAAATGTCTGAAATACGGACTGCTTTTCATTTTTTTTTTTTTTTACTCTACGTTCGCCCAATTAATAGTTCTATTAAGCAGGTGCCCGATTTTGCTTTGGACCAGAAGATATCATCGGCACTTAGAGACAACACTGCTTTATCTAAACCTTCCATTTTTATAGCCTTAATATCTATTTAACTTATTTCATCAAATATTTACACTAAGCCCTCAATATCGATGAAGAACTCAAAGATTTCAGTAATGCATTCCGCCCATCAGAACCTTCTAGAGAAATAGTATCTTATTTGTGGCATTTGTCGACAGGCCACGTCAACCCTGTTCAATCTGTTCCGATGACTCGACAGTCTTGCCAACTATTCACCAGACCAGCCTAATGGCTCTTCCGATATTGGTAGTGATGATGATCGACCATTAAACGACTCGATCTTAGACTATTGAAGTTGAGTCATTCTTAGAAGTTATAATATTCTCATAAGTAATCTATTCTCTTATTTGGTTCCCTTTAAATCGGTAAATGTATTATTTTATAATGTGTTTTTTTACTTCCTTGTACGAAGTAAAGGAAGTATTGTAATCGCGAAAATTTTCGGTTTTACGATTTCAACGGAAATATCCATTTTGACCATCCCTGAATCCATTTTGACTAGTTTCGTCGTGGCGTCTGTACGTACGTACGTTCGTTCGTATTTCGCATAACTCAAAAACAGTTAGCCGTAGAAAGTTGAAATTTTGTATTTAGGATTGCTGTAAAATCTAGTTGTGAACCTCCCTTTTTGGCCACTGCTTAATCACCGGAAGTGGTACTTTACTTGAAGGTCATAATTGATTTCAATCAAAAATTATATATAAATACTTTGTCTCTCTCAAATTTGGTATTTATAACTGATATATTGATTTAAATAACATACTAAATTTTGGTCTGGATTGGAAAACCGGAAGCGGTACTTTACTTGAAGGTTATATTAGACTTTCATCAAAAATTATATTAAAATATAATGTAAAACATCTCAAATTTGGTAAATAGGACTTTTATATTGATGTGAATGTATTTACTATATTTTGGTTAAAATTGGTGAGCCGAAAGGAATACTTTACTTGAAGGTCGTAATAAGCTTACATCAAAAATTATATTTAAATTAAATACATAAATCATACGTTTCGGTTACAAACGCAATTTGGTTTCCAATCCAATTAAACATTTTTATTACTTGTTTTAAGTGTTAAAATTTAGTGTAAAATACTGATTTTCCTCCCTATTTGTGTGTGTGTGTGTCAATAGATGGATGTCGCGACGCCGAGTGTTGTTTTTGAGATACTGCGATCTTCGGAAACTAGTAACCAAATTCAGGATCACTTTTTGAGCCACCGATTTATAATTTAATAGACGTACAAGGAAGTCATATGTTGTCCACATCATATATTTTACTATTATAGCTTCCCTCAAAAAAAAAAAGGAAGAAATGAAAAATCCAAACAAATTGCAGTCAAGTTCACAAATTGTACGGGGACGGCCACTTACATACCAGAAATAATATTTATGAATTCATTTCATTACATAATCGGAAAAGTTATTGTATGAATATGAAAAATATTTTCAAACCGTTAGAGCAAAAATACTTTCATTGTTTGTTTTACATGCTTACAATTTTTTAATAATATATTTTTGAGAATGTTTATACTATAGCCATTTAATATCTTTAATCAATTGTGAAATATTCGATTGTTATTGTATTCATCTTATAAAATGTTTTTAGTATGATAATGTTATAACTAAGGTTCAAATTTGTTGTGCCGAATTAAAACGCAATGAAAAAAAAAATCATTGGATAGTAAAGTAGTAATTTATTTAATGGGTGTTTCAATCTTAGAAGGCAGGTTGCATAAAATATATAGGCTTGCCCTGTCAAGCCCCTTTTATGTTTTACACAACATTTACACAAGCAGTTTCTTCTGCTCTAGTAGCTCATAAGTTCAAATAGACCGATGTTATTTTTTTAACTTGATGTTATTAATTCTGTCAGTTAAAAAGCAGAGCAAAGTTTATTCTTAAAGAAAGTACCGAATACTTTTTAATGTCCCAATAGATAGAAATATGTACTTAGCTATGAATATTGATTTACTATGTTAGTAACATACAGTATAATGTGTTATGGCATGATAAAGTATAATAATTATGAAAGGCTAATAAAATTATTATTAGCAAAACGGTATAGGGTTTTATTTTGCTTTTCAAACATCCACTTTTTTTTTTTATTGCTTTAATAATATTTCCCTCACTATCTTGTTGAACTGACCTTTATAAAATGGATTTCCCGATCTTTTTATTATATAAAATTTGATCATACAATGAAGGCCACTCTATCAATCCAATTGTTTCAAATATTTTATTTTATTTATGATAATCATCGATCTATCGAGACTACTTTAAACGAAACAACAATTTTGTTTGAAGATCTAACGATCTGTCTGAGCACTTTTTTTTAATGAAGTAAAACACCTTTCAATGTTATAATTATTCATTGTGAAAATTATCTCTTGCTGGTATGCAATCCGTCTAATTTTAAAAAAAAGTATTACTTATGCGTTAGAAAATTGTAAAATTATATATTGCTAAACTCAGAAAAAAGCATTATACAAAAATAACGACAGTAAATCGATTTTTACAGCAAAGAAGATAATGAGCTGTCACACTCTAAATTTCATTATTCATAGTTCACATTGGTATTTGAAAGATTCAATAATGAAAAATCAAGCATTTGTTATCGTATTTTTTTATTCAACAAATCTTCAGCTTGTAACTAAAGATTTGTAATGATACTGAATTTTGCATATTTAATCATTATAATGGACATATATCATAAAAGGTTCTCCGTTTATCATTTTAAAAATATAGAACATTATTTATTATTATTTTTAAAATCTATATATTAAATTTGACCTATTTGAGTTAATATAGATTATTATAAAACAATTTCATTGTTAACCGTACACCTCACCATTTAATGACACCTTCTAATGCATATAAATAGTGGGTTTGTTAATTTAATTTATCGATTAATATTTAGGTAGAAAGCTAGCATTCTAATGATGAAACCAACGTGACTTTTATTCCTGTAATTTAATTCAATTACTTCTCTATGTTATGTGCATAGATGATTATGAGCTTAAATGTTTTTGAACTAGAAAGATAGTTAAGAAAACGTTCTATTTTTATGTTTTTAATCTCTGCTGTTTGTCTCGGTTTATATTTTAAAAAGCTAACATTTTTGACTGATTCCGTTCTAAATATTTTAAGGTCTAATGGTCCATTAGACAAAAAAACGTGAGCAGTTATTCTTTGTGTTGTGGAAAAAATACAGGGTTGCAATCACTATTTCCTGGTGCTAAACTGAAAGTGTTATGTCCGTTTAAAGCAGTGAGTAAGCACTGCTATGCATGTTTTTATTTAAATACAAGGAGTGTTTTATTTAATTATTTTCCTCGCCTCTTGGTACTCTAGTTTTATTTACAGAAATTATTTTGATATAAAAATCTTTTTTTTAATTTTAACGATTAAAAGTAAATGTAGCGTTTGATAATTGTTGGATTATCTTATGTAATTTTTTTGTTCATAGTCGCAGGAGTTTCTATTTCTATCTAAAACAAACATTTATTCTATTCTGAATGTTAAATGTTTGGTATTAAAACAAATTTTAAAACTGTAGCACAAAATTTTATTAGTTGATAATTGATAAGATTTGAGTTAATTTAATTTTCCTGGCACCAATTGCAAAGCTTTTTGGGGAATGATTAAAATAACTAATCATTTTTTCGATTGCTCAAATTCTGATTCCCTGAGTTGATTTTTTTATTTTTCTTAATTTGAAATTAAAAATAGGTTTATTCATGATGCATCCAACAATACATTGGATATATCTAGCGCATAAAGCAACCAAATGTTACTTTTTAGTTTTGTACTATTTTTAAATTATTATTTTCACGTAATTAAACACCGAAGGTCAACAGGTTTTCTTTATTGTTGAAACAAATAAAACAATGTCCCAAGGCTCGAAAAAAAAAGAAGCAATCGAGTGGTGTTGCTGGAAATTTCATTTTCTTATTTCGGACACCGCTACAGTGAATGGAAGAGTTGAACTTAAAAGAATTAATGCTTAGAAGTGGGTTGTTAATGTGGTCGAGGTTGGCTGGAACGCCTCCAGATGTTATCGTCCTCGGGTTTCGTTTACCATTGGACAGTCACTCGTAAAGCTTGTTACCTGGGAAACTGAGACCATTCTTTCCTTATCCACCCATCGTTATGTCGAATAAGCAAAACAGATTGTTCTATAAAGGTGGACAAGATGTGAAAAATAATACCTCATTCACTATTTTCATGGAAAGTGATTTACAATTGCAACGAATTAACGCAATCTGTAAAGACTAATGGGCTGTACAAGAATAGGTGGTATAATTAACGTGTGTTGGAGGAGACATCTTAATCACCCATCTAGTTTAGTTCAGTAAGATTTTTTTTTTAATTGTTTTGTTTATAGATATTACAATATGTGCACACCTTTGTAAAATAATTAATAATCATTCATACCATGTGTACAAGTTTAACTAATAAAAATAAATAACTTACAAGAATAAATAATGGTTCTCCTAATCAGTACTTAGCCAATAATTAATTTTTAATATTCACCCATTTTAGATTTATTGTTTCCGCCTTTAACGTTAGCTCCGATTTAGTAATGCCCTTCTCATTCTTTTCAACTATTAAATCTTTTTCGAACCAAATTCAGTAGCTTGTAGCTGATAATTTAGTTTCGGGAAAAAAATTCAAGAAAATAATTACGGGACAATTATAAATGATATAGACATTTCAAGAAAAAGTATGTCAGCCACTAGACTGGAGTGTTTGTTCTTCTGAATATGTATCCTGCGTGATTTTAGATTCACCCTTCACTAAGATGTTGAATACTGATCCATTTGCCTCTCAGTTAAAAGACACTAAATTAATTTTAAAATAAAATAAAATAATTTTTTTTTAACATTTCAATCCTTTGGTCAAAAAACAAGGTTAAAAACTGACTAAATTGAAAAAAATGAGTTTTTAGTTAGACAAGGTTCTATCCGACTTCTACGAGTAAAACGCACTCGTGCTGCAATTTGTGGTGACAGCCGAGTTACAAGAAAGCGTGATGAGATATCAATTTCAGTTGCAGTTGCAGTTATACAAAAACATTTGATAGAGGGAAGATTAGCATAGTTATGTTACAATTTTATTTCAATGTTTTTGTAAATGTTCTTCAGTTGGAACGAATTTTTATTTTTATGAAAATCGAAGAAACTGACGAAGTTTTGACTTATTGTTGGTGTTTAGGAGATCATTAAAATATCTGATATAGACATGACTTACTTATACGCCTATTAAACTATAAATCGGTGCCTCAAAAGCTTATCCTGAATTTCGTTATTAGTTTCCGAAGATTGTGGAATCTCAAAAACGGCGTCGCGACATCCGTCTATTGACACACTCAGACATACACAAGCTCTTGCTTCTGGAGGTCTCATTTCGTTATTATATGCTGTTTTCTTTCAGTAGGTAATAAGTTCCCAAGAAATTTCTTCGTGATCCGTGTAAACATTAGAACTGTCAATGTGACTAGATAAAGCATTGGAAATCGACGGTTTCGACATTTTAAGCGGAAGAACGCAACTAACTTATATCTTATTCTCCTACTGTAGACGTGTTCAGCTCACAAACGGAGAGAAAAATAATTATTTTACACTCAATTTTAACACTTAAAACAAGTAATAAAAATGTTTAATTAGAGTGAGAAAAAAAATGGCGTTTGTAACCTTTATTATCGAACAATATGACCTCTGTATTTAATTTTAGTATAATTTTTGATGTAAGTTTATTATGAACTTCAATTAAAGTTCACATCAATATAAAAGTCCTATTTACCAAATTTTAGATGTTTTACATTATATTTTAATATAATTTTTGATGAAAGTCTAATATGACCTTCAAGTAAAGTACCGCTTCTGGTTTTCCAATTTAGACCAAAATCTAGTTTGTTATTTAAATCAATATATAAGTCTTAAACAATAAATTTGAGAAATTTTGCACTATATTTTAATATAATTTTTGATGGAAATCAATTATGACCTTGAAGTAAAGTACTACTTCCGGTAATTATGCAGTGATCAAAAAGGGAGGTTTACAACTAGATTTTACAGCAATCCTAAATACAAAATTTTGACTTTCTGCGACTAACTGTTTTTGTGTTATGCGAGATACGAACGTACGTACGTCACAACAAAACTAGTCAAAATGGATTCAGGGATGGTCAAAATGAATATTTCCGTTGAAATATGAAAACCAAAAATTTTCGCGAATCCAATACTTCCTTTACTCTGTATAAGGAAGTAAAAAATGGGTGAAGTATGTTTTTAATTTCCATCAATTATAGTTTTGATCAATTCCTTATCTAATCTTTTACGATTTATTTTAGAAAGAAAGTTCATGACAGCTTAAAATTCAACGTCGTGCCCACTCTCAAACGCATATGCGCATACCTATCTCCTTCTTACATAAGTTATTATAGTTTTCTTTCGCATCTATTTGATTCGAAATTGTAACCATTGTACTACGAGAAGTTATTTTTGGATCTTTGTTGTAAATGAGTATCGTTTACATCACCGTTGCCTGGAACTGACAGCTTGAGGAAGGAGCCTAAGATATCCTGGAAGCGGCACGTGCTGGAGAAGCCCCACTTGCATATTCCAAGGGCCACCCACACTTTATCAGCTAATCGACTACCTCACCATCTCCATTGAGAACATTCAATAGTAAATAACGATACTTTTCCTATGCAATGTTAGATTCTTATCGATCTAGGTTTTTAAAATGAATTATGAAATTTAACATCATATCGTAAATATCTTTAGTTAGTAATAAATATTAAATTAAGTTTAAACACATTACAAACATCTATTGCTGACAATTTTTTCATTAATCATTCATTATGTGTATATAGTGCCGAATCTATGGAAAGGAAAGGGAGGAAATTGCCGCGGGTGGCAGAATTGAGGGCGGCATTTTATTTGTTGGTTAAGTAAAACTATTTGATTTCTACTTTTTAATTGTTTCGACCTAAATTCAATGAATAGAAATAGTTAATGCCATGAGATAATGTAACTTATTTCGAAATATATTACCTAAAATGCTGTTATAAACTGTTGACTTTCATTGGACGGGAAAGGGGGATGAAAGAAGGGGTGGCAAAATTCTTTTGCCAGGCTTGCCTCTCCTTAAAAAAATCCTAGACCCTGCCATCTGTGTTGTGTGCATGATTATAATAACGATTTATTATATTCAACCTGAAAGGTAAAACTTAACTTCACGAACAACGATCAAGGACATCAAAGATCATTCAGGGGAAAAACCAACCCTATTATTATTCTAACTATAATCTTACTATTGACTTTCAGGGAAAAAACCCAAGTAATTACTGTTCGATGATATCAGTTAGCAGAAAATAATTAAATATTTTTTTATTTTTTAAAACTAATGGTTGACACATTTACTAGGAGATAAAAATTTTAAAAAACGATTTAGAAAATTGTGTAGCTAAAGGATTACAATTTCAATAACGTCGTTAAACTGATTTAATGAAGAAAATTTTGTGAATGCTTAATAATTAATATACTTAGTACTTATGTTTACTTTATCCAATGGTTGGGACCGGTTGAATTTATTATGGACTTTTTAATAAAATTATTGTAGAATATTCATTTTATTCATATTACATCAATATTCATTATACAATTTATCTGAAATAAGATTAAACCTGTAAATACTTAACGTAATATAATAGACCTGAAAAGGTCAAAATTAACCACACAGTTAATAATCAATGATAAAAACCGAAGTATGGTGTCATTTATTGTGATTATTTAAAAAAAAATTACTGAAAGCATATCTGCAATTTTTAAGGTTTTATTACAAATATCATCTGAAAAACTTGTTTTTTAAAACATTTTTTTTTTTAAATATTAATTTAATGTATTCAAAAGAATTTTGTAATTGTAACTTTTGGCATGTTTACGAAAAACTATAAAATAAAACTCTTAAATGATGAATGGACCGTTCAAGAACGATAAATGATTAATGAACCTTTTAAGAACATTTTGATCGAAATAAACTATTATTTTTGAGTATTAAAAAGAAAATCAATGGTAAATAATTCATCATTGTAGTTAACTGATAATAGTGGAGGTAATATATACGTAACATTGATAATAGTTTTTGGTTTAGTTTAATTTAATATTTAGAAAAGATGAACGTAAAATTAATACAAAAGGATTCAATTTTTGATCGTAATGACAGGCGATGAATTACTAACCCTGACAATGATCTATTTAAATCAGTGAAGTGTGTAATGAGGGTTGCCTTGAGCCCCAAGGCTATAGGTGTGGTATGTTCACTATGAAATTTTCTTATTGCAAAGCCCTTTCCTTGGAAACCTGTTATATCAGGTACAAAACAATAAAAAATGCACAACACTTCTTGGCTAATGTTTTTTTGACCTCCTTTATTTCAGTGTTTTTAATGGAGAAAAAATGTTCATTCTCTCTACCTATTCAAACTCGTATTAAATGTTCCCTAGTCCACAATTTTTGTTATTATATTTTAATTACATACTATAGTTGTATAATTGAAATTCAGAAGTTTTTTTCATTATCGTACATTTCTTAAACAATACCCAAGTTATATGATTTAATGTATGTTGATATAAATAAATAAAAATCAAAGATAATTTAAAAAGGAAGTTTTCTAGCCGACTCGAAATTCGGTGAAGTTATGATATTTTGGATAAAAACAAAACTACATTAAAAATATTTCATTTAATTGTTTTTAAGTTGTTTTACTTTAAACACATCTTCACTACAAAAAAGTAAAAATATATATGTATTATATTTAAAAAAAAAAGAAACGGTTTTAATTACCTAACCTGGTCTGGATAAAGGCTAGTATCCAGGTAGCGACAATGCATGGTACATTGCGCCATTCACGTGTCCCATTCTGTCGTATGTCCACACCACGTCGCAGCAAATTGCTTTATGTGCGATTAATTTATGCGTTAATAATTTAATGATATCAGCACACACGTAAATATAAATCCTGTGGCCAGGATCATACACAACATCCAGCTTTCCCACCCAATTAAGACGGCCCCTCCTCGACCCCACTGTCGATCCAAAATAAAATCTATATGGCATTGATATTTTATTAAAGAAAAGATTATTTGGTTAAGTTGGTTTCATTTGTAAAATTACAGTTCTGATTACCGTTTAAGAATCAGCAGAGAAATATTTTTTTTCCTCAACGTATATTTAGGAATGACAATTTGCTCTGGAAAAAAATAATGCGAAACTTTAAAATTCATAGATAAATCAGTCAATGAGGAAGGAGTTGAGAATAGGCAGAAATATAAGTAACAAATATTTTATTTTCCACAGAAGTACTTGATACAAATGATACAAACACTGGCGAAGGATTCTGGCGTCAACTGGTATTGCTGCTACTTTGAAAAGTGGGATTTGAAATCAAATTGATGATCAGGAATCACTGTTCGTTTTTCAAAAATTGGTTTTAGTTTACTAATTAATATTTTAATAAGGTTTGTGTTGAACTTTATGCAACTAACATGGTTTGTATTCAATCTGATTGCTAACAGTTCTTAAAAAACAGAGAAGCCGATGCTGCGTGAGATGAAATTATATAATTGGTTAAGGTAAAAGAAGTAGTTGTTAAAAAAAGTTGCTATTGCTAAATCCAAAGTAGATGGAACTTTAGTGTTCATATTGTAGTTTGCTACTTAACAACTGTATAGTAGTGAAGGCATATCTAGCGAGATGCCGACTGTTACCTAGCTGATCCGAATGCATTCCCAGATAGATACATGTGTTCTATGTAACAGGCAGTCACTGAACCAAACTCGTTTCCATTAGAATTATAGCGCATTGATTTTTTTTTTTTTTACTCATTACTTTTATTTAATAACCATTTATAATTGGTATATTTCTTTTAATGTACCTATAACCTACTAAACCGGTTGTTTAAGTGAAAAATCAAATTTGGTATACTGAAGTTCGAGATGTCTCAGCTCATAACAATTTTCATATGGTGTCTTCTTACTCCTGAAGTGAATACCGAGCTAATGTTTGCCCAATTCTAGTTAATTTTTTCATCACTCAACTAAGTCGTCATCTAATTAAAGATTTAATTCTGTTCCGAATGCTCGGTGCAGATAGATCAAGCATTCCGAAAATTCGATGATTTAATTAGCTGCAGGACGTACTTACTGCTATACTGGAATGAAGATATGCAAACGTGATATTGTGAGAAGGTGCGAATTCAGTTATTACCCTCTACCTAAATATAGTTTAATTATTTTTAGATTTATTTATTCTTACATGCATCACTAGTTACTAAGTGTTATATAATCCAGAAACCATTTTGTGCTGTTTTAACATACTCTTTAGAAGAGCGGATGCCAATTGGGATTGTTAATACTGCCTTGTTATACTGACTATATTTAATCTGATGTAAATATTTGTGACAGCTTAAACAAATCTCTTCACAATGATAAGCAAAAGCTGTGCAGTGGGCTTCACATGCAAAATTGAACCTCAGCACAAAAAGGCGCAATAGTTAAACAAGCATTTTAATCAATATTATTCTATATTAGTAGTACACCTTATAACTTGTGAAAAATATTTTTTTTATTACGCAACCAATATTTAAAAGTAATAAACTAAAAAAATAATATATTTAGAACATTCAAAATATTTACTAAGTAGAGCCATAGTTAAGCTCGTTCAAAAATTATTATTTACTCAGAAACACAAATCTGTGAATGGTTTGCATTTTGGAAAAAAATAATCGAAAAATTCATGCTAAGTTCTCTGGTCCAAAGAATTAACATAATATTAACGGAAGGAGGAAATATGTTCAACCTTTTGTTTATAGAACCGTTTAACGTATTAAAATTTTTCTCGTTAATGTTTAATATCTTTAATTCCATTGTATTTTACCTTTCTACCGTTCTGGTAAAATAATTTTAAGAGACGACGAGTCAGGTGAATTTCTAGTTCATTAATTTGACTACTATATTATAATGCTAATATATGTAATATTTTGACTGCTGATTTTTAAAAATATTTGTGTTGTTCCGTTTTATTCGCCTGATTGATTTTATATCAATGACCTGGCCCCATATTAATTATGTGGTGGTAAAAGATTAGATATAAAGTGATAATACCATTGCACATCATTCCCAACCTGTATTTAGTTCTTTGTAAACATTATTTAATAAATAATATTGATAGATACTTCGTTTATATATATATATATATATATATATATATATATATATATATATATATATATATATATATATATATATATATATATATATATATATATGTTAAATCCAAATAAACAAACGTGAGAAATTCACGCTTTGGATTGGTCAAAAAATAATACAATTGGACATAATTATAAACAGACAATAATGAGATGTTCTTGCAAATATAAAGTAAGACATTTAGTTTATATCAGGTTCACTTCTTACATTTCGCATTATTTTTAATGTTTTTGTTTTTTATGATTGTAAGTTGTAACTTTACATATACGTCAATCAATAGTACCATCACAATCATTAACACTATTGGGATATTTCTGCTAATTTGAATTCAGTTTTACTTTTACTTAATTTTTATTTAATAAATAAATAATATTATATATTATATTATTTATTATATAAATAATATTTCACAACTTTTTACCTGTATTTTGACTTCATTTTCGTTCTGTATTTATTCAGTTTTATTGAGCTCTATGTTGTTGTTATTCAGTTATATTTTGACTTTACACAATATTTCATTACTTTCCACTTGACTTAATTTCAATTTTGTTTTTATAACTTTCATAATTTTTTCCCTCTTATTTTTTGTTCCCCTAAGTTATTAAAAAATTGATAAATATATCATTTTTGTCTAGTTATGAGGGCAATAATAACCATATGTTTTTTGGTCTTAAAACCAAACAGCAACGAATGAATTAGGGCCAAAGGTTCTCAGACATCTTTAGGCCAGTTAATTAATAAACCTTTCGGACACCGCGATTGGAAGAAAGTGTTGGAAAGGTGAAAATGGTTTTAATCTATTCGTTAGATGTCAGATAATAGTAACCTAAGTTTGCTCCGTTTTAAGTGCTTTAAGATGAGTCAAGGCGGGTAATGGGAAAAATCCCCAAATTTTCGGACTTTTTTTTTCAGTTTTTGGCCTATAACAATTTCAGTGGCGCACCATAGTAAACATTTGATTTTACTATAAATTAAAGTACATTTTGCGTAAAATGAGTACCTCAAACATTGCTTTCGGTTTGACAGAAGAATCGAAGTTGAAAATCGAAAGCAACGGACCTCAGTTGAGACCAGAAAGGGATCTCGGAGGAAAACATTTGGACAAATTCTGAAAATTTGCTCATTTATGTTTAGAGTACTAATTGCGAATTTAAATATTGTTACGTCGAATTTTTCCGAAAAAATAAAAAACAGGAAAAAAATTGTTTTATTTTGCTTATACCTTTAAAACCATGTATTATTGTAATAAATTCAAATATTTATTTTATAGCAAATTACCTATTATAAATCAATTACCTACTATTTTGATTCTAAAGATTTTTTGTGTTTGAACGCTCCGTTTTGAAGTGAACACGAGTCGAAATTATGAAGCGAAATGTCTAAATTAATCTTTGGGCAAAAGCTCATGGAAATTTTATAGAAATTCTGAAAATTTGATCATTTATGTTTTTTAAGCTACTGATTACGAATTTCAACCCTCGAATTTTTCCTGGAAGTATAAAAAAACATTTCAACATTACGCCTCATAATTTAGAATTGCTCTCACTTAAAAACAGAGTTGCTAAACTAAAAATCCTCAGAATCAAAATTGTAGGTTTTCCACTTTCCAATTTCCACTTCTTTAATTTAGTATAAATTAATATTTGAATTTATTCCAATAATGCATGATTTTCAAGGGATAAGCAAAATAATTTTTTTTTTGTTATCTAATATACTTCTGGAAAAATTCGACATAACAAAGTTGAAATTCGTAATCAGTACCATCCAAAACATAAATGAACAAATTTTCACAACTTATCCAAAATCTTCCCTTTAAGATCCCTTTCTGTTCTCAAATTCTTCTGTCAAACCGAATCAAACGTTTGGAGTACTAATTTTACGCAGAATTTAATGTTGTTTAATTTAAAGTACAATAAAATTTTCGCTAGGATGCGCTTTTTAAATGTTATAGGCCAAAAACTGAAGAAAGTCTGAAAATTTGGGGGTTTCCTCCACCACCCGCCATGGATCACCACTTAGAATGAGGCAAACTTATGTTACTATTATCTGGCGTCTAATGAACACATTAAAACCATTTCCAACACTTACATCCAACCAGAGTTCCATACTAACTGGCATAACTATTATATTATAGATTAAAATTCAATTACAATGGTAATATAATTGTATTTTTATTATAAAAACAATCCAACTCATCACAATTGCCAAAAAGATAGTAATTTTTTTTTTTATCAAATACTCGTAAACTCCATTACAAAAAATGAACGAGAAACATACTTATTCCTAACCTTAATTTAGAAAGAAGTACAAAATTGATTTTCATAGCATCATATAGGTATAACATATATGTGTGTGTGGGTGTGTGTGTGTGTGTGTATGTGTGTATATATGTATATATATACACACACACACACACACACACACACACACACATATATATATATATATACAAGATAAGGCGACAGTTAGTTCATAATTCTTAACGGCCATTGCTTATAGCTGATAGTACCGTATATATTTCATATTTTAGACAGATAATTAAATCTGAAATCGGTGAGTGAAATATAGCCTTCCTTTGTAGCCTTAGGAAAATGCATATTTTACTAATGCGAATAAATTTTGCCGGATAATCAGCATCTTCTTAAAGTAACTCACCAAGATTAATTTTCCTCTCGCACATTAGAGTTATCTAGCTATCAGAATGTTGAAAATTTGCTCGAGGCGGAATAAAATAAATTTATTTTACTTATATTGAGTCTTTGAGTAAATGTGTTGTTTTAAGTAAATATTCAGTTAGCTACGCCCTGATAGACAAGAATGGGTACTACAGCTACCAAAAAAGAATTTGAAGTTCAAATTTTTATATTTTAATTAATCTATAATTAAATGGAGTACCTATTTACCGATATGCTTAAACAAAAATATGACTTCGTGAACTAAACTATTGTCTAAAAATTGAACAATCCTGTTCTTTTTTTTTTTTCAAATTGATCTGCTTATTTTGCTTATTGCAAACGAAATAATTTTCAGTTTTTTTCTACCATTTATACTACAGCTTGTACTGTAATTCTTTTTTTAGTATTTATTTACGCTATTTAATTTAAATTTACGCCTAGAAAAAGCTGATGTACGGAATTGAGGCAGATAGGATGAAGGCGTTTCATTGTTTTGTACGTACCTATCATTACCGTTTATACAATAAAAAAGTTGAGACAATTAAAGTAAGTGAAGTTTAATCTAAATGTTAATATTTTTATGATCGATAATACTTATTTGTTCTGATAATGTTATTGTAATGTAGTTTTTCGAATAACATTGATCGTGAAATTTTAAGTCAGTATATGCTCAAGAGAAGGTTCTAGATGGATATATTAGAAGTTGAATAATTATTTTGAGGGCTACGCTTGGTCTAGATGAAATTTTCTACAAGAATCAATAAGTATTTTAGGCATATAAAATCTGTTAAAGTCACCTAAGTGTAAATTGTGGTATGTCACTAATTTTTGCAACTTTGCACTTACTATGTTTTGCCCTTATCATTATCTTCTTATATTCTTAATTTGGAATCAAAAGTATGAAATTTTTTTTCGAATTTTGCTCCAGAGTCTGTGTTGATATTTATCGACGCATGTTCATTCCACCACATTATATTATGCTAGAAAATAAAATAAATAAGGACATGTACTGTTGATGCTAATACTGCCTTCAAAAATATCTTTAACTGTTAGGTTCTATGACGGAGAAGACGTTGGCAGCTCTCCAAGTGCTGCAAAAATTGGTACTAAACGATGTTCTGTTTTTACATTACTTCACCGAATATGATTGTACGTCCGCAAAATTCCGGAAGTTGGCTTTATCAAAGTTTATCATGAACCCAGGAAAGCGTCAGTGCAGTGCTCTATCATTTGGCATAACTGCCACGTGAATCGTTATATATATGGCATCCCAGTCCCGTCTTAGGCGTTGAACAAAAATTGAACACTTCCTCCCTAAGAGAACAAAAATGGAGGACTTGGTGGAAGAAGAAAGTATTGCAGAAGACGAGGAATAAATAAAAGCACCATCTTTTACGCCTTGCACTATGCTCACAGTAGACTTTTAGTTTGTTTATTTCTTAACTTGTCCAATAAATATTTTTCAAAAAAGCATGAGCAGCAGAATCAGTCCAACTAAGGTCATATTTTTACTAAATAACAAAATTGAAAATATCAAAATGGCGAGAGTGGGAGGAAAAAAAATTGAGAAACCTAAAAGGCACTTTTAACACCAACTCAATTAACATACAAATTTTCAACCATCTCACTCAGTGGAGGTGCGCAAAGATTGGAAAACCTCGAAAAATCGGTTAATGTGATAATAGCTTAAATTTAACCTCACTTTTGTGGTATTGTTCTGTCTATAAAACAATAATACATACCGAATTTCTGCTCATTCAATCCAAAGTAGCGGGAAGAAAACATTAATTAATATAAATAAGAAGGTGCTGTACCTCTGATCACCCTTGCTTGTGGGTCAATCTACCATCATTTTTTAAAAGCTCCTCATTTCATTGCGTAGCATTACCACAAGAAGCACATTGGGAACAATGGATCTTTTACTAGAAACAAGTGAAAAATATTAATCCAATTTCATCACTAAAAAGTAAGCAAGTTGAGTTTTCTCTAATTACATTCTTTATTTTCTTTTGATTGTTATCTTAGCAAGTGTGGATAGTTCATAAACTCCAAAAGTCGAATGTAAAGACTTTTAAGGTGATTGTATTAACCTATAAACTGTAGCATGGCGTGAAATATAAGTTCAACACCCTCTGTTCCTCTGAGTAGCTCTACGATATAGAACAAGAAGATATTGTGGCCAGGCTTCTAAAGCATTCTAAGGGCACATCTCGACTTTAAGAGTGTCGGTCATTTGGAGTTGATTTTTCTTTTATATAGAGTAAACGAGCAGGAGAACTTAATTCATTAAATCTTTTATGGTTCAGATTGTACATATTTGCTAAATCACCTGGTTAAAGGTGCATCACGTGGTTGTACCTTTTCCTCAACTGAAAAGGATCTGTTGGGATTTGTTTATCTCTTGAACGAGCCAAGCAACTGTAGTGATCCAATTAAACAACAATAATAATAATAATAATGTGTAGGTAATAACTCACAACAATGGTCGACCGTTAAATATGTAAGTACCACTCTACGTAATGAACATGCAAATTCAATCATTAATTTATTCAAATGTCTTGTACATCTTAATATCTCAGTAACATACTTGTACATCTTAACATCGCCGTTAAATAACAAAGAAAAAAATATGTTTGAAGTGTTAACGATTTTGGAAATAATAAGGTTTACTGCTTTGTAAACCTTATTATTTCCATAAGTAAATTTATGTTTATGTTACAAATAATTTTGTAGAATGTGAGGACGAATTAGCTTTCTTAAATCAAATGCAATAATTTCAATTCTTTCATCATTTTATATTTGCTGCCATCTTCACAAGTAGGTCGTGAAAACGTTACAGTTTTAAACATGGATCTTGACTCACAGTTAGAAAACCCCCTCTTTACTGTACCGTTGCTGGAGTACAAAAAACAATAAAAAGAATAAGGTGATATTGGGGTATGTATGCCCCATTAAAAAAATGTTGGACAATCCAATGTGAAATGTTAAATCTGCAGAAAATTGTGTAACTGGATTTCACCCTGGAACGTAGAACTCAATTTGCGCACAATAAAGTTACAGTTATGGGCCACAGCTGGGTAATTTCCGTTTGTCACAGACCATATGCACTAGCACCTCGTCTTCTCCACGCTCAATGATCTTCCTCTTCACTCACCTGCAGAACAGTTTTCGAAAGAGCCTTCCTTCATCTTCCAATATAATTTAAAGAAGTTACTGAAATGGCTGCACCGTGGCATTTGCCTCAGAAAATGCAGAAAGTGAGTTTCATATTTAACTTCGTTCCCTCTTTCAAGTTTCACATGGCCCAATTTCGAAGATTAAACCAGCCGTCCTCTTCTTAATGATGATTATAGACTCAGCTCGAACCGATTAGACCGTTATCTTGGAAGAAGAAGTTCGGTTGATATTAATTATAAGAAAAAAATAGTGTCAATCTATAAATTTTATGTCATACAATTTTTAGTGACGCTATCTCTTTAATTACTTAAAATTCGAGAATATTAGATTATTATTGTTATTTAATGGAACAGTATTTTTAAATTATTGAAATAGCAAAGACAAATTTATGATTAAGATTTTATTTTTATTTCATAAATAGTATTACAATCATTTTTATAACTGATTCGGAATATAGTCTTGTACAATACATTTTTATTCTTAAAATCATGACTAAGATAAATTTAAAATCATTACCCATAACTTATTAAATTTTTTTGAGGAGAGTTCCCAGGAAAGAGTTTTTGACACCGAAAATTCCCGACGAGGTTTCAATTAGAATTTTTTTTTTTCCTCTATTGAAGGTAGGTTCCAAAATGTAGGTAAAAATTACTAATTATCATATTTTACCATCTTAGAATTTAGTTAGAAGAAGAACAGTACCATCACAAAATTTCAAGTATAGTGGTTCACGGTTCGGTTAAATTATATTTGTTTATTAAAGTTTAATTTATACAAGGTGTATTTCTTAGGCAAGCAGTAAAAAAAAAAAAAAAAAAAATTAAAAATATAGAGATGAGTTTGTAAAATGCATATTGCCATCCCCATAATATTATTGGGCCTGTAATTCGACAAAGGATTGATGGGCATTTCAATCTTTTCATTTGAATTTTATATGTTATACTTTGATAATTGTGAGCTTAAATAATTTCTGTGTTACGTTAATTATCTGTTTTCGTTAGGTTATTTTGTATTATTTATTTATTGATTTCCTCTTTTCTCTTCTCATTCTTACTTTTTTTTTATTTATATCTTATTTTGATACAATAAATTCAGTGCATACAGTTGCCATGTATATATTACTCCTGGTGTAAATTATATTGTTTGCTAATTATGAAAAAAAAATTATTTTATTTTTGATTTCTGCAAAATGTGAGTATTTATCTAAATACTTTGCGCTTCTTGAATATAAACTACAAAGAAATAAGTCTAAAGGTTTCTATAAGATTTTTGTATATTTTTTCAAAATTTTTAAGGGGAACTGTAACTTTTCAACATACCTTAAAAATATCTTAAAATATCTTAAAAATATAAATGCAAAATATATCAAGAAAATGTAATATATATATATATATATATATATATATATATATATATATATATATATAAGTTAAGTTGGGACATACATTAGTATAGTCACTAATCCTAAACTAGCATTGTAAACATTGTAAATAGTATATATAGAGGATTAGAATCTGAATAAAGTTAGTGTTTAATCAGCCTTCATGCGTGTTCTTATTCTCCCAATTTCTTCTTTTTTTTTATGTTTCGCGTGGTGAAGCTCTTAAGTGGTGCCGAAACCCGGGAACTTTTTTAGCGGTTCACAGTGAGGATTTTTTTTTTCTTTTCCTTTTTTTTACGGAAGAATATTTTGATTTTGGTACGTACCAATTTTTATTTTTTATTTTTACTGGTATCGCATTTGGAAGAATAGAAGTGTACCAGTATGAATGAACAAGGACAGAGAGAAATCCTCAGGCCAGCAACGTTAACGCTGGAGCCTTCACAGCCGGAACCGGTGAATCCCGAATTCCCGCCATTGTCATCAACAACTCTAACAATGGCGCGAGCGGACTTAGCTGCGCAGGAAGCGAATAGAATCGCACAGGAAACAAATGAGTTAGAGAAAATGAAGTTGAAAAAGGCGAATGCACAAGACATCAGAAGGGAGATTTCGGATTTAGAGAAATTCAACGGAGAAGTGGGTGAATTAAATCATTTCCTCAAAGGTGGGGACGGGATTATGAGCAGCATACAATCTCAGGTAGCTGTGGACCTGCTCGAGGAATCAGATGCCAAAAGATTACGGGTGGCCCTAGCACGTCGGGTCAAAAGGAGCGTCTTAAACCTGATCCAGGCGGATGAGGACACCTCGTGGCAGGTAATCAAGGAAAGATTGAAAAAAGCCTACGGAGGGGGGCGATGGGCCCCAGAGGAAGATATGCTCCAAATGTTCCGGGATATGAAAAAAATGAACCAGACAAACGGTCAGTACGCTGCAGGCCTACTCGTGAAGCTAAACAAGATAAACGAGAAATTGCGAGAGGTAATGGACACAAGCGCAGTCGAGGCGTGGATGATATTTATGACCACGGTCCTGAAGGTACAATTGGCCAGAGATACGGGGAGGAAGGACGGTCTACCCAGGGACAAATCATTCATGGAATGTGCACAGGAAATGGTGGACGCGAGTGCCCGCGATGAAGAAGAGAGAGAAGAGTTCGAACCAGGGTGGAGTAAAGTGTCTTACCGGAGGAACGAGGCAGGAAAGAATAGAGTAAGACAGGACCTAGGAAGAAGGAGAGAGGGAGAGTTTGGGAGAAGGGAAAAAGGACCAAGAGAAAGAAGGCAATTTGTGGATAGGAAGAGTGGCAGAAGAGAGGAAAGGAAGTGCCATGAATGTGGCAAGACAGGGCACTTGGTAGCTCAGTGCCCGCGTACGCGGTGTTTTGAATGCCATAACGAGGGACATATGGCCAGACAATGCCCATATATACGGCGCAGGGAGCACGACCGAGGAGAACCGATGGAGGTCAACGCTCAAAGGATGTGGCGGAGGAGCAGAATACTGTCGGAATCGGCCAGGTCTTCAGAGACTTCAGGGTCCGAGACGGAGAGCAGCGAACCCGGCGGCAGAGGAACCCCTGGAGGAAGGAGCAAGCAGCGGAGTGCAGGAAGGCGAAGTGAGCAGGTAAAGAGAGAATGAGGATCGTGTGAACGGAGGGGCAACCTTTTTTGTGTAAATAGCGTGGTAAAGAAGTGTGATCGGTTGCCTGTTATAGAGTTTTGTAAAGGGTGGAAGTGTTTGGTGGATACAGGAAGTTCCTGTACATTAGTGAGTAGAGATAAGTTGGAGGTGCTATTTAAAGGAAAGGTTAAGCCAGACGTGAGATCATGTCAATGTAAAGTAGTCACTTTGAGTGGGCCCTGTGTGATAGAGGGAGAAATAGATCTAGCCTTAGACAAGTGGGGAAAGAAGGGAGAGGTGATGACGTTGCATGTTGTAGAAATCATGCCGCGCGAGTATGGGGGAATTTTAGGGTGTGATTTGTTTAGCAAATTAGGCGCGAATATCCGGAGTTTAGGAAGCCGATGGGCAATTAAGATCGGGAAAAAGAAGTATGAAACGGTACAAGACGGGAAAGGGAGCGTTAGGTGTGTCGGGGTAATCAACAAAGGGGCGGATTGGAGACAAGGTATAAGGGAGGAGTTCGTCGACATTTTTGTTCGCGAAGGAGACCCATTAAGTGCGACGGGGGAAACTCTACACGAAATTAATTTGAAGTCGGATAAGGTTACCTACGTGAAGGAACGGAGATACCCACAGGCATTGAGGGGACACATTCGCGAGGAAATCGAGGAGCTAAAACGTCAAAGGATCATCGTGGATAGTACCTCTCCTTTTAATAGTCCACTATGGGCAGTTAAGAAGAAACTCGTTGATGGAGAAACAAAGGAGCGTTATAGGGTCGTTGTAGACTTTCGGCAATTAAATGAGAACACGCTCGATGAAAAGTACCCCATTCCTAGATTGGAGGACATCTTGGATAGACTGGGTGGAGCATCGGTGTTTAGTACACTCGATCTGAAATCAGGGTACCATCAAATTCGCATGCACCCTAGAGACCAGGCCAAAACAGCGTTCACTTTCGAAAGGGGGCATTATGAATTTACCCGTATGCCGTTCGGCTTAAAGAATGCACCCATAACGTTCCAAAGACTGATGGACGAATTTTTGCGTGGTCTGGATGAAAACATGTGCCAGGTATACATGGATGACCTCCTGGTTTTTAGTAAGACAGAGGCGAGTCATATAGAGGATCTGCGACAAGTCTTCACTAGAATACGACAGTTTGGGTTGAAACTATCGCAGGAAAAATCGACATTGGGTCAAAAACAGATTAATTTTCTGGGACATGTGATTTCTGCGGAAGGGGTGCGACCTGACGGGAAGAAAGTAGAGGCAATTGGAAAAATGGCAATGCCTAGCGATGTGAAGGGGATCAGGAGACTGTTGGGAACTTTAAACTACTACCGTCGATTTGTTCCGGAGATGGCTGAAAATCTGGTACCGCTGAACGAACTGTTGAGGAAGGGACGCACGGTTAGGATTACGCCAGAGATTGAGGCGAATATTAGAAAATGCATGTTGTGGTTACAAACGGAGCCAGTCCTCGCATTCCCAGACTTTTCCAAACCATTTTCAATCACCACAGATGCCAGCGAATATGCACTGGGGTCGGTTCTATCGCAGGAAGGTGAGAATGGGGAAAGACCTGTGGCTTATGCTAGCAGGAGGCTTACGGACGCGGAAGCCCGGTATAGCGCACTGGAACGGGAATTGCTAGGAATTGTATGGGCAGTGCAACACTTTCGGCCGTATATATTCGGTAGAAGGTTTAAAGTACATACGGATCATCGTCCTCTGTTGTGGGTAGGCAGTCTGAAGGAGACCTCAGCTAGAGTCACACGGTGGAAGGAAATTCTAAGCCAGTACAATCTGGAAGTAGTTTATAAACCAGGTAAAGATAATGTTGTAGCTGACTGGTTATCTCGCGCCTTACAGGTAAATATGGTGGAAACAGAGGTTGGGGAAGCATCGGGGGACTTACAGAGGTTCGTGCGGGAATGGACGCCAGACGGGGAAGGAGAACGCGGGACCGATCGTCAAAGCAATGGGGACCCCTCGGATGACGAGTCAGGGGACGAGAGACCAGCAGAGATGGAGGAGTTGGACGACATAATTAACGACAAGGCTCGACAGGTCATATGGAAAACGAGGACTACGGGGCTTGTAAAAATGGATTTTTCCAAATATGAAAGACATACCATTGTCACTATTTGGTCTCAACCGGGAGTCAAGGAGGAGCAAATCTGCCGAGTGTTGAAAGACGCATCGAAGGTAGGCGCGACCCACTATTTATATGTCGGCAACGCAACGGTGTGGGATAAGATCCGTAACTTGTGGAAGAACGAAAAAATAGGGATAGACAGATCCTTTATCCGATGCCGCTCTATTGTGGAGACCATCCGCGATCCCGAACAGCAAAAAGACGTGACGATCGCTTACCACCAAGGGAAGACGAACCACCGCCGAATCAACGAGACGTTGGCGTCATTGAAAAGAAGGTATTATTGGGTAGGGATGCGGAAGACGGTAGAAGAGGTTATGAGGAACTGCCAAATTTGCCACACGGCTAAATATGACAGGCACCCCCCCGTAGGATTACAAACCGAGACGAGGACGCCTACGGTACCGTTAACGGATCTTCAAGTGGATACTTTTACGTGGAGAGGATTTAAATGGGTGACAGTAGTGGACATCTTTAGCAAAACAGCAATGGCCCACCTGGTGAAGGAGAAATCGGCGGCAGCGGTTAGTAGCGCCCTTCAAACATGGTTCCAGTTTTACGGAGTGCCAGATAGGATCACCTCGGACGGCGGTAGGGAATTTGACAACGCCCAGTTGCGACAGGAGACGAAAAGGCTGGGAATTTCTTGGCACTGGAACACGGCCGGACATCCAAAAAGTAGGGGGGGAATTGAGCGGCTCCATAACACCCTGGGTGAACATCTCCGGGTATTCCACGCAGATAAGGGGTTGGAAGCAGATGAGGCGATGCCCCGAGCCATAGCAGCGTATAACCATTCTATACACATGGCTACTGGGTTTTCCCCTTTCGAGACCCTTTTTGGTTTACGCGCACGAAGGAGGGACGAGCGAGATACGGTTGTGGATGAGGACATGGCGGAAAAACTAGCCACGAATAGAGTGGAACTCGAGAGAATGTGGGAGAAAGCGCATGGGCGAATGGTTGCGGAAAAAAGTAAGAGAGTAGCGCGGGGGAACGAAGGTGTAAGGGATATTATGGGCAATATTAAGATAGGCACTATTGTTTATAGAAAAATAATGTCAAATCGGGCAAAGGAAGTTCTTAGGTATGAGGGTCCATTCAAGGTGATTACGATTAGGGAACATAATATTGTCACTATTCAGAGCCTGGCGGAGCCCAGGAAACGGAGGACGGTACATATTGAGCAACTAAAGGTTCCAGTAGGGGAACCTAGACCATAAATGTGTATTATACGTTTTTCTAGAATAAAAAGTGTATTTTTTAGTTTTTGTATATAGAGTGTCGATGAATTACCTTAGTTTATACTTTGTATACTATGTGAAGCAGACTGAATAGTATTAAGTTAGTTTTGTATATAGATTAAGCTGTAGTTTTAGTTATTTATTTTGTTTCCAGTTTATTTTTGTTGTACAATTGTTTATTTTTTGTTTTTGTTTGAGTTTACGAGGATGTTCGTAAACTGGCAGGGGGGAGTTAAGTTGGGACATACATTAGTATAGTCACTAATCCTAAACTAGCATTGTAAACATTGTAAATAGTATATATAGAGGATTAGAATCTGAATAAAGTTAGTGTTTAATCAGCCTTCATGCGTGTTCTTATTCTCCCAATTTCTTCTTTTTTTTTATGTTTCGCGTGGTGAAGCTCTTAAGTTATATATATATATATATTTATATATTATTAATTTATATATTTGTATATAATTATATATAAATATTATATATAATTATGTATAAAATTATATTTATATATAATTTATATATATTAATATCTTTAATTCCTTAATTTCTATTTCGCATTCTAATTTTTTCAGTTTTTATTAATAAAAAGATATTCTAATTGCCTTGAGGCTGTGTATTATCCACCATATCCCTGTTCCGGATATTCATGGATCAATTTTTCCTAGTTGGTATTCTGATTTAGTTCAAACATGACCATGTATATAGAAATTGGTTGTGAAACAAGAATATTTAAACGTTAATTAGATAACTTAACAATAGTTTAGAGTCAGGTTAGATATATTTCAATAGATTCTCTAATCTTGAAAAATTATAAACATTTAAAATAAATCAGAATAATTAATTAAAATAAATAATAAATAAAACCCTTAAATTACGCCAACTATTATGTATTATTTTAAATTTTCTTACTATGCTCTTAACCTCTTATTCAAAATGCAATTATTTTTATATCGATAATAACTCTCTTTAAATCCATTAATTTCAGTCGAGAATAGTTATAAAATTTCTATTCAACAGAGGGAAGTGAATTACAAATATAATTTTACTAATAAACTGAATACTAATTAGTAGGTTGGTAGAACGAGTCGAGAATAATAAAAATGTGAAGGATCCTGAAATTGTATTTAATTACCTTGCATAAGTAATCATGGCATCCTTGATGCAATGAATCAAAATTAATTGCTGTAAATAACGATTTCTTTTAAGTGAGAAATATTTTTTCTTTTTTTAATTCTTGTAAGTATAGCTAGCTAATTTTGCTGTTGCCCCTATTTCGTAATAATACGAGTGTGATAAGTTTTTACTGTAAGATGCATTCATCCGAATTTTCTTTTTATACTAACTGGTTTTATTTTAATGTTATATATTATATTATATTTTAACAATATATCAATGGGTGGACTCTCAAAATCTAACCACTAATAACATTTAAATTCCTAATTCAGTTAAAACTATTTGAATCACAAAAAAAAAATTATCTAAAAAATTCTATTAATTTTTCTTTATCAATTAAGTTGAGGAATAGCGTATTTGGCCGAATTATTTTTTTCTAGTTCTTACTTAATTCACGTTAAATCTCTCCGATTTCAAAAAGTGATTTTATTTCTCCAACTTGCTAGTGTAGAGGAAGTAAGGTGACTGACCAACATTTTCCTGCGAAGATACACTGAGCTAAGAACCGTCTTATTCAGTGGTGCTGTACGAGAAACATCAAGAGAGCTTTTATTATCATTTATATGACCGGCTTACGCTTTTTAATATTTTTTATTTAGTGGAATATTGATTTTTGTTGCAATTTCTATGTAATAAATAAGGTATTAATTATAGCAATACTGCGTTACAGTAGTTTAGCCGTAAGGGAAAGGTTTTTTAGGGTGTCTCTTCCTTTTATGAGGAGGAACCGGGCTAAGGGTTTATGATACCAAAAATTCCAGATGAGATTTCAACTAGATATATTTTTCTCTATTGGATAAAAGTTAGATCAAAAACTGCTTGTTTTATGTTTTACCATCTTAGTTCGGAGCAGAACAGTACCATTAAAGAGTTTCAAGCATCGAGGTTCTTGGCTTGATTAAATTATATTATATATTAACGTTTAATTGATATAAAGTGCATTTTTTCTAGTGAT
Source organism: Rhaphigaster nebulosa (assembly GCA_948150685.1). NCBI lineage: Eukaryota > Metazoa > Arthropoda > Insecta > Hemiptera > Pentatomidae > Rhaphigaster > Rhaphigaster nebulosa. The sequence goes on along the minus strand of OX411306.1, from coordinate 164,505,192 downwards.
AATTTAATGTACAAAGCGTAAAGATAACGTAAAATTACTAAATTGTAAGTCTATAATGTCTAGAACCTCACGTGTATGGAATCTAGTCTCCCTGACGTATTTTATGTTCATTGCAACAAAAACGGTCAAGGCTGCGACAGGCTTAAGAAGGCTGTAACTGCTTATCTGCAGACCCCTCCCCCTCTATATTGCTATGGAAAAAAGAAGGTTTATCGAAATCAGTTCTGGCGTTCTCTTGTGAAAATTGTACAAAAAAAATAGACAGATAACAATTTACAACACTTGTGTTGCTGAGAGGCAAGGAAGAGGAAAAATAAAATAATAAAATAAAAATACAACAATTGACAAGATGGTAGAAGTATGGCTGACCGTAGAAGTATAGGCAGAAGAACCTTGGGGTCAGTTACTAACCTGTGATTTCTGTGATAATGTCTTATTATTTTGTATGATTAATTTTAAACATCTGTTGTAATCATCAAATTAACCTCGTTACCTGTTTTGTTTACATTCCAAAGTTCTAAATTCGGGTAAAATGAATTTCTCTCCACTTTTTACTGATTTTAATACCGAGGATAGTTTTGTTCGTTATTGTATAGATCAGGGTGTCATTCCTCATAGAAAACTGTGTCCAACTGGACATTATATGATCTTCTCCATAAAGAGAATTTCATCTGTACTTTGGAGGTATAGAAGAAGGGCATGCTATACTACTGTCTAAAGCTTTTTATATTGAATATTTATTTTATGGTTTAACAATAAAAATAAATGTTTATTTTTGTTGGTCATTGCATACATTACTAATAACCTAAACTTTAGTATCATATGTTATACCTAGTGATCACATAAATCACCGGTACTCGAAACGGAAAAGACCCGAATCTTGGTTGGGGGTGCGTTCAATTAAGAAACACACAAATAAGAAAAACTTATTTTTCTTATTTTCCTTCTTACTTATTTTAATTTTAATATTTCGTCCTAAGTTTTAGGCCGTCATCAGAGATAAGAAAAACAAGATAATAATAGAGATAACAACAGGGGCAGTATCAATAACAGTAATAAAATATGATAACAAAAAGTAATATAAGACTAGTATGATAAAAAAATGAAGTACTAAGAAAAGTTGTTAATTAAGAGGCGTCGGTCGCCGACTAAATACATATCGTTCTAGAGTATAGGTAACAATATTACCAACGTACTGGTTTGACAGAAACTAATATTTGAAAAGAATACTATATTGGATTAAATTAATCTAATCTTAAATATAACACTAGAAGGTAAAATTATTTATTTAAAAAAATTATTAAACTTGCTAGTAAACATATTGGTTTAAGGTTAAAAAGGATTAATTAAATGATAATAAAAATAAAATAAACCAAAGATGACGGATTCAAAATCATTTTATTTATTAATCGGCTTTATTAATAGTGACAGCAATACATTTGTAATATATTGTAATTTGTTAAGATAATATATAATAAATTTAATGTATTGTATATGATAAGTTCATAATCTTTATTTCTCTATTTTCACATTATTTTAATTCTTATTATTTACAACATAAATTAATATTTTTTTTCTTTAAACTTCATTTTTTAATCATACGAGTCTTGTATTATTTTGGTAATAATCTTTTATTACTGTTATTGGTACTACCACTGTTGTTATCTTGTTTTTCTTTGCCCTGACGATGGCCGAAAAGTCGGCGTGCAATAAATTTGTGTGTTTCTCCATTGGCCATACTCCCAATCAAACTTGTCCTGTAAATAATTTACATGTGATTTTTCGTAAATACGATTTTAACGTTTTGTCGCATAATTCGTCCCACAGCTTTCTGTTTTCGTTCTTACTATTGGCTGCTGAACCAAATTCGATGAAAATTCTTTGAATAATCAATTAAACAGTAATATCTAAATCTTAAAAGGTCTATCGAATAAAAATATATATCAGTACTGATATTAAAATTCGTAATTTTTAAAACCTGTCCTAAAAATGTAGAATGGAAATCATCTTGTAGGACGTTCTGAGGAAGATTCATTAGTGTTTTTCTAAACTAAAGTGATTTGGTTAAAACTTATAAAAAATGAATAGGAAATGAATGATCTTTTGTAATATTGATCTACATTTGTTTTCCTATAGCCTATATTTTGTTTACTTTGTTCCAACATTTGCTCTGGACTGCTATATTCATTAACTCCGACTGTACCCTTTTATAACTGGCTGTTGAAGGGGTGGATGCTTTGTGCCGATGAAGCGGCTCATTGAGGAAGAAGCCGCAGAGATGTGCAGAGAAAGGCCTTGGCTTACACAACTGGTTAGCTTTCACCTCTCCGTTCTCTCTTGACCTATACCGATCTAATGGACTAGGAAGGGCAAATTATCAGGCACTAATATTTATTTATTTATAATTTAGACCTCCTCGATACAATTATTTTATGCGTTTATTAAACAGCTTGATGCTATAGAAATTGCTTAGGAGAATAACAAGGTTAGACAATATCTGTAACACAATCTTTTTATTCTCCTTAATTATTTTATCATTGGTGCGAATATCAGAACACGATTATTTCATTGTTTTTATGGAATTACTCATAGTGAAAGAAAATATTACTCATAGAAATATCCTTTGCTATTAGATAACTTATCTACTCTAGCTTTGATTTCTATCTGATACCTTCGAGATATTGCAATGTTTTAGATCCTAGCAATATCGATTACCGTTTAATATATTCGATTTTGGCACAATAGAAAATTTTGAAGTCTTCTAATATCGAAACCAAATGATTGATTTTTGATCAAATAAATCAATTTTTAACTTTTTATTTAATAAATAGATCTATTACCCTATTTATATTTATTTCCAAATGCAAGAGGAATATCGGTGGCCTACTTTTAATTCAAAATTCAACATAGAAACCCTGTAATTGAACGGGGTTTCTACCTTTAGAACTCAACCCTTAGAATAACGTTTAGAGAGTAGAAGCGGCAGACTTTAGATCCTATCCTAGTGTTTTAGTCCTGTCAATATTAACATCGTAGAGATCTATCTTGCAAAAGGTCAAATCAAAAAACAAATTTTCTATTTCGAAAGACCTGTGCGAGCTACTTTGCAGCCAAAACACACCGAAATTTTTACACTATCATGTAATACTATCATCAGCTATGGCAAAACCACTTTGAGAAGAACCTATCGGTTGTTTTCGATGGTTATCCAAAGGATGCTGTTAATGAGATCACCAAAAATGCTGAACGACTCCGACGCTGTGCTTCTCACTTCGACTATGATATCATTTTCGAGGAATCCATCATTATCGAACTACTTCAGAAAAATATATTGGCCTATGAGAACAACAAGAGGCGCCTCATCACACTTCTTTGCGACAGTTGCCGAAGAAGACGCTGATCGGAGCATCATTGACATATCATTGACATAAAAAAAAAAAGCCCAACATTTGACTGTCAGGTTGTAGTAGGAGAAGATGTCGATCTTCTCGTTCTTCTCAGTTTAGGCTCAGGAGCTATTCACATTTAGTTTCAGAAGAATAGCAAAGGCGAAGCCGGTAATTTCCATTACTCAAACTCCTCTTTCAGTCATCTACCCTCTCAACACTCACCAAGTGCTTTATATTCATGCGCATATCAAGTGTGACACTACTTTGGCTCCTTTTTGTTATAGCAAAACTATCACCCTGGGTCCTGCTCTTCAGACTCTAATACGTATGATTTTCAGCAAGTGTAAAAAATATTACAGCGGTGTTTGTAACTGCCGGAAAGCTATGCTAATACCCTCTGTCGATTCTGCACGGATAAATAATGTCAATACGTTCCATCTGTTCAACTAGAGGATTCCGATGATGAGGAAGACATCTACACATCCAATATAAGTTCAAACAAAGAACTGGTTGAAACTTTGCTGCAAATAGACTCAACTGAGGAGGTAATAGCAAATGTTGGCGAGATATGTTTTCTAACATTGTACGGGGGATGATTTCTTAATAGCCTCCACACCACCATGTCCACAGAACTTACCAGTAGTTCAAAAGTGGTTGGGAGTTGCAAAAAATTCTACGTATTGAGGGAGGTAACTCGATGATCAGTGGGTGCTTAACTCCATCACTATCACCCTGGATCCTGCTCCTCAGACCCTAATGCGGATGATTTTCAGCAAGTGTAAAAAAGATTGCAGCGGCGTTTGCAACTGCCGGAAAGCTGTGCTAATATCCTCTGTCGATTCTGCTCGGATAAATAATGTCAATACGTCCAATCTGTTCAACTGGAGGATTCTGATGATGAGGAAGACATGTCCGCCCCTTGTATTATTGTATGCATTGTAGAACGACAAGACAAGCCTGCAGATACTGTTCCTCTTGAGAATTTCTCCAATGTGCTTGTACCTTCTTCATAGGAACAGAGGAACTTGAAGCCTGGACCGTTAAAATGAATGAAATTACATTGGATTTTTTTTTTATTCATGTATATTCTGCTTCTATAAGTTATATTTTCTTATTTTAATTAGCCAAAATTCTATTTATTACTATAAACGTTCCAGTTTATTTTTTCATTGGTTATTCCCAAATTCCATTTTCTAAGGTTTTCGGTTGAATGTTAACTTGGCAAAAAGTCGTGAGTCTACAGGTATCCGTCAAAGATCGAATTAAAGTCAATTAAACAAAAAAAAATTCAAATATTCTTTAAGTTTATTCCTGATGACTTTTCTCATGGGATGATTATTTTTCAAGATATCGGACAAATTTAGTGACTAAATTAAAGATTTTTCACGTCTTGAAAAGATATTCAATCTTTGAAGACATATACGAGTATATAATTTTATTTCTGGAAGGATATTTGATAATAAGAAGGCAAGTAATCGCTTAAGTGTCTATATCGCCAAATTGTGTGTAAGTTTTAAGGATAAGCATGAAAATTGGATCAAACTTTACTTTTAAAAATACAAAAAAAATACAAACTTTATGTTGTTGGGTATGAAAATAATATTTTATTTATAAATTTCGGGAGATATATCCCTCTAATATCCCCCAAGGTACCCTACGGCAGGGAACTATAACCATTCATTCTGATTCACTGATACGATAATTGTAGGAATTATAAATGATTTTAACATCAATACTATTTCATAATATTCATATTCTATAAAATAACGTAAAAAAAATATTCCTCATTTATATTCCTTGCGTAACGAAACTTCCTTCTGCACATTATGTAATCCAGCGATTGTATCCTTAGCTATTGGAACCGTCACAGATCGATCCCGCAGATCTATATTAATAAAAATCGAGTTAGCTAACTGCTTTGCGAAATCACTTAACAGTTTTTGCAGTTTAAGGTACGCTAGCAGCACTAATTGTGAGCTTGTTGATCTTGTCGGTACACTTACCGATTTATATTTTTAACCTGGAGGATTTTCACCTCTAAAGATTTTTTTGATGTATTTAATCATAAAGTGGTGTGTTACGTTCATAGCAAACAGATGTTTCGCATATATATATGTGAATCGGTCGCCGCCATGTAGGTAGTTGGTCCTCTAAACATAATTACCGTTTTTTAGACTCAACCGCTTAGTATCTTTTTAATTATCTAGTCAATTATCCATTCTAGGCTGAGTTGCTACTGTTACGGATCTATATCTCGATTGAAAAATTTCTCGTAGGTTCCGGAAATCGAACTGGTATCTCCAGTCAGCATGCAGAAATGTAACTTACCATGCTGTACGGAGCGGCCAATGCTTAAATTTCATTAAGTTAAGGCCTGTTCGCTTAACAGGACAATAGTGTGTCACATAAGAGAAGGATGTGATTTTGGGTTCAACAGTGCAGAAAGAAAACAATTGTGTATATTCGTCGAAAGGTGTTTTGTTTTTTTCTGGCACCAACAAAAGCTTATCATTCATTAACAGAATTTAAGTATTACAACAAAAAAATCTGTTGTATAAAAAAATTAAAATCGGGAATTATCTCTGAAGATCAGACAAATCCGATAATGCTAAAAAATTTAAAACGCCTTAGTTTGACAGGTATGCGAGCCGTTTTATAGTTATCTGTTGAAATTCTTATTCCTATAATCCTCTTTGCCGGGATTAGAGCCCATATATATGGTTTAGTGTGATTACCCAATATTTGGAGGAATCTAAACCTGCCAGGATTCTAAAGACATAAGCGATATGAAACGATTCTGTATGGTAATGGGTAGGCAGTTTTATGTCCTTATGTTCCTAAATAGCAACAGTTTATTAGTGCTTCTGTATATTTTGTACACTTTCTGTTCAATTATATGGATTTAAAAAAAAAAATTCATTGTTCCCTATCAAGATATTAAATGCTCTTTCTAACAAGAAATATAAATGGAAAATCCATTTGGAGAAAAAATTGTTGACAATATACTGGCGCCTTGGTGGGAGGAGGTTCATTCGGTCGCATCCGTCTCTTTTTGGACGCGCTCGGCGGACCCAAAATCTTGGGTCTTGTAGTCCTTGTAAGATACGCTGTATCTTTTTCTCTGAATTTTTTCGTTAACATACTACATACATGAAAAGGTAAACGCATTCGGTTTAGGAGAATACATTTGGCCAAGTCATCAAAATCGTTAGAGCCGTTTACGAGAAAATTGTAAAAAAGTGTAAAATCAGTACTTTCGGTTAGTCCAAAGGCTGTATCCTAGCGTAGATGTCATATTTCCATGAATCATTTTTTGTTTTTTAGATACTGTAATTGCCTTCCCTATGATTGTGAACCTAATTTGTCATCAAATGCATACTTTTAGAGTTATGGGAAAATAAATTATTCTTTTCCTATTTTTCTTTACTGTCCAGATAATTCTATTATTTTTATAATAACGTATATTAAGTTAAAATAAATTTTTAAAACATTTTCGAATACTGTTGATTTATATCCACTTAATTATTCTAAATTAGTACTATTTACAATAATTTTTAGGAGTATTGATGTAGGCCAAAATCTTCACTTTAATGTGATATCTATAATCGATTTCCATCACTTCTGTTTCATATATTCTGCAGTAAATAATATCATTATCATATCATTATTTGTTGTAAATATTAATGTTTTGTAGGCCCGTCATCTGATAAAGTGTTAGTTCATAATTTATTGAATATATCGTTAAACGATTTATCCAGTCCGCTAGTAAATCTTGATTAATTACATTAGAGGTTTTTTTGGCAAGCAAATTTCAACATTGTAGCCTATCTATATGATGCAAGGATATTAAATCATAAAATTTAAGAAAATCTTTAGGTAAGTTACTCGATAGCTCAAATTTTATAGAGTCGATGTTCGTTTTACTTTGTGTGTAGACTTGATTTTTGCCTTCTCTTCTTTTCAAAAGGAACCCCGAATTTCACTATTCCTCCTTCGGCCTTCTTTATCTACTCCTCCGCTATTATGTATACAAATACACCATCGCCCTTGATCTATTATTCCTTAGATGTCCTTATTTCTTTTTTTTTGTCTATGGGTTTCTCATTTTTATTAGTTCTTTATTCCTTTGATCTTGCATTCATTGAGGATAAACTCTGTTGAGATGTTTATCTCGGAGGCATTATTATTTTATAAACTTATTCATGCCTTGAGGATCTGATAGGGCACTGCAAAGCAGATGTATTAAAATACGTAAATTTTTTAAAGTGGTAAAATAAATATGTCCAAACTGCTTACATCTATTTTTTGATTATTATTTATTATTTTTTATTATTTTAATATTATTTTTACTCTAATGGAAACCAATAGCACTTAATATATATGCAATGAATATTTAGTACGTTAAATACGATAAGTGGTGAATTGATAAAAATGTTTTCATTACATAAATATAAAAAAAAGTTTAATAACTTAAAAAAAATATATAGAAAAGTATTTTTATTGTTTATTTATAAAACAATAAAACGACGATTTTGTCAAAAACAAACACAGTGCTATATCTCTATGTAGCATATTAGTACTCTTTTCCAAGCTGCAGACTAGAGAGTCTGCAGCTTGTAAAAAAGTACTCTAAGAGGAAAACTCATAGAATAAAAGTAGAGCATCAAATTCTGCGTTCATTGTGCACAACCAATTCTTAATATGGTCAAGTAAACTTCTCGAAATTGGCAATCTCCCGATCTCCGGCAATGGGTGCATGTTAGCCCAGTAGAGATTTCATTTTGGTTTGTAAAAAATGGAGTAATTTTGATTTTCAGGTATGTTATATATATTTTCTCTTGTGAAAAATCTAAGTTTCGGATTTATGAATAAAAGTTTTCGCCTCGGCTCTTGGACTAATAGAGTATAAAATGAAGAGAAAGAAATGGAAATGCATGGAGAAATCCCAGAATGGATGCATTTAGGAGGTAACAACTTTAGAGGCGAGGACGTATGCAGTGTATCACTGCCATCCTTCAAGATATGTTGTATTGTTCACCTCTTTTATCATCCGTAACTTCCTTATTATTCCTGACAGTCCACTGCCACACATGTCATGGTCACCGAGTATCTCAACCAAATTTTGTGTTTGGATCCTTATAGGGTCTTTATTGAAACTGTTTTTAAAACTAATTGCAGTTAAAAAATAATTGCAGAGGAAACTTGCTAGATTATTCTTTTTATGCCATTCTTAAATTTCTAAAGTTTTTTTTCTAAAGTTCCCTTCCCCTCCCAAATTATAATTCATTATTTAGAACAAAAAAAAAAGAAGAAATTGTAGGCTTAGGAAGAAAAAAAATAACCAATCTTCGGGACACCCAATACTCAGGCTCTTTATTTTATATTTTTTTATAATAAATGAGTCGAATAATGGGGAGAAAAATCCAATTATATCTCTAAACGTAAATTGAAAATAAATGATTTACTTCCTTAAAAATTACCTGTGTAAAGATATTTTAACTTAATTCTGTAATAGGATTGTTGTGATAGAAAATTGTATGAAACCTTAGTAGAAAAAATGACAGTATATAGTAATGCGAGGTTTTCATATTTACTATTTAATGGGTATAAACATTTTTATTTTTTACATGACCCACTAGATTTTTTTTTTCATTTTTATATGTCTATATGTCACTCTTGATTTTTTTTTTCAAATCATTTTTGTCATCATGTTATCAGCACCAATGTACTGTGTTTAAGAAAACTAATTTATTTTTGTTAAAAGTATTTGTAAATTCACATCTTGGAATACAGAAGAAGAAGGTTTTGAAGCGTGAAAGTGGTTCAGCGAAAACCAACATATCTTCATTACATCATACCAACTTTCCCCTTCCTCGTCAGTCGGGATTGTATACTTGTTATCCATGGAAATATTGACCATTCTATCCTATCATTCTCACAAAATATCTAGAATATAAATAAATACATAATTAGTTATATTATTCTTCCAGAATAAGTTAAATAAGTTCTCAAAAAAAAAAAGAAGCATTAACCTTAATCGTGTCGGGCGTAATTTTTAAATGAAATGGCGGAAGGTAATGTTGAGTTTCGAGGATCATTCTGGGGTGACCTGTTACTTTGGTGCCGAATCTCGGCAGAAAATCGGCCCATTAGTCTCAAAGAAAAGCTGCGGACGGCTGACGGACGGAAGGTTTTTTTTTTTTTTCTCGATATTTGGATTTTTCGTATCCTGAAACGTAAACCCTCAAATTTTTAGGGGAGAGGGGATAAACAAATTTCTTGGTGAATTACAAAGGTATATTATTGAAAATAATAAACCAAAAGCAACAATATCGGGCCACCCATTCACGAGATTATTTAGATTTTTTATTTTTTTTGGCTTTGGTATAATGATTCCATTACACAATATTTTTCTTCTGTCTTCATGAATGGCTGAGATAAGGGCTTATAAAATCTCTAATCGGACGCCATTTTGATTCTATGTATCTTCATAGATAAAACCTCAAGTTTGTGAGGAGGAGGGGTGGAGAAGTGGAGCAATATATATATATATATATATATATATATATATATATATATATATATACTACCTTATCCAGCAATGCTTCGCTATTGCTTGATTTGAGTATATATTCATAGATTAAATGAACATAATTAAAAATTTGATAAAAATTATTGTTTGTTTAAATGTAGTATTTAAAAAATCGAATTAAATGAAGTTCAAAATAGAATTAGTTCAGCCGTTAAAGAGGCAATCGTTACACGGACAGACCAATGTCCAAAAATACGTTTATTTTTTACTCAGAGGGCTCTTCAACGCGGAGAGCCATTGAAAACTGCACATAGATTTTTGACCCGATTACAATATTTAGCTTAGTTCCTCCGACCTGCAGCGGTAAGAAAATAAATATACAGCTAAAACGTTCAATACGCTGTATTTTTGCCAATAATGGTCCGATTTCGATGATACTTATTTTGTTTTGTTGGAAATTTAATTATCTTTCAAATGAGTATATGTTGTAAGGAATTTCGTATAATCAGCGAAAAATGTATACTTTTCGAATAGGCGCAAATAAAATATTTTTCCTTGTTTTCCTCGGGGATGTAATTCATGTATGGATAGTTAAAGGGAAATCGAAGATTTCAGGCAAGTTTCATTAAAATATTCTGAGCCGTTTTGGTGCTCTAGAGAAGAAGTGTTTTTTGGGCTTTTGCGCTATCGATATAGCGATATATTGGTAGTTTTTTTATTTCAAATCCATCTCGGAACCATGAAGATGATGATAGTTAAAATTTGGTAAAGATAGGTTCTGCAGCTTTCGCGTTTAGCGCTTTCTAACGAAAAACGTTCTGTCCTTGATATGTAGTATGATATATATGCATCTGCACACCAGAGGTAAACTGTCGTAAATCCAATTTGGTGACTTTGATTTTACTATTGCATTTGCATTATTCTAGTCTTATTTTCGGAGTACAAGTATCCTAAATAAACTTAAAGGTTAATAAAATATGTAACACTTCAATAATTAAGATTGACCACTGTCCACGACAAGCAATACAGTGCAGTCTGAAACTTCTTTGCTAAAACGTTAAAAATGTTACGTACGAAAATAAAATAAAATTGACTTATAAATTATCTAATCTACAATATACATATATATAATATATGTATTATATATATATATATATATATATATATATATATACTATATATATATATATATATATATATATATATATATATATATATATATATATATATATATATATTATATATATAAAATATATATATATATATATATATATATATATATATATATATATATACATATATTTATATATAAATATCTTTAATAATACATATTATTATTATACATAATATAATTAATCAATCTATTATTATTATTATTATATTATTAATATATATATATATATATATATTGTATATTAGATTATATAATTTATAAGTTTATTTAACAATAAAATATCATAAATAATAAATAAATAAAATAAAATATAATAATAAAATATAAAAGATAATAACAATTACTGAAAGCCTTGCACAAACAAACTCGGCAAGAAATTATTAAAGAGTCGGCTAATTATGTTGAAAAAATGTGCTAGATAGTTGTGTAATAGTTAAACTTGGGGACGGTTATTTATATTTAATTTACACTCAGCTGAGTCAGCTTTGTTTCAGGTACGTTTGCCTTTCATTTTAATTTTTGCGCTCATTTTCTTCATAAAATTTCATAGTCATTTCACCTCGACATTGTTACAATTATAATACAAATAATTTTATCTTGTTTACAGAAAACGTTCGCGTGATTATGTGATGTAATGTAATATAATGTTTCTGATGATAATTTAATTAAGTTTAATTTATTCTGAACATCTATATCTTATGTGGAAAATTATCTTAAAACTTGTAAATTTATTAAAATCGGGATTAGTAAATTATTATGTTTTAGAAGAGGTGGTTTACAACTAATCATATAACATTCCTTGTTTGCATTTGCGATTGTTTCGGAAATTTCCTCTTATCTTCAAAGATTCTATAGTATACTGGCTTATAACGTTGTTTTTTCTATTATAATTCTTGATAAATCTTAATGATTTATCTTGGGTCATCCGCTGATAACTCTGCATAACGAATGTATTTTATTTCCTTGATTCTATATAAATTTAAAACACACTATTTCATTACATTAAATAACCTTAATTGTTACTTCTCCCTAAATGATATTTAATTATTTATATGATCGATTTCATTTAATTGTTATTTCTTACTAAAGATGATTAATTTTCCATAATATCGATTTCAATGTATTGCATATCCGTATCGATCATATCAATCAATATCAAAAATAATATTTAATGTTATATCTAAGATAATATGTATATACAGTTCAGATATAAAAAGTATCTATTGCTAACATCATTTTACATAAAATTGTGGTTTATTATACATATTACACTATTTAATTTTAGTATGTAAATATCTCAATTAGTATGTAAATATTGAGATACTGAAGACATTCATTTATTTATATTTTTTTCCGTTTTCATTAAGTATACATAAATTTACACTTTTTCCAATTCTTATCTAGTTTCTATAGTGGATTTGTAAAAAGCAATAATTGAATTTGTAATTTTCTGTATGATCTTTATTGGCTAAATAAAATGAAAATAATATGTAGCTATATGTGACTGATGATTTTGATCCAATCAACATCTTTATTGATAGCCCAGTGCTATAACCATACAGAACGTGATTTGTGCTTCATAAATCATACATCTTCATTTCAAGCTCACATTTAAGCATATCATGCTTCTTCAATTAAGAGTTTTATCATTCTATTTTCTCAATTATTTGAGTTTTATAATTATTATTTTTTTTGTTACTGTGCAAAGTATTTATTAAACATTGAAGTAATATTTTCAAACTGATCTTCAATTTGTTTGTATTTATAATACAAACTCATTTAAGTAGTGAATGTGAAAAAAGACATTTTATGGATTCCGTAGTTTTATTAATTTAACAGAAGCGTAGTTGCAAAATAAAATCTTACAAACACAACACTAGGGCTCAGAGAAGTTAAAAGATTCAGACATAAAAAAAAACTATTCGCAACGAAGAAGTTTAAAGTAAAATGTAAAGTACTTTGTTGGTCTTTTGAAAAGTATATTCATATCAGCTACTTTAACGTGGAGGCGACTATATATAGAATCAAATCATTATACCAAAGCCAAAAAAAATAAAAAATCTAAATAATCTCGTGAATGGGTGGCCCGATATTGTTGCTTTTGGTTTATTATTTTCAATAATATACCTTTGTAATTCACCAAGAAATTTGTTTATCCCCTCTCCCCTAAAAATTTGAAGGTTTACGTTTCAGGATACGAAAAATACAGCTATTATTATATTATGTCATATTAATTATATCACATTACAGTATTTATATCATATTATCATTTATTACATTAGAGATTTAATTTTCTTCTGTAGATTTTCTGAGAAATCGAAAATTTCATTTTTTACTCATGCACTAATACATTTGGTAATGTTTTACTCAGAGTTTATGTTAGTTATATATATATATATATATATATATATATATATATATATATATATATATATATATATATTATATATACATATATATTAATCTATGATTACATGTTTCTGTGGTCTGATTTTAATATTTATCGTAACTATAAAGTTAGTGGCGTCTGAATTCTATGTCATGCTACATATCTTCGATTTGGAACATGACTATGATAACTCCAAAAATGATTTCTTTCCAGGAGAGCCAATTAAATCCAAATCTATTTAGTTTTGTCTTTATTGGCCCTGACCACAGGGCCCTAAGTTTGTGCTCAATGTAGAAGTATTAAAACTACATTTAAATTTAAATTGATTTACAAAGCTTTAATCGGCTTCTTTGGAAAAAAAAAAACATTATCCGAGTTATCATAGATTTATTCTAAACCAACGATATATGGTCTCATAAAAACCAATATAAATGTCAGATAATATATTGCTTTATGATTGAGTTATTTGTATTATACACTGTCAATGTTATATTTGGATCTCCTGAGCACACAGTTTTAGCTTATTTCGGTCCTTATAAGGATGGGCTTCTCTGTTTTTCAGGAAGTTTTTCTACCATGTATTTTTAGCTAGATTATAATCGAGTTCTCCAAACATATTCCTTGTGTTTTCGTGTTGAGGCCCATGACTATATTCAGGTCCTATGTACTTAGCATAATCCCCTTTGTTCTTGAAATCGTCACGTATTTATTTAAAACATTTCCAAATGCGGCTAGAAGGCCATCCGCTGATAAATGTGCTGTGAATTTTTCATAGCAAAAGTTCTCCAGAAGTATCTTAACCAATGATATAAACCATTTTTTAAGGCGCTTAGCCGTATAAATTTATTTTAATTTACTTGAAAATGTGAGAGTTGTAAAGAATTTTATTAACAGTTTTAAATGAAAAAAAAAATTAAGCAATCAAAATATATATTGCAAAGACCATTCTGCCTCTAAACGGTTGAATTTCTTCAGATTTTTGAGAAATTAATAATTGGTATTTCAAGAAAACTAAAGTTCGGATTACATTTTTTTTAAATTAGCTAAATCTTAGTTTGACTCCTCAATTACAAAAAAAAAAATGCTGTAAATTATTACACAACGATTTATTATTTACACTTAGTAATATGTCGAAAATATCTATTCTGCCCAAGTAAAAAAAAGGAGCCAGAGAATAAGTCTACGAAGTTCATTACGCTATATCTTAGCTAATACTTGTTCGATTTAAATGATTTTCCGTTTTTAGAGAATTTCATCAGCTTTCGTTTGAATACAATGAATCTAATCGGCCGCCATATTGAAACAAACAGACGGATGGTAATTTCGAGTTCCGAGGATCACGCGGGGGTGACCTGTGACATCGGTACCGAATCTCAAGAAAATTGGTCTAACAGTCTCGGAGAAAAGCTGCGGACGGCGAACGGCGGACGGATGGATTTTTTTTATTCCAACTTTTAAAAATAAAAGTTATAATCCAATTTAATAATAAATATTTAAATGTAACCCATTTCAATAATTTTTTTTATTACCTCAAATTTTGAGGGGGGTTACAAAATTTTTTTCTTTGGTCGATTCCAAAGGTCTATTATTGAAAATAATAAACCAAAATGTTTTGCTATTTATTCTGTTTTGTCAATGGTGAAGATATTGTTGACTGCAGATTTAATCAAGGAAAAGTTGGTTTAGGGAAACGACCAAAAAAAGAAAATACACAGTAAGTGTAGTACATATTTCATTCAAGGTGTGCTGCAGGCTTTCATCAGAGCATAGCAAACTATAAAAGGTACGAAGAATAATTATAGATATAGTAGGATATACATAAGATAATATGAAACAATCGAACAGTATGTATAGCAATATATGAAGAATTGTAGTTGCATATGATATGAAAATATCATTTAATTACAATTTAAATGGAATAGTGAGAAATTAATGAAAGAATGAGATATGGAAGGTATAATAGAATTCAAGTATGCCTATACATGCTAAAATAAAAGAAATATATTAAAATATTCAAAAAGATTAAGAATATCATCAAATCAAATTAAATCAAATTAAAATATCATCAAAGATTAATTGTAAAATATCAAACAATGCAGATATGATGATAATCATAATTTCACATTATATGTAAGAGAAAGATGAAGATAGGAACATTTACAGCTGAAAGAGGAGTATGGTAAGAAGGAGGAAGAAAAAAAAAATACAAGTACTTTACTAAAGTAAAAAGAAATTGAAAATATTCATTGAGCTCGAGTAAATCTACAAAAACGGGATTCCTTCATTAGACCGACGCATCTTGCACCGATTGAGCTGTGAGCCTCCTGAACTGTCCCAGAATTAGAGTGAGGGGCTGTTGTTTGTTAGAGGAGGTATTGTTTGTAATATTCACTAAAATTTGTAAAATTTCATTCCGCACTTTAATTCATTTCTGATATAAAAATTGTAAAGCATTCAGTATAATTAAACAACTTGTTTTCATTGCAATGAACACCTTTCATATGAAGACTCGAACTGCGAAAGTCACATTCTCTATGTTTCCATATAGTAAGAAAATCGCGAAAAACTGCTACCTGCTTTCAATTTTGTCTACAATACAGATGTCTATTAATATAATTACAATATTAAATTGAAATAAGCTTTAGAAATAAAAACTATCAGAAGCACAATCGTATACCTCTTATGGCCATTAAAATTATAAGAAAAAAAACAACAGAAATCTACTAGTTTTTTAATATATATTTCCTTTGATTCTATAATTTTTTAGAGACAAAGTGAACATGTTTTGCTTATGATTAATTGGTTACAAGAAATCGCAGGGCCGTTTAACTATTAAACGTCTTACTTTGTAAAACCGTGTAGACAATATTTGACTACTAGAATGAATTTTTCCTACATTCTTTCTTTTAAAAATATCAATGAGCTTAAGAAGTAAATTTCTTTAGCTTATTCTATTTCAATTGAAAGCAGAGCCAAATCTACTAGTTGTTCTTCTATAACTTTTACTAATTTTCATTTAATAAAAAGAGTGCTCTGCTTTTACTATCCGAAAATAGAGTACGAAAACAAAAGAGGGAAACATCACGATTATGAATCCGACTGAAATATGACATGCGTGGCGTTGCCCCGATTACTCCAGTCATTGCTGAAAAAAACAAGAGCGCCCTGCAAAAGTCACATTCTCTAATATTTCTTGAAATTGAGTTAAGGATACATTCAAGTAATTTTTCATTAACTTAATTGTCTTTTATGTGCAAAATCAGATGTGCCTAAATCGGTTTTGTTTGAATA
The DNA here is from genome assembly GCA_948150685.1 of Rhaphigaster nebulosa. NCBI lineage: Eukaryota > Metazoa > Arthropoda > Insecta > Hemiptera > Pentatomidae > Rhaphigaster > Rhaphigaster nebulosa. The sequence goes on along the minus strand of OX411306.1, from coordinate 164,488,417 downwards.
CAATCTGCAAGAACATTTCACTACAATCTAAATTTGTTAATTTTTAAAGCACGTAGACGTTTTTCGTTGTGCGGAATTAAAGGATTTACATAAAAGAACTATTGCATAAAAAAATATATATATATATATATATATATATATATATATATATATATAGAGAGAGAGAGAGAGAGAGAGAGAGAGAGAGAGACAGAGAGGAGGTTAGCGCGCTTGCAAAAGTGCACCTACTCACAAACCCAAAGGTAGTGAGTTCGAATCCCGGCACCGGCACTACTTTAATTTAATTAAAGTAATAATTCCGGAAATTTATCACCCATCCCCCGGGATTTATCACCAAGGCCCGTCAGTCTACTGGAGGCAACTGACATAGGCCGAGCGTAGGAGTGATGACCCTATCTCGCGTACCTAAATTGTGAATCGCGGTGTGGTTTTCCAAGACCTAAAATAGCCACTCGGAGGTTTGTTCCATGGACGGTCTGCTTCGGGGAAAGAAATGTAGGTCCTCGTGCGTCTGCTGACTCCGAACAGCCATAATCCGTGGATCTAGACCGATTTGTCACTGTCTTTGAACCCGAGTGAGTCCGGTAGGAAGGACACTGCCGAATTGGCGCCAAAGGGGCCGGTTATGGAGCAATGGGCAGCCTGCCGCTGCACCATGGAAACCATGGTTCGCAGCAACCTGAGGTTGGGTGACCTCTTCCAGGCTGTCTGTGCTCCCGCAAGCAATAGATGTCTGTAAGAACACCACATCGCGCGGCCAAAGATCTACAAGGTCTATAGAGCCAACCGAAAAATATATATATATATATATATATATATATATATATATATATATATATATATATATATATATATATATATTTTTTTTTTTTACACCTTTTCCTTACATGGTAACCCAACATAAGGACCGTTTATTATTTTATACATGCTCCATGGCTTAGAGGCATACTACATGAATGGTACGAATAATCAAATTTACATATTCAGTGAATTTTCATACATTAATACAATTCAAGCGATAAATAAAATACAATTCAATTGCAAATAAATAAGTAATAAAACAGAAAATATATAACGAAAACAAAATAAAAACAAAACTAAATCAAACATAAAAAAATAAATAAAAATAAAGTAAAACAAAAATAAATAAAACAAGAAATCACCTACGCTGCCCATCTTTGGTCTGTAAGTCTATATTTTTAATATATATATATATATATATATATATATATATATATATATATATATATATATATATATATATATATATAGAGAGAGAGAGAGAGAGAGAGAGAGAGAGAGAGAGAGAGAGAATTGAAACAGAATACTAATGAAAACCAGAAAATAAGGTTGGGAGTATAAGCTATTGATGTTTTAATAAATTGTTGTATCATATTCTCCTATGCATTTTCTACTATATCTATATTTATTCTTCGTCTCTTTTATACTCTCAAGATGTCGCATGATTATTGATGCTTACCTATCTAATTTATTGTTAAGCAAATGAAATAAGTCTGAATTGAGCCAGAAAATTTCAGGCAACTTAGTATCTCCAGAACTATTACTCTTGTAAGTTTGATTTGGCTTTAAAAATGTTGCAATTTCCATATCCATACATTTCCAATTCATTTATTTTTAAAAACTATCTTGCTTTCTAAAAGATTTTCAAAAACATGAATGAATTATGTTCATAAATTCATTAAATAAAATTAAATTCATAAAAAGACTGTTTTATCTACTAGAATTATATAATTTTGATAGGTATATTTAATTTTAAATCTGACACCCCGAATTTTCATTAAATTCGATTTTAGTAAAACAAATTAACGATTTCATCTACTCCACCATAAAAATTGTTGAAAAATATCTTTAATTATTAAAGTAGCCAAGCATGAATTGTTCCATATTATATTTTCAAATATTTCACATGACATTTGCAAATTAACAAAATGTTATTTCCACTTAATGTTTAATAATTAAATATTTCCTTATTACTTTCATAATATAGATACATATTAATAATTATTGATTTTGCTGAGGTAAGCGCTGAAGTTACACATTATGCAAATAATGGGATTGGTGTGTAAGTGTATTTATTATTTCAAACAACTGTTATAAAATAAGTGTTATATAATTAATTTTCTTTTAATGATTCTAGTAGGCTATTTACAGTTCAAATGTCCTTAATTAATTGCAGAAAATCAGATATTGGGAATAAGAATTATGGGGAGCGAAGAGAAAATAAATTATCAAACGGAACACAAGCTGTCAGGAGAATAAAAACCTAAACAAAACCATTGGGGTTTCTCAAAACAACCGCCGTGAATAGTTGAACCAATCGCCTTACGTAATACGAAGTAAATCAGCGACCAATTACACAGTAGCTAATGATTACAGTGGAGCAGTCACACCGTCCAGTTTAGTTCCGCAATGGTTTCGCGGGACGACCATTAATTGCAACAGTTACTGCCCCTGCGGCGGTGCTTTACGTATTGTTTTTGGTCAAATGGGAACCGAATTCGTCCTCCGGCCGAGGCATAAACATCCTAACTATTTTATGAATTAATTATGAATCTCCCTGCTGCACCTAGTAGAAAGTAATTGCATGTTAGTTGCGTAACCGAACCCTGACTTCTCAGTTTCTCAACATTGAGTAGATGTTCGCCTTGAAGTTATTTTCTTGGATGCAGTTCCCAAGAATTCAGTGCGGATTATATTATAATGATATACTTCCTTGTGTAGTGTTTGAATGGAATGCAAATACCCCCCTTATATGTGTATTTTTGTATGAATCAGTGGTGGTCTGGAAAAACATAATATGTCCATTTTTTTTCGGATTTTTCGCTATCGAAATTAGTGCCAATGTTGTTGGAAGCTTTTTCTTCTGTCAAACGATGATATTATTTAACTAGTGGGAAATAAACGCTCCAAATTATTACACAATGGTTTATTATTTCCAAATAGTAATATTTCACAAATATCTGGTAATTATCTAAACTATTATATGACTTTTCACATGACTATTCACATGACTTTCCGTATTGTTTTGGTTTACAGTTTAGATAATTACATTATCTTTTAAATGAGCATTTGGGAGGTTTCGGGAAAGGAACATGTGCAAAATACTTTATAAAAGATATCAACCAAGTTCAGCAAGGAAATAAAGCAATAGACACCTCTGGAGCAGAAATTTGGGGCTTGTCCCATGATGATCGCTGTGAGAGTTCCGAAGTGGGAGTGTTAAGAAGAAATTGTGTCAATGCAAGTCGAACATGTAATCAGAGGATGAAATGGTATAGAGGAAAATATTGGATGTGCACTTCAATGGGATAAGAAAAAGGAAAGACAAAAAAGCTAGAGGAGGTGCAGAAATAATCCATGGAAGGATGAAGTAGAGATGTGCGAGGAAGTCAAAAGCCCGCAATTGATCCCAGCAGGCATAGGGGCCACGATGATCTGCAGCGCCGGAGAATTAGTCCACGAAGTTCATTATACTATAAATCAGCGCTAATACTGGTCCGATTTATATGATTTTTTTTTTTGCTATTGTAGGGAATTTCATCTCCTATCATAATAAAATTTGGATTCTATGTATCTTGAAGCGTAAAACCTCAAATTTTGAGGGGAGGTTAAAATTAAATTATATTACAAATCAAAATATTAAAAATAATAAACCAAAGCATTTATATAGATTTTTTTTTGTAATACCTTGGTTTGCTAATTCCAGAATACCTTATATTTCCCCTCTATCTTTATAAATGGCTGAATTATCGGCTTCTAAAATCTCTAATCGGCCGCCATTTTGAAACAAAATAGACGGACGGTAATGTCGAGTTCTGAGGATCATCCTGTGGTGGCCTGTGACTTAGGTAGTGTGTAGTTTCGAAGAAAAGCCGCAGACGACGTACGGAGGACGGACAGATTTTTTTTTATTCGATATTTGGATTGTACGTATCTTGAAAAGTAAAACCTCAAATTTTGAGGAGGATGGGTAAAAAAAAATTCCTTTTTTTCTTTTTTTTTTTTTTGTTAATTTAACTAAAATGTAGTACGAAACTAATAAACATCTGTTCTGCGACTTTCCAGTTATTTTTAATCCAAATAAAAATTGTCAATATGTATTTTATTTTTTATCTATGCTATGACTAACGTTAACTATCCTAAAACTGCGATTGCAATTATTTTGTAAATTCACTAATTAAATTGTGTCATACATATAATAAAATTATCTCGGTCTTATCATTATAAAATTTATAATGGTCAATGTTCCATATTCTTATTAATTTGGGTAAAATAACCAATAAAATAAAATTAATAAACCTGTAACACAACACTGGAGCCGGATCGTAGAGGTAGGAGAACCACTAAGCTCCACCACTCTTGAAATATTGTTTGAAGAATGTACAGAGTTTGAAGAAAGAGGGGTGGAGCTCCAAACATTAAATCTTAATTTTCTTGAAATGCATTTCGGATGACACTTTTTAAATCAATTATATAATGTCAGCTATGCAATTAATTTCAGATGTAATTTGAGAGTGGCTAAAATCAACTGAAACAATGCACCATAACAAAGATATGCATTTAAATATATGTTGATATCAAATTATTATTTATTATTATTATAAATTATTATTTATTTCTGATCAAAATTAACTAAAAAAATAAATAAATAATAATGAAATGAACGTTTATATTGTGTCGTTGTTTCTTCTTATTTCTGTTTTTTTCTGGATCTGCTACCTATTTTTAATATTATTAATATGCCCAATAACGATGGACCAATCTGCCTGTTACATAGCTGTAGCTATATTTCATAACTACATTTCATTCAAAATATATCATAGCTTTGGATGCTTCTCACTCATTGAGTCAGTAATACAACTTAACAAAAGAAATTCAAATTAGTAAAAGCGCATCAAATTAGAAGGAAAGATAAAGCATTATAGAGCTCTGAACCATAAAAACAAATAAAATGCCGAATGGCCCATTCAGGGCCCTACCATCAATATAAATTCATTCTTCTCGAAGATATTTTTATTATTGCTATCATCATGAAGAATTGAATGGAATAAGAATTTATTTTCACATAGCTCTAAATATAAAATTCTTCTTGCATTTTAACAATATCTTTCATTCGTTCAGTTTACAGTATAACTAACTATATGTACTATACGAGTTAGCGCTGAATCTCATCATAATTAGTTTAATGGATATCGGATTGAAAAGTGCAGAAATGGAATCTTATTTGACAATAAGATGTTTGTAGATTTTTTTTTCTGTTACAAATTTATAAGTTTCGTTACTAAGTTACTTAAAGTAACTTAAAAGTTCTTTTTTGACTGGAAAACCTTTCGATTACTTCATATTAGTCGTTTTCTTCAGCACTAACCAAGTATTGAATTGAGTTTCTGACCTTTTTCACTTTTGGAGAAACCTCAGCCTCACCCCAAACCATCATGACCAGTGTTCAGAAAGTTTGTGACCTTTCCTAAATCTTGATTCGTCTCATAAAGCTAAAAATATGTGTACTTTTTATCCAATTTGTTTCAAAGTTTCGTAATACATTTTTTTTTAATGATGAAATACAAAAAAGAAATTCGTTTGTTTATCTTGTCAAGGTTACGTCATTCATGAATTTTTAAAAATGTATAATTTTTAAAACGAAAATAAAATAAAAGATAAATTTCTATAAATAAGCTTTTTAATCTTATAAATAAAACAACATGTATAAATTATCTACCTGTTAGGTTTTTTTTCTCATCAACACTAAAAAACGATTGAACTGTTTTCCATGAAACGTTTTTCTGTTGTTACATAGAGCCATAAGAAAGTTTTAAGCAACATCCATCTGTCATCCACCTCCTGAAAACAAAATGGCGGAGGATCAAAAACCCAGATATTTGTCCGTTTTTCATTGAAAAACGGCTAAATCAATATTGATCAAACTTCATATACTTATTAAAAGGTATTTATTGAAAAATGTTACAATCTGCCACAATCGTGGGCAATAGGCAACAGTGACGACTGTGATATATTCGTAAAAAAAAAATTAAATAAATAAATTGACACAATCAAAATAAGAAAATAAAATAATGAAAAATGAAGAATATAAAATAATCTGACCATTGCCAGAACACCAATTGTCAAATTCATTTTACAGTTGACCTCGAGACGACTGTCGTTTCAAACTTCGGGATGGATTATAGGGATGAGTAGAGCTGAATAATGATTGAACCAAAAGATTCAGATGATTATAAATGTAAAGGACATGAGGGATAACCTTCATGATGTAATATTTTATTGGAAACGTAATATGGAGCGTTAGGACTTTGGATTGTAGGGATTGGATACATTTGATGTTCGATTTTTTTGCTATCAAAAAAACAGTTCAATTCCGTAGGTCTGAGGATATTCTTATAAATTAGAAGCTTGTTGTGAATTGAGACATGAGAAGTGCTGCTTAGTATACTGTAAAATTGTCTAAATCTTCTTTTAAGTTCTTGTCTTTTAAGTCTAGTATGTGGATTCTATGCGAGTCTTCTTGTATAAGATGAATCCAAGGTATCGCACTGTGTCAGATCTGGGTAATGGAATTTTATTAAATAGGACTGCTGGACAGGAACTGCGGCGGAGGGTAAAAGTCATTTGTGTGCTTTTCGATTCATTCACTTAAATTTTATTGTATTTATTACGATATATCAAGAGGAAAAATATAGGACAAAAATATCGATATATAAATATTTTTAAAAAAAATCCGTTTATCGATTTTTTTAATATCTCTAATGTGGCGTGCTGTTGTCTCTATGGTACTTGTTACCCTAGCTAGTAATGAATGATCATTGTCAATACTTAAAATTATAATAAATTACTTGAGAAGCTCTGTGAGCTAACCTAGAATAAACAATCTGTTTTTACGTATTGAAAATGTAAGAGCCCGAAAATTAAATGTAGACTAATTGGTGCGAAATTTTTTGTATATTAAGTCCCGAAGAGAGTTGAAATAAGAGTTGGCTAATTCCACAGTTTACTTTTCGATTGCAATCAAGTATCTCTTCATAAAAATTTTATTATTAATTTTTTGTGTGTATATTTTCCTACCTTCATAATTGCCATTAATACTTGGTAATTAGTACTTCTAAGGTGAAATAGCTCTAATCTCGCAGGTGTTACGCTATTGTTAAAATTTTTTTTTTACGGATTTTTAAAGTATAACATAGGTAGGTATGCTATAATTAATAATTTATTTATTAGTAGATACTTTCAACTAGATTAAAAACCTAAGATCTGTCCTTTAAATGATGATTTCCCTCTTGGTGTTTCTTGGGAAACGCTCTGAACTGCTCATTTTTATCTGTCATTTCTGTGGGAATAGTGGGTAACCAGCAACTAATTTTGATAAAATGTTTAATTATACTATTTATTAACATCGGAAATAATAAATAATAAAAAATAAGAAGCTCATTAGCGTATTATCAATTTTATATAATTGATTATTGTTCTGTCGATGTTAAGAAAACTCCACTATTAAATCAAAATGCAGTTAAACGTAATGTAATGTAATTTGAATATTATCTAAAACAAATTTAAATTTGATTTTAACTGAACATTTTCCTGTCTGTTTAGATTATTTTGGCTTTCAATTATTAAATGGGGAGGGAGGGCTTGTAATTAAAATCTGATTGCAATGGGAAACAGTCACAATTAATGCAACAAACGCAATTAGTGTTGAATCTCCTACTAGGTCTCTATGAAGGTACATTAGGAGGTCCAAATCCTTCTCCCTTCGCTGCATCGCTAGTATTTTGTCCGTTGAGGTTGAATAAGAAGCGAATTATATACAGTTGAGGATTTAAGTTAAGGAACGTTTAAGGGAAAAGTTAAGACTGAAATCCAATAGACCTATTTTACCATAGGTCGTTGTGCAACTGCTACTTATTATTTCAAAGAGAATCAAATGGATGAATGAAATTGGGTTGTTATAAACCACAGGATTAACCTGGTTAGTAATATTATGATGAAATTCTGGAAATCGGGAAAGTATGATGAGGTCAAGGTATAAAGAGTGCTGAGGTCAGGGTGTTACTTTATTGGTTGGTACTGGTGGTTACCTTATGGCATTGATTTATTTCTAAGGCTTTTGGATTGGATTCATGATCCAATGATGAATTCGTACGTAAGCCGATGTACCATTGTATGTCGAAAATATTTATAGATGTTGACGGAAGTGTCTGGGATGTAGAGGATGTCCCATGCGTTCACTTAGTTTCTTTGTTATCGTTCTTCAACAATGGTTGCACTAGTGTTTGGGGGATAAAAAGAGTCGTTTAATGATATCTGTATCACCTGCAAATATACTAGAAAAGTTTATGGAATATTAAGATGTCAGCTGTGCAGCAGGTGTAGAATATCCTGGAAGAATAGAACCCCAGACGTTGCATTGATTCTATTGGGATGACCATGTTTTATTAGTAGCGATGTAGGAAACAAGTATCTGAGACGATAAGCGTAATAAATAAGTTTCGGAGAAGCGAAGAAAAAAATATGCATTTAAACAGGACTGGAACAATTATTTAATGTAAACTTCATTCAAGACGAGCTATCCTGCATCAACACGGATATAAACCCAAAGAAAAGAAAATGGATGAAAATAGGAAGAAAACCCAGCAGAGTAATGAAAATCTGGAGTTTGAAACAGCAAGTCTTGGTACAGGTCTAGGATTTCGAGTATTTAGGTGCCTGGTTGAACAAAAGGGGCTATGTTGATGGGGAGGTCAAATAAATTAGGAGCAGTTGGAAGAATGTTCCACTCTGTTCCACAATGTACCACCACCAGAAGAGGTTTCCTCAACAGAAGAGAGATAATCAAGAAGACGAAGATGTCCGTCTACAGACCAACGTTCTTACATATACTCTTCGAAGTCATAAACCTCACCTCAAAGCACAAGTGTCAGATCTAGACAGCAGAGATGATGTACCTGAGTTGAAGAGGAGACCAAGTGAGGTAGGATCCTCAACACCACTATCAGTTCAAACCTCGAGGTACAGCCGTCACAAACCACCCTAAGGAGAATAAATTAAGATGGTTTGTACCGCTACTCAGGATGAATCCAAGAAGAACCGCGAAGATGAGACGAGAGTGAATGGAAAAAGACCAGAACACCTCGGTTCACCTGGGAGGAAGGTGGATGGTAGGCGAGGGCTGGATTGTAGCAGGAGGAGAGAGCTGGTACAGAAAAGCTCTACATCTCTATGGTCCAAGATCTAGAGAGGACTTCCTCACACTGTGTAGCGGTGGAAGAGGAACGGAATATGATTATGACAATATAAATTGTGTTGAAATATGTTTTACTTCATCCATAAATAAAATTTCGAGCGAAATTTTCTGCCCACTGAATTCTGCCTCCTTAATCAGTACTGACTGCATCAGTAAGGTTGCATTTTGCGTTGGCTATTTTCTTAGACAATAAGATTTTGGAATTCCCATTCCTCTTGGAGTTGGATTGAAATCTGTTGATAGTCGTCTGGGACAGTATGATTTTGAAGACCCGTGCAACTAACTTTTGGTGCCCCCTGATCTTCTTACTAAAAATTCGAAGATATGGCTGTGTGTTCTACATAATAACACAATAGTTATTAATTGTATTACTACATATAATATAATTTGATATTTTATTTCATTGTTAAATTGTTGTGCTCAAAATACAAAATATAAAATCCCCCTCTCCAATTCGAGGCCACTTCTTGGATTGAAGTCCGTGGCATTTGCCAACTTGCCATTACACCTTGACATTAATGGCCCTTAACACAACACAAAGGATAAAACATTCTTCTTCTTCTTAAGTGGCTCTACAGTCCAAGATGAGCTTCGGCCTCTCGAACAATTCGCCCGCACTCCTCTCTATCCAGAGCCTTTCTTCTTCAGTGACTCCAATTTTCCTGAAATCCTCCTCTAAGTCCTTTTACCAGCTTTTCCTTGGACGTCCTCTCATTCTGTTTCCTGAAAAGGATACTCTTGTAATCTTTTTCGCCATTCCCTCGTTGGACAATCTTTCGACATGTCCAAGCCAGCTAATTCTTCTGGACTTGATAAATCTTGGTTAATTAGCTCATCGAGTTCTTGGTTGTTCCTTATGCGCCAGGTACCTTGTTCTCAGATTGGACCAAAAATGCGTCTCATTATCCTCCATTCGAAGAAGAGCCTGTTGATCCGTTGTTTTAAATATTCATGTTTCAGCGCCATAACAAACTATGGGCCTAATAGGTGTACTATACATTTTAATAATTGATGCAAAACATTGCAAATCATAGTTTGATGGTATAAAAATACTTTTAAAGACTCTAAATATAGTAATTTAATTTTCTAGTTTCCATTGAGAAACTGTGAATATATGTTATTTTGCAGTATTTACAGTTTTTATACTTTATTTGTTTCATTGAATCACTTTTCTTAAAATTATTTATAATACATATTGATTTTGAATCATTAATTAATCACTTTATTAAAAAAATATGATGACAATTTTATACGTTGTTATCAATTAAAATGTTTTTAGCTATAATTGGGAAAACGTCGTTCCGACAGACATCGTCCTTTTACTTTGTGGTTACGTTGCTTTTGGCTGTCCTCAAGAAAGTTCAAGATGAAAAAAACTTTTATGAAGCAGTTATATTGAGTTGAGTCCATTTCGGTAGAGCACCCGAGGGGCTCCGAGAGTGTTAAAAAAAAACAGCAATAAAAGGCGAGAGGTAATCAAACCTAATAAGGGGAGGTAATTAAGGTGGGATTGTGGAGGCACTCACAATAGCCGGAGCATTGTCATGCCGCCCTATTACGATACTATATCACTTTTTACCCGTCCCAGCATTTATACTCTCTTATTATATGTATCCCTCTTCGATAGCTTATTCGAGGCGAATGCCACTTTAAGGGGAACAAGTTTGTACCAAGAACTTCACAGGCAGTAGCGGATCTAGACTTTGCCATTTATTTGTTTTCCAATGTTTAGTGTAAATTTCAGTATTCGAAAATGCATTTGTTATATTTCCCGGCGAGTCACGAAGGAATTTTACCAAGTGATCAAGTGAGTGTTGAAGGTATCTAGTCAATAACTCCGAAAAAATTAGCCACTGACCTTGAAAATGTTGCTTTCAGGCGTTAATCAATGTGTTTCGACAAATAACAACTTTTAAAAAAAATATAAAAATTAATGTTTTAATATTTAGTTATATTTTATTATTTATGGGAAAATATTATTGTATTGATTTATGGAGAGAAAATACTTTTAAGGAGAGATCTCTTTGAAATAATGAATCGCCAGAATTTGTTTAGTTTAGACAAGAAACCGGAATTTCTTCCGCTTTCAGCGGTATGCGTTTGAGGGAATATGTGGTTTTTGTAATAAAAATTAAAGTTATTACCTGCACAAAAGGTGTTTCTTATCAACTTATGTATTTTTCTTTTTAATGTATTAATCTAAAATATCATCTAACAAACCAAAAAAGAAGTGAAAAATGTATCAGGAGTAATATAAAAATAATCTATACTAGCGATGGAGCCAGTAGCCAGCATAAAAACAATATCTCAGAAGGGACACATTAAAAATCCAAAATTTTCCGAAATCATTGTTTTTATTTTGTTGTGATAAGTGGTTAAAATTTCATCACTGACATTATTTTTTTTTTTTAATTTCTACTATAAGCAATGTAATATCTACACTTTTGGCACTTCTTAAAATTTTAGCTATATTTAAAAATGTCCAACTAAAAAACTGATAAGTTCTCAGTGATGAAATTTTAACCACTTATTACAACACAACTTCTAAAAATTTTGGATTACCTGATTTTAGAAAATCCCAATATTTGAAGACACAGTGCAAACGGTCTTTTTTTAATTGTCATTCTTCAATGTTTTATTTTATATTTCTCTTTCTCTTAAAACGTCCCTCCCCATTTCATAAAAAAAAATATAACTTTTTTAAAAATACAAGAATTTTTGATGTACTATGTAATAATAATATTTTTTCTCTTATGTTTTCTTTTCTGTCTGTTTTGAAAATTTATTTTACCACTCATAGAGCTACTACTGACTAATTAATTACGTTTTTGTTCGAATTGTTGGCTGATTTTTAATCAACATTAACTTTATAAATCAGAAACCCCAGGCTTTTAATTACTAATCTCCTAGAAATAATATTGTAATAATTATTTTGATTCTCTTTTAGAATTTTTATTCCCATTTAATATGTCATTACTTATTAAATTAAATCATTAACACACTCATATTAAAGTTATACTAAATGGATTGTTTGATACTTAAATATATATATATATATATATATATATATATATATATATATATATATATATATATATATATATATATATATATATTATACGTCTTAGAATATATTATATTCTAGAAGAATACTTCTAGAAATTTATTGTCAGTTAAAAATATTAGGTACATACATTCAGTAGCAAATTCCAATTTTCTTATCTCGTGTAATATTTTAATTTTCTTATCCCATATTATCTTTTTATTTTTTAACTTCTTTGGCGTCTTTTTATATCATTAAAATAGAAATTAAAGAAAAAAATTAAACCTCTCGAAAAATAGAAAAAGGATAAAAAAAAATTAATTTCTTTACCTTCCCGAACAGATGAAACAGCAGCTTACGACAGAGTCCTATTGTCCCCCACCAGTTAAAACATTGTTATTACCTCCATGTCATGGACTGTTACAGCTCTCACTTTTGATGGACTGGATTACATCATCCTAATACTTCTAGAAATCTCACTGTCGTTAGTGTAGATGTGGATTTTGTTTACTTTTTTCACACATGTTGCCGTTAACGCAGGAAAATCTATAATTTTTGTCTGCCTGTGCCACCATCACCTCTTGAACGGGTGGACTGATTTTTTTTTTTTTTTTTGTGGGGGAGGATTTTGATACTGATGGTGGTGTACCAAATCCAGTATCTTGTGCGCTACAGCGGCTCCGCAATAGCCGAAAGACCTATTTTTCTGTAGACCGTAGTACCAAAACGGCTCAAACTTGATGAAACTTGCCTAAAGTCTTCTTTTTTTCTTTATAATTATTAGCGTTAGGATTTTTATGTTTTACATATTTTTACCAAAGCAAAATTTTTACGATTCTCCTCAACCAGAATTTGTTTCAAGCAATTTTACCCTTTTCACATATTTTTAAATATTTTACCTTTTTCACACATTTTTAAATATTTTCATAAATGTTTTGAGCATTTCAAGTAGAAAAATATTTATTTTAACATATTTGACCTTAAATTACTTATTTGTTATAAATATTTTGGATATTTAGGAGGTAAAAAATTACTATTACATCAATTGAAGGAGGTAGCGAAGGAGAGGGGATTAGCTGAATAATTATTCTAGGAACATTATGTGTTATCAATCCGTTTCGTTAAACGTGCCTGAATCTCCATGCACACTAATGCTCTCCTCTAGAGATGTTAGAAAAATTTCGAAACACCGATATATATCGATATCTTGTTCCAATAGTTTTAATATATTTTAAATTTTAATATTAAAATTTGAGAATCGATAACCAATATTTTTTCGCCAAAAAATTAAATAAGCAAATTGAAAAAGCCAACCTATTGTTTAATTTAATTTGTCTTCTTTCAGAATGGCCCGGCATATAAAAACGCAAATTTGTCCTTTTTATCCAAGACAATCACATAATTAGAGATTAAAAATATTACTCTGATTGAAAATTTGAAGGTGGTAAACGATGCCATCGAGAAGCTTTGTGTTCTACCGGAAGTGAAGGGGAGCCAATAAAATAGAAGACTGGAGATGTCATTAAAATAAAACCCGGCCTATATATAATGCAAAGCATAGTTGATGCTCTCCAGGACAAAAACAAACAAGGGTAGGAGAACCCACCTAATTAGACACTAAGGAAATTCCTTCATTTAAGTTTGCTCTCATCAACTCAGTCTCTTTAAAAATCTAAAAATGCACCTAATTTGTGCCAATTTCACCTGTATTTGGTGAATACTGAAGTTTTTTGTTGTTTTTCATCAATTTAATTTCCTTTGTTTCTTAATTTTACCAATTTAGTTCCTTAAGTATCTTTAAAAATTCATTGTAAATTTTACACAGTACATATTTACATACCAATAATATTTTGTTAGTGTATTTATAATATTTTTAATAAATATTTGTTTACATATGTTTTTAAATATTTCAGAAATAATAACCATATATTTATGTACATATTTTTTCATTTTTTACCACCTAAAATCCTAGCCCCAGTATACATATACTAATATTATATATATTTTTATAAAGGATAATAAAAATTGAACTCTGTAGCCAAGTGAGTGAATTTTGATTCCTCATTTAAATTTGACTTATTTAAGGCACTATTTTACCATTCGATTTTCAAATAACAGTTTCCAGTTATTCTTGTTTTTGCAATGACAATTTGTAAGTCACAGTTCCAAACATTCCGACTGTATATATTTTATTACGGCAACCAGTTACACACTGTCAATTATATGTCATAGCAAGAAGGGTTTGTTCTTTTAATGAGTTATATATATAAATATATATATTTAGTTTACATCCGCATGATGGTATAGAAGATCAATCCCTAAACCTACTATACGATATATTTGGTTAGCACTACAGCCCGGGGGTGGGTCTTGGCCTCCTCAAAGAGCTTCCGCCATCCAGCTCTATCCATTGCCGCCGCCTTCCAGTTTGGTGTCTGGCGAAGAATCCTTGAGTCAGCTGCCACAAACTTATAAATAATCTAAAAATAAACAAAAAAAGGAAATTAAAGAATGAATTTTATTTTGTGGGGAAACCCATGCTGAATTAAATTACATGCCTAAATTAATATTTTACAACTAATTATAGCTTAGATTTCGTTCAAAGTAGGATACTTCAAATGTATAATTAACTAAAACCTACTAAATAATTCGACCCTAGTGATGTCGGTTAATTCGCCTAGCTCTCATATGTATCCCTCCTTTTGGTACCCATCCCGTTGCACAGCCTTACGATATTCCTATTGTCCAAGAAGTTAAGCAGGTATTGTCAGTCAATATCCAGTTTTCTCATGATGTAATTGCATTAAAGTTAATTTGATGTCTGTCTGTCCGACACAACACCTATAATCTTAAGTAATTCCTTATGTAACAATGTAACAATTGCTTTATATATTTATAAAATAATCTATTGATTCCATAATCCGGCTTTTCTCCGGTAGATGATCATCCAATTCAGGCGGTCAGCCATCTAAGTACTAACCAAGTTCCACACTGCTTAACTTTGATTATCTATTGCAAGCGCCTTGTGAGAGTGTGATGTGAGACTAACATGAAAGTTATTGTATATACAAGTAATTGTAAGTAGCTTTCTTCTGTGTCCCTTTATTTATCAAACACCCACATATATATACATATTTATGTAAATTTATATACTCCCAAAAATTTGATATGAAATTATAGAATAAAAAAAGTAATTATTGTAACTAGATTAAGATATATCTATTAGTAAAACATTCATTTCAAATAATAATTTTTTATTGTACCAGTATTTTCCGTAGGTTATAGTTATAATATAGCTATATATTAGCTATATTATAGTTATTTATTACTATAAATGTTATTTAGCATATAAATATTTTTTAAAATTATTTTGAAATAACAAAATATAACACGGTAATTGGATAATGTATAATATTGTACAATTTAGAATTAGATATGGAATGGAGAAGCAGACTGACCAGTTGAGCCTGACCTTTAGATCGTACAATTTCACAGCTAATATCATTACTATGATGCTCTTACTGCCCACTTCACAAATGATACAATTTTCCTCGAGCTTCGTTCTTTCTTTTTGTTTTCCAACGGTCCTTGAAATTGCTAGACGAAAGAAAGCAATCTTTAGAAGGCCGTACCACTTTAAGAGCGATTGTCTTCAGCACAAGATGGCCACACTAATTTCATTACGCTATGTATTAAAGTTCTTCATTTCCTGTAGTCAATTACCCACTGCAACCTTTCCGAGACTGATATGGCTTGATTTCACTTGCTTTTGAGTATAAAAAAGAAAAATATATAAGAATGTGAATCATTTTTTACATAACTGCTGGATCGTTGACGGATTGTACGGATTGTTAAATCATCAAATACTACAGTTATTTGTTTTTCACGTATTTTATTTCAAAATAATAAACTTTTGCACTGTATTGAAAACCATCAGAGGAGGATTGGGATGCATTTTATTTCCGTTTCATAGCGTCTAGATCATGATTGTGAGAGTTTGAGAGATATCTGATATATATATATATATATATATATATATATATATATATATATATATATATATATATAATATGTAGTTATGGCTGTTTCTAGGTAGAACAATACCATAAATGTGGGAATAAATTTCGGTATGCTTACCATTTTTTTCGCGGTTTTTATGGTTTTGTGTATCTCTTCAGCCCCTCCAATTTTAGTTAGAGCATTTATTTGTGGATTAAGTTGTTGTTACAGATGAGCCATTCGGGGTCTCTAAACATGCAACTGTTACTAGCAGGTTACGGGAACAGGCATAGATTATTGGACAAAAAGAAAATACTAGAGCAATTCAACGTACCTTATATTTTCTCTCAAATACTGGTTTCCTAGTACTTTATATATGACTTTATGCAGTCACAATAGGAAAGGAGGCTGCAAAATATGTGGAGTTTGCATGTGTATATGCTGGCTTGGTAAAAACCATATAATAGTTATAATAACTAAGAAGTTATAATAACTTCTAATTTATTATTTATTATAAGTGGGTACTAAGGGTATTCCAATCAAAAGGTTGCCACACTTTTCTAATGCGATCTTTTAAATAACGTGGAACCGTGCAATAAATATTTTGACTGGCCCAGGTAGAAATTTAACTGAAATGAGTGAACATTTCTTTATTTCTATATATATAAAAAAGTAATACAATCAATAGCCTATTAGACATCGAGGGCCTTACTTTTCTAATTCTAATAATTTTCTGTGCATTTCTACTAATTAGAGCTCTTTGAAACAGATTGAAAGAAGGTAAGAGAATTTTTCATTATGTTCATTCAACTGAAATGTTGATTATCTATACCAACATTTAATGGTAGACAGTATTATTCCATCATATACATATTTTATTTCAACAAAAATTTAACACCCGTTATTGCATGCATGATGCTTATAGTAAAACGTACAGTTCGGAGGTTTTTCTTGAAATTTTCTTTATAATTTCAATTACTAATAATTGTAATAATATATATAATTATTTCTGTACCGGTTGCTAAATAAATAACTATAAAGGAGTGGGCTAAATGAAAAGGAGTGGAGCAGCTAAAAAGAGCAAAGCAGCTCCGTGGGTAAGGCGATGGAACCCTAAATATCGGGTGATACAAGTAGAAAATTAATTTTCTGTTATATCTGCCGCAGAGCAATTCTGTGCTCGAAAGATCTTACTGAGGCACCATCCGGCTTCTATAAAATTGATATTGACCCTTGATTGGTATGAGGGATCCAATAGTTATTCCCTTTTATGAGGTCCTATAAACAAATATACCCACGCGCGAACACTACATACAATACACCAGAAAATGGCACAAATATTTAGTGAACAAGGACAGAATTTATACCTATTCTAAATTACATTAGATGTTTTGCTTTTTGATAGCCATACCTTAACTTTTTATTTTCCAACCGCTACTAGGTGGGTAACCGTGTCAAAATTTCGATATGCAATTTACAACGGGTCTATGCGTTTCAAAGTTCTCTGAGGCCAAGAAACGCATTTTCGGGCATTTGTCTGTCGGCATGTGTTTTAATAAGATCGTATTTTCGGTAAAGTTTCGAAAATTTCGGTTAATCTAACAATGTGGCAAATATAAAAATAACATATTAAAGAGTATAATATTAGGCTGATCTAAAATTTAAAAATTTCTGGAAAATTTTTAGACATTTTTTTTTTAAGTATGTTCTACAGATTAAAGAGTATAATAAATGGCAGATTGTTTGCTTTTTCTACATAAATAATAGTGAGATCAAGTATTTAGCACGACCCTCACTAAGGCGACATTAAACTAAAAACAAGAGCCCTCGTGGAGTAGTTTGGAAACAGCTGTGTTAGAGGAGGAACGTAAGGGGAAAGTAGTAGCGTTGGTGAGAGGGAAGCGAATGTGCTGCGCCAGTGGCGCGGTTTTTTCAGTTTATTCGATTTATAATGTACTAAAACAAACAAAGAAACTAACATGGTATGTTAAAACATTAGGTCATAAGATACCCTTTAACGACGCATTACTTTTTTTATCGCTTCTTTTTGTTACATTCATCTTTCATACTTAATTTAAATCATAAATTTTCTTTTTGTAAAATTAATAAAGACAGAATTTTTAATCTTCCATTCTGTTTTTTTTGGCACCCTCTGGGGGTGGCGCCTGAGTGCCCAGCATCACTGCTCCGTTTCAAGTTACGCCAGTGGTTTACACCATATATTTTATGTAGATTTTTAACTTTTAGAATCATGAAAGTGCCACCCACATATGTCGTTTCTGAAATAATTGATCCAATTATATTTGTGTAGATGGTGGCTTAGTAATTAAATAATGAAATTTCTAAAACAAAATACTTTATTGAGAAAAAATTAACAATTATATTAAATGAAATTAATCATCTTTAATTTCCCCATCAATATCCCAACATGAAGAAGTTATTTATCAACATTTTCAAGTATTCCATTATCCTGATTTTAAAACAGAAAATATATTATGTTGTTAACTGCTACATAAAATGTGCCGTAACTAAGTTTGGCGTATTATTTACTTCGTATACTTCATTATTCATGTATTCTATCTGAAATGGATTTTGAATGAATTTAAGGAGAAGAATCGTTTAGGAAGTTACTATTTATTATTTCTATTTTTAGTCTTTTAACTAAAAATTTACTATTTTAAAAAAATTAATATTAAGAAATGTTAATTTATCTTTAATTTCTGTTTCAGGTAAGTGTTGCAGTTACAAATAAAAATCATTGGATCGGTATGTAAAATTTATTTATTGTATCGAACACTAGTTATTGAGTTAACAATTATATTGGGTAATATTTCCTCATATTAATTAAAGCATTCTTATCCAAAATGAAAATTACCATTATATTTCAATTTATTTCCGCTAGGCATCAACTGTGCAAAAAGAACTATTTTTTTTTCTACCCGAACGTTCTTATTGTGATTATTTTCATCACTTCATTTAAATAAATTTTAATTTTATGTTTACAATTACTAATTATAAAATTGTAACCCTAAAGTTTGGAAAATTTCCTTCATGATTAGAAACGACGATAACTGTAGCAGATTTCTTAAAATCACATTTTTGGACTCAGGGAACGTTGAAAGTGTAAATTGGGTTAAATATCGAAAACAAATGACGATTATCTTGCTTTAAATGTGATTTTCTACCTCTATTTAGTATATTATTACTTTTCTTTTAAATTAATTTCTTATAAATAGTAATATCACGTACTTTTATTATCCTATGTCATTATAGCCTAATTTGTAAATATGTATGTTGTTTATTGTTTCAAGAGAAAATAAATTTTTTTTATTGAGTAGGTGAACAAGAACAATGCATTTTTACTCGATTATTCAAACTTTCGCGAAAAAGAAGTGTGTTGGTGTGAATAATTTTCGTTGTAAATAAAAAATAGTGCAAGCTCTACTTGTATTTTTATGAACAATTTACTTAAGTAATTGTTATTGAATTATACTATGATACCGTATTGTTTTTTATGTACAACCATGAACTCTTGTCATTATAATGTAGTAGGTTGTAAGTTTCGTTTTTATAATACTCTTCATCCGTATATTAATATTATTTAAAAAATAAGACACATGAAATATAAGGTGAGAGGAAGATGGTATTGTGGTATTGCAAACTGTATTATTTCGCCCCGGGCTCGGACTCAGCTGACGGCGACCCTGCTAGCACTGTTTTGCCCATCTCTACCTCCCTACCCTAGTTGAACGGTATATATAAGCTCTTTGAAGACTATAGATTGCATCATATAAGCTATAGAAAATTTCGTAAACATTTACCATTTACTTTTTCTCCATCTTTTTGGGTTTTCTCAAAAATTCACTTATTATTTCACGTAAACGGGATATCTTTTTACAGTTATATATTATAGCGGTGCCCGACTGTTTCACCCGCGTTAAATTTGGATGTCTCATTCTTTTTTTCAAGGAACAGGATCACGACAATTTTTTTATAAACGGCAATAATGTTTCACTTAAGTAAGTTTCACGTTTTCACACTATTTATTTTCCTTACCTTACCATTTTATATATAAAATAACGTTTTCACTCATATGTAGTCCAGTCAAATTGTCGAAAAAATGTTTGCTAATTAGTCGTTCTAATAAAACACTTTATTACAAAAGTTAAAAAGCATTCAATTTTATACAAGTATAATTAAACGTTTTTTTAACGGAATACGTACGATATAGCCTTTTAAAGTTCGAATTATTTTTCAAAATATTGGAAACTGCAGGTTTTTCCCTAGTTACTTTCATCTTTTAACATTTCTATATGAATAACATTCAATAACCTAAACAATAGATAACCTAATCTTTGTGAGATGTTCATTTCATAATAATGAACACAATTATCGACGTATAAAAAATGTATTACCTATATAAAAAGTTATGCCGCATGCGGTTCAGTAAATTTGTTGCTTTACCTTGCAAAAGGGTCAGTTTTATTGTTTCAACTTGTTGATATGAATGATAATATGGTAAAAACCAGTTTTAGGCACAAAATTTATCATTTTGAAATTTTCTGTACTCTAAAACCAGAAAATGTTCTTTTTCTTTTATTTATTTTTTTAATGATAATAATTCAGTCCACCATGGTCCTAGCGATTAGTTTTGACGAAAATCTTAATTAGAACTTTTTTTTAGTTTGTACCAAAGACATTACTGATAAAACATAAGCAATTTTTCCAGTTTCGTAAAAAAAAATGCAAAGCAGGAAAAATTAGGAGTGAATGTAATGAGATAAAACATTAGCATTTGAGTACAATAATTTGATTATTTTTCAAAATTTCAAATTATTAATTAGATAAATAATGTCGTGGTGTAAGTAGCAATCACTTCCGACGTTTTGATTGAGGGACCAGGTTTCTCGGTGCTTTCGGGATTGTCTTCAGTAGCAGCATCAGCAGAAATATCTTTGAAGTCGATTTCTTCTCTTCTAGCTATAACCATCTGAAACCTTCTACCCCACTTTTTGCGACGTAAATCTACAATTTGACTGGAGGAATAATTTCACGTTTATTAAAAAGTTTGTATAGTCAACTTGCTTCCACGGGTATGAAGTTGCCATGACAACGACACGTACCGCAAGTTAGGCACCTTTTCTCTTAGCAATTTATTTATGATTATTGCTCCGTTCCTGTGGATCTTAGTGTGATTTTATAAAGCTCAAACCCTTCCTCACCAAACGGTTTATCTGACGCAGAAAGAATTTTTCGGATTGGTAGTTCCTGAAAGTAGTGCGTTCAAAGAAACTTTTTCTTTATAAAATATTATAGATTGCAGTGCAATAATATATTTATATAATCAAACATTTTAAACATCTCTTTGGTTGAAATAATATTTATGTTCTTGCTAATAATTCAGTGAGTAATATACTTTAAGAATACTATGAATGAATAGCAGTCCTTGACTGGAACCTCTGTTCTCCGCTATTTTCTTCTTAGTGTGGTGGAGTGTTTTTTGAAAAATATTATGAATAGATTAACTTACTTACTTTCAGGAACGGCTGTAGTGTTTCACTTTGCTTAATAAGCCTCAAAGATTGCTTTGAAAGTTTTAAAGTAAGATGGGCCGACTATGTAGAAGATGGACTATTACGTAAAAGCAGCGTTGCTTATAACAGAGACCCATATATTTGCTTTCTCTTCTCAGGAAGAAAGTTACAAGTTATATATTCTTCGGCGTTTATTCTTATTTTGAGAAATAATTTATTTCAGTCGAATCGTTGCTAAAATAAACTACCTCTTGTAGCATGAGGTGCAAAAGTGAGTACAGGAAGAGGAGGTAAAATAATCTTTTCCTTGTGGGATGAGCTCATCAAAGTGAGAGCAGGGCCTTTAGTGACTGGATGATTAGTCGAATCCTTTACAAGTTGCATAAGGAGAGCGGGTGCCTGAGAACTTGACATTAGCAGTACTGAATCCTTAATACTTGCAAGATATACATGCCTGTAAATTATCTTTGACTTTGTATTTTAGGAGGGTTGTTGAATGCATATTACTGTGAGACTATAGTGTGAATGATTTTAGAATCAACATTTAATAATGAATGTGTAATTCATCAACTTTGAGGGCATTAAACAACAAAAAATGAAATATGATCATTGTAATTAAAAGTTTTTAAAAATTTGATTAGCAAGACATCTTCATGAATATAGGGCCAGTTGCAAGGTCAGATATTAAGATTATGTTTACACTAACCTGTCGGCCAATCATAAAACACATTATCCTCGAATTATGTTGCCTCAAAAACAAAATTAACATAGAAGTTGTTTAAAATTCCGAGGCCAAACGCAAACCGGCTGTTTACATTTTTAGTATTATATTAATTAAGTCTTGGATTCGTTTAAGTTAGGCTAAATCCAAGATTAAGTTAAACCTTGGCTCAGAAACCGGCATATAGTGATTAATTTCGTGATGCCATTGCTAATTATCATAGAAATTATGTTTCATGAAATTCTAAGCGATTCATAAATTATGTAGAAGCCTGGAAAGAATAAAAAAAACATATTATATTGTGTGCGACGTTTTAGGTCATCATTAACGCAAAGAAAAAACAAGATAAGAGTGACAGTTCCAATAACAGCAATAAAAGACATAAGAGAATGTAAGCAATATAAGACAGTATGATGGAAAAAAATGAAGTATTAAAAAAAATATGCTAATTATTATGCAAATAATAAGAAATAAAAAAATATGTTAATTTATAAAGTAAATATTGAGAATTAAAATATTGTGAAAATATAGAATGAAAGATTATGAATCATATAAAAGATATAATAATATACATGAAAACTACTAATTACAGTAACTACTAGAATGAAGACTTTAATCTTCAAATCTCAAAATGATTTCTTGTCATCCTAAAATAATTTTTGATATGTTTTCTAGTGAGTTCATTATAAATTGTTTGAAATTATCCGTGCTTCAATAGCCTTTTTAAATAAGAAAAATTGCAATTTTGTTTTCTATATAAATTAGTCACGAAGCATGTTAAATTCACTGTCGGAGTCATCCGAGTCGGAACTTGAAGTAAATACAAAAGTTTGTTTATATTTCAGACGATCGTCATATTTGGTATACAGATTGAAAATGGATTGAAATATTTTCTGCATTTTCTGCAAGCAGTTTTCCTAGGACAAGGAGAACCATTCATTTCAACGAGCAATGTTCTAATCAGAGCCCAGTGAGAATTGCATATAATCATGAGAATTTATTTGTTGAATCATGAAACAATTATGTTAATAATTTAATGTAAATACATTCAACTAAATGTTACAATAAAGTATCCAACTTTTAATAAAATACTCGGATAATATTGAAAAACTTAAAATACATTCTTCTCAAAAACAATGTGTATAACAAAAATCATTAAACATGTTTACATTTGGTTTACATTAGCTGATTCTACTCAGCACAACTCCATTTTCTATTGCCATTCCATGTCAACTCCGCCCAACTCAACTCCATTCCACTTCGCAACCGGTTGCCACCACTTTTCCCTTGTTAAGAAACGGTCTCACAATTTCAGCGGTTGGAACATTGGAATTTTTTGAGCCAGTATCTTTCAAATTTTAACAGAAGCTTTTGCGGGGAGAGAGTTTAATTTTCATTATTAATTTTGTTCAATGTAAATTAAGCCAACCATTCGTTAAAGTTTCTATTATATTTTAATGGATGGTCATTTAATCGTTAGGCCTGCTCGATAAAATTAACTTAACAAAACACACTAGCGAATCTGAAGCGATTTTGACCTAATTATTAGACGAGATAGTGCCCAATAATGATTTTAATATCATAATAATAATTTTGTAAACTATATTCGAATCTTGTTCTAACTCTATGAAGGAGTAAGCCATATTTTCAGGAAATGGAAGGCTGAGATACCTCGACAGAGACTGGGTAAGCCCTACTGAATGAAAAGGCAGATGGGTAACTGTGGATTAATCTGTCCATTGTCTGAAGGATTAAAGTACCGGGCTTTCCTGAAGTCCAATCAGGATTCGACCCATCCGTCCAATAATCGTCTTCTTCTTCCAAACACTTCCGGACCAATACATACGAATAAATCCCAACTGGATTTACTGTTCCAATCCTTCTCTGCTCCGAATATCTTTTGGAAATGATATTTAAAAGAGTATTTGTGTAATCAAATTTTGCTCAATTTGGTTTATAGATGTTTTTTAAAAACAAGAATAGATTGGAATTTATACAGATATTCATGTTGATGGTTTGCGATTACGTTATGAAGTTCTCACTATCAAATCTTAGAAAGATCGACATGAGAGAAATAAATATTGTAATTTGCTGTCATTTATCAATTGATTACTCGAACCTTTCCCACGGTTTCAATCATTCACGTGATGTTTTTTTCCTATTCTACATGCATAATAAATATTCCAAGCAATATCTGAGAAAACCGCGGATAAAAAATGGAAAACTAACAAATAAATTGCAATATTGCTTAATCTTCCTAGTAATTAATTTTATTTATTTATATTTTTTTAGTTTTTTTTGTTAAAAACATGGTATCACTTCATTAATTTCAGTGATTTGACAGTGATGTAAGAAAATTCACAAGTTTCATTTTCAATCTCCTAATGGACCCAGTGGTTATAAATATTTTTTCAGGAAAAAGCATTAGGTTCTACATTATTCTCCTTCACTGATGCCCTCGTCATAGATTTTAAATCTGCAAGCTCAATGAAGAGTAACCTTTTTATTGTTTCCCTTGGTAACAATGAGCAGTTAAGTGTAAGATATTCTCAGGCAAAATACTGCAATATTATCTGAGAATACAGGCAAGAGATAGTATTCTGAGGAAGTTGCTTATTCCCAAAGGAACTGCCCTATCTCTATCTTTATCGCCATTAAACGACTAAGCACCGTTAATCATTAATTGTAATGTGCACTAATGTGTGCAAATTTCAAAAATTACAATTTTATAAATATTAATGTAAAAATTAAACTTAGCCAATTAATCTATTATATGTTACGAATTTATAGTTTTGTTTTATTGTTCACTTTGTATGTTTTTAGTTATTAATATTTATAACATGTTAAAATATATATAAACGTTTAAGATAAAATAAAACGCTGTATGTTTGATTTGTCGTCATACAACTACAATTTTAAAATTATACAACCTAAAAAGACACTATGAACAAAAACATAGCGAAATTGATAAACTTACTATTGGCAAACGGAAAGCTAAGTTACAATCTTTGAAGAACAATTTGACATCTCAACAAAACATTTTTCATTAGCAAACTGCACTATCAAACGGTATTGTCAGTGCTAGTTTTCGAGTATCTCACATTGTTGCTAAAAATATGAGGCCTTTTATTGGCGGTAACTATATCATAGACCGCCTAATTGCCGCAGTTGAAGAAATCTTTTTACTGAAATTAGCCTGTCACGTCAAGCTCTTGAAATAAGAATAGAAAACATTACGAGTGAGATTTCTGCATCGCTAAACACAATTACAAAAAGCTTTAAATATTTCTCACTGACATTGGATGAAGTGTAAGATATTAATGATGCAGCTCAACTTGTTATTTTTACTGTAGGTGTGACAGTCAAATGAATGAATGAAGAACTACTCGAACTTAAGAGTTTGAAAGGTACTACCACCGGAAGAGATA
Organism: Rhaphigaster nebulosa; assembly: GCA_948150685.1. Classification (NCBI taxonomy): domain Eukaryota; kingdom Metazoa; phylum Arthropoda; class Insecta; order Hemiptera; family Pentatomidae; genus Rhaphigaster; species Rhaphigaster nebulosa. The sequence goes on along the minus strand of OX411306.1, from coordinate 164,462,418 downwards.
TTAAGGATGCTGTCATTAATTATGCGCTAAGTCGTCTGATAGATTTGAAAAAAAAATTGGTGCTGTTAAATTAATTTTCGATCACATAAAGCTTTGGGAAAAAATCTGGTGCGGTGCGCGCACCACACAACTTTCCCTTACCGCCCTATAAAAATTATCTTTTTAATATAATTCTAAAGGGTTCACATAAACAATACTTGAAATAAACTCAGCAGCATTCAGTTCTTCTAAACAATAAAATAGTTTTTAAAACAATTTTAGTACAACAATTCTGTACAGTACCTATATATTTTAACTTTGTCAAGTTGCAAATATATTTTAAAAGTTGCTGGTTTAGTTTCTATGGAAACATTTTCTTTCCATTAAATAACGTGAAAGTAGAAATTATTAAGTTAATTTCCGTTTTTGTATTCTTAAATTACTTTGTTACAGAGCGTATTGTTTACAACAGATTGGCGGATTGCTGGGAGGAGTTTCGGTCACATCCATCTCCTTTCGGATGCGCTCGGTTATCCATCTATTTTATGCTCCTCATAAAATACACTGTATCTTTGCTAATACTTGTCCTATTTTGATGATTTTTTTTTTTTTTTAGATACTTTAATAACCTTTCATATAATTCTGTACATAATTTACTATAAATTGCATACTTTTTAAGCCAGCGAAAATAAAATATTCTTTTCTTCATAGCTTTTTTTCCTGCATTTTCTCGGTGATTTACTATATAAATGAAAAGTTAAAGATCTTTATGAAGAATAATTTAGGCAATTTTCATCAAAATCGTTAGAGCCGTTTTCAAGAAAATTGTAAACAATTGTAATATCCATGATATAATTATCATTTCCGGTTAGTCCGATACGCTGTATCTTTGCTAATACTGGTCCGATGTTGATGATTCTTTTATTGTTTTTTAGATAATTTAATTATCTTTCATACAAGTAAATAGATGATTTACCATAAATTGCACGCTTTTGAAGTTATGCGTAAATAAAATATTCTTTTCATCATAACTTTTTTCCCTGCAATTCCTCGGTGATGTACCATATATATGAAAAGTTAAAGGTCTTTATGAAGAATAATTTAGGTAAGTTTAATCAAAATCGTTAGAGCCGTTTTAGAGAAAATTGTAAAAATGTGTAAAATCGATTATATAAAATGGCACTTCCGGTTAGTCGATTTTGATGAAAATGTTGCTGTAACATCACATGCATGTGCTAACCTTAAATATGTAATTTCAGTATCGTACAGCTTTCCGTTTTTGAGCTAGACTGATCACATACACACAGACACACAGACCATTTTGCGAGACTTGGTCATTTGGACTCAGGGGACCTTAAAACATGTATTTCCGTTGAAAACTCGAATTCGAAAATTTTCACGATCGCAATACTTTCCCTTAATATATACTTCGTATATAGGGATGGGAAAGTAAAAATTCAAATGATTTTGAAATGTTCATTTGCCATTGTTTTTTGCACCTTGAGAATTTATGTGCACAAGTGTTGGATATGACTCATGTGATGACAGTTGTTGTCAAGGTAATTAATTCAATTAACGGCAATTCTTTCTCTCAATTAACGATCAATTCTGAATATGGCGATCTCATTTATTATATCAAAATTCGGTGGTTAAGTCGCGGAAACTTCTTATTGCGTTTTTGGAAATTAAGAGAAGAAATTGAAACTTTCATGAATAATAGTGGCCATAATATAAGTGAACTTTCGGATGACCAATGGCTTCTGGATTTTTGTTTTCTAACAGGTATACCAATGAAACTGAATGAACTAAATCAGAAGTTACAAGGTGAAAATAAGTTGATCACCGATTATTATCAAGATATAAAATCCTTTGTATCAAAGCTTCGGCTTTATGAAAATCAATTACGGTCAAACAATTTGATTCATTTCCCATTATTCAGTTACTATAAAAGTGATCATAAAAATTTGTTCAAATATTCTACTGAAATCGCGAAATTACTTGAAGACTTCAATACCAGATTCTCATAAATGCGAAAGTATGAGGAACTGTTCAAAACATTCTTAGCTCCATTTCATGTAGAGGTGGAATCAGCGCCTCCAAATTTATACATGGAGCTAATAGAATTACAATCAAGGCATCCATTTAAAATGCCTATTCGAAGGGAATAAGACAGTTTTATCAGCAATTTTCAAATTTAAAACGATTGGCAATGTACGTTATATAAGCGTTTGGAACCACTTATCGCTGCGAATCATTTTTTTCCAAATTATACATGGTAAAAACAAAGTGTCGCAGCAGGTTGGTTGCTCGATGAAAATATGACCAATCAACTACGGTGCGCGTCGACTAAATTATCCGTTGATATTAAAAAAATATCAAGTAAAATACAAAAACAAGTGTCACATTAATTGTAAGATAATAACATATTTTGAATATTGTACGATAATAAAATAATTTTTTTTAATTTTGAATAATTTTTTGGCTTTATTTTTATACAAGCGGCCCACCTAAGCTCAGATTTTTTTTTTTTCCACCAGATGATTTGGGCTTGGGATCCTTGTTCTAAAATCTGTTTATCTTTTTATTTTCAGTGGTTCTTATGTACCGTTTCTATGTCTTTATTTTATTTTTTTTTTATTTTCTTTGATTGCCTAAAATAGTGCATTTTCAATCCCCTGCGTAGAGACGATTTTTAACTTTCATGGCTCATATTATACATTGAAATCCCGCGAATGTTTTGAAACGATTTGAGCTCTAAATACTGAAAAATATTATTTTAAATGTGATCAGTCTCTCCGTTTGCGGGTATGTAACGATTTTTTAATCGAATGGCTCAATCGATTTTCAAGTTTGATGATTGAAAGTACTCTTTTTGATCCCGTGAATATTTTGAAATCATTTGAGCCCAAAATACTGAACAAATATTTTATAATATTTTAATTATTCTCGACTTTTGGCTCTTATTTCATACTAAATCATGTGTAAATTCATGATCTAAATAATAAAATATTAATTGCCAAAACTTGAAAAACTAAAAGATTCTACATATCTTAAAGTTTCCATCGGATCCTGATGAAATTTATATGTAACTATCCTAAAGGTTATACCATTTCGATTAAAAAAATAATCATAGAAATCGGACCAAGAATGGCGAAGTTATGAGTGAGCATACATAAAAATAAAGTCAAACAGTTAACCTCATTTTTTGAAGTTGTTTTATAAATAACCCCGAAGTTTTTAGTAAAAACGTTAGAAACCCTAATTTTGATATCCATCAAGTATTATTTTTCCATGAACTTTTTATGATAGGCTGTGTGGTACCAATAAATTATCTTGAATTGATATATCAGTTTCTCAATTCTTCAGTGTTTATACATTTGTATAAATATTTAATTTTAACTTAAATAAGTTAGTTGTACCACTATACTGCATGTATGTAATAGATTGCAGACGTCCACCAGGACGCTGCGCATTAGTACCGGTATCCTTTGCGGTTTCACTGACACTCATAAATTTTACCAAACCTATGTTTGTCAATAAGATCATTGGAGCATATATGGATTTTTTTTATGACGGATCCATAAAACAACAGACTTGTATCAAAGAAGATTTCACCATCAAGTATTTTTTATTTCATATTTTTTTATAGTATTTATTATTTTTCAGACAAATACTGTGTTCCTATGGCATCATTGGTCGATGAAATCAGTTGTTACTTCATAGAAATGATCCTGTATTTCCCACAGTTCAAATGAATTGATGAGAAAAAATTCTTTACACAGGTGCTATTTCGGTGTCGCTTTTCTGAGATTGATTTTAGTTGGAAAATAATATTTATTTCTGCCTGTGTATACATTCGTGATATGTAGGAGCTGTAGCACACATCAGATGTGGAATAATCCTGTAAATTTTAAAAATAATAACAATTTCATAGTTATGACTTTCTTTTCTTAATTAATATGCTTAACGATCTCTTGAGTATAAAAAGTGATTTATTAATAATGATTTGTCGTTGTCACGCCATATTTCTTGGAATCACTCGTTCTTCTGTCACGATTGGTTACTTGGTTACGAGTCGTTAGAAATACAAAATATTTCATTTGGACAACACATGATTTCCTCGTACGCCTGTTGAACTATGAATCGGTGGCTCAAAAAGTGACCTTGAACTTGGTTACTAGTTTCTGATAGCTGGATCTCAAAAACATCATTCGGCGTCGCGATGTCCATCTATTGATACATACAGACATACACACATAAGCTCTTGTTTCAGGAGGTCTATTTCCGTTTTTATATGTCGTTTTCTTTCAGTTGGTAACAAGTCCCAAAGAGATTTCTTTGTGTTCCTTGACAGCATTACAACTGTCTAGCTCTATATAAAGCATTAGAAATCGACGGTTTCAACATTTTAAGCGGAAGAACCCGCTTAACTTATATCTTATACTTCTGCTGCAGACTCGTTCAGCTCACAAATGTGGAGGGGAAAAAAATATTTTACACTCAAATTTAACAATTAATACAAGTAATAAAATTGTTTAATTAGATTGGGGAAAAAATCGTGTTTATAACCTTTATCACTAAACCATATGATCTCTGTATTAAATGTCAAGAAATCTTTTGATGTGAATTTATTATGACGTTCTACTAACTTCTCATGACGTTTTACCACTTTCGGCTCTACAATTTCAACCAAAATATATTATATCATTTATATTTATATAAAAGTCTAATTTACCAAATTTTAGATGTTTTGCATTATTTTTTAATATAATTTTTAATGAAAGCCTTCAATTTTATAATGAAATTTCAACAAAAATTTATTATGTTATTTATATTAGTATGCAAATATTAAACACCAAATTCGAGAAGTTTTACATTATATTTTAATATAATTTTTGATTATATATCAATAATGTCCTTCAAGTATAGTACCACTTTCGGTAATCATGAAGTGACCATAAAGGGAGGTTCACAACTAGATTTTACTATAATCCTTAATACAAAATTTTAACTTCTACGGCTAGCTGTTTTTGAGTCATGCGAATACGTACGCACGAACATAAGAACAGACATCACGACGAAACTTGTCGAAATGGATTCAGGAATGGTCAGAATGGATGTTTCCGTTGAAATCTGAAAACCGAAAATTTTCGCGATTACAGCACTTCCTTTACTGCGTACAAGGAAGTAAAGTCGCTGTCTTCTGGTAAATGTAGGGCACAATTCGATAATGTAACTCCTATTGGTAGTTTAACGGCTTTTTATAAAGCTCATAAAACTTTATTTTTAAATAATAAAATTTATAGATCATTTTATATGTTTATAGATCATTAATTTGCTGTAAATTATAGGTATTGTAGGTTTTCTGAATTGGACAATTATAAGGGTTAATTAAAGACTTTAGTATTTTAAGTGATGCTATTTTGATCGAATATAATGTATCTGATTCGAAATAAAATAAGTTACATTATGAATTATTTGTATTTCAACCGCTCCGAAATATTGCTCCGATATGAAATATGAATTCAACGGTCTCTATGAAAAAGGGAAAGTGGTGTATAGATGCCGGTTAGGAAACGTGAGGCCGAGAGCCTCGTTTTGCCTCTAATTCGTTTCCAAGATCGAACAGGTCTTTCTCCCAACGAATCAAAGAGTTTTTACCAGGTTAAGTTCTTTGCAGGCAAATATTTTTTCAGATAATTTATTATTTGTATCAATATAATCTATTTATTCAATCCTTTTTAGATGATAGAACTTATTTAATTTGTTATTATCTTTCTTAATTCTGGAAAGGAGATCTCTCATCCAGCTCCTTTTTAGTCGTTTCCTAATGAACATGTCATATCGTTGATTACACTGTTTTATGTCCGTGAAGGCCAGTTTGAAAACGGAAATAAAGAGTACCTATTTGTTGGTTGCTTAAGTCGGAGCGTAGAGTTTTGTTGTTTACTAAAGAGTTGTATTTTTTATATTTCTTTTTTTTTGTTACTTCGTACTAACTAAGCAGCTCGCTCCAGTTATTAGTCTTCAAATTTTGGTTTGAAAAGATTATAATTATTGTAAGTGCGTCTTTTTTGCTGAACCGTAAATCTCTGGGGCGTCTGTCTGTATGGATTTAAGTAGGTACTTGTAGTTCATATGGTGGTATTCAGATTCTGTCTAATTTACAGTTTTGACGATTTGGAAAAAAGATAATTAGGTACTGTATTTCAGTCGTTTGTTTAGAACTACAATGATAGTTCTTTGTTACAAGATCCCGAGGGAATATTCTTTTCCAACTTCTCAGAAGATTACAAGTAATCCATCAGGAAGCAAGGTCAGAAACAACCAGTAGCGGATTTACGCACAGGCAGACTTGTCACTTTTTGGGGAGTGGCAAAATTTGAGTGAGACTATATTTTTAGAATCAAACGACTTTGTAAGTATAAAAAACGACACAATTAACCACAGATAAATAAAAAAATTAGTTCCTCTTGCTTTTAACTATAAAACAATAATTCTTTTTGGGAATAGCGGTTGAATGAGGCATAATCTGCCATGCCTATGGGCGGTACCCGAGTTAATATTTATGGACAATTAATATGTTTTTTAGGTCACCATTATTTTTAAATAGTTGAAAAAGATCATGTTAATTCAGAATTACATTAAAAAGATGAATTTCAGAAGACGTTTTACCTCGGAAACAATTTTTCAAGAAAATAAAAAAAAATCATATTTTCCTAAAAAATATTTTTTAAAATTTAAATATATACATTTAAATAAAAAATAAGTAATAAATAATAAATCACCTTACTAAAACTAAATATGCACTCAAAAATTATAGCACTTAATATGTCCAAATCGTTTACGCTATCAATGATGCTACTTACGATGCTGTGAATAAGTTCCAATACTTCTTTAGAACAGATAACTTCTTTTGGGAGATTATATTCAGGCATATGAGATAACTGAATCAGAGGATATTAACAAATAGTGAAAAATTTTGAACCCTTAAATAAATACAGTTAACTCCTTTTAATCAAATCACATATTTCGCCATTGAAATGGACAAAATTATATAATTTCAAACTTTTTTTTAATTCTGTTGTAACATTTTGAAACTGCTTACCTCTAGGGTTTGAATCCATATTTTTAAAAAAAATATAAACTTTATGGTGTGAAATTTAATAAGTGTTTACTCCGGCAATCAAACAGATTGATACCAGTTAAGACGACCTACAGGAATTAGGCGAACTCTTTCCATTACAGACTCATTGTTTATTTATCTTGATTTGTTTGCTTTGAACTCGGTTAATACAATCATTTCTAATATCCCTGAACCTGAGTCTCACTACAGAATTAAATTGAATACCAAATATATTCCAAATATTGTGATATCCAATGTGCGGCAGTGCAACAAATCCGTCCCTGGAAATAACTAGTGGGTTTGTATGAATATGAAACTAGTATTAATAGAAATAAAATTTTCAATTTATTCAGGCTATGGATTTTAAGGATGTTTTTAATGGTTTAATGTGTTAATCTCAATAGACTTTCCAAGTTAAGACTAAGTTGATATTTTTAATAAATATCTGTTTTTACTTCCTTGTACGAAGTAAAGGAAATATTGTAATCGCGAAACTTTTCGGTTTTCAGATTTCAACGGAAATATCAATTTTAACCATCCTTAAATCCATTTTGACTAGTTTCGTCGTGGCGTCTGTACGTACGTACGTACGTACTTATCTCGCATAACTCAAAAACGGTTAGCTGTAGAAAGTTGAAATTTTGTATTTGGGATTGTTGTAAAATCTAGTTGTGAACCTCCCTTTTTGGTCACTGCTTAATCACCGGAAGTGGTACTTTACTTGAAGGTCATCAATGATTCTCATCAAAAATTATATTAAAATACTTTGGAAAACTTCTCAAATTTGGTATTTAGAACTTATATATTGATTTAAATACCATACTAGATTTTGATCTAAATTGGAAAACCGGAAGAGGTACTTTATTTGAAGGTCATATTACATTTTCATCAAAAATTATATTAAAATATAATGTAAAACATTTAAAATTTAGTAAATAGTACTTTTATATCAATATGAATGTATTTTCTAGATTTTGGTTAAAATTGGTGAGCCGAAAAGCGTACTTTACTTGAAGGTCATAATAAACTTACATCAAAAATTATATTAAAATTAAATGGAGAAATCATATGTTTCGGTAATAAAGGTTACCAACGCGATTTTGTTTATACTCTAATTAAACATTTTTATTACTTATTTTAAGTGTTAATATTGGGCATATAATACTGGTTTTCCTCCCCATTTGTGCGATGAACAAGTCTGCAGCAGGAGAATAAGATAAAAGTTAAGTGGGTTCTTCCGCTTAAAATTTAGAAACTGTCGATTTCTAATGCTTTATCTAGTGATGTTGACAGTTTTAATGTTGTCACGGAACACGAAGAAATCTCTTGGAAACTAGTTACCTACTGAAAAAAAACGACATTTAATAACGGAATGAAACCTCCAGAAACAAGAGTATGTGTGTGTGTCAATAGATGGGTGTCCCGACGCCGAATTTCGTTTTTGAGATATTGCAATTTTCGGAAATTAGTAACCAAATTGAGGATCACTTTTTGAGCCAACGATTTATAGTTTAATAGGAGTACAAGGAAGTCCATCATTGTCCACATCAGATATTTAATTTTAAAATCTTGTTTAAGCTAATACTTCTCTGCGATAACATAACTTAAAATAACTTAATATATTAAGATTGTTAATTTAAGCCATTATATACGATAGTTGCTGTGAGATGTAACAACCTTATATGACGTAAAAACGTATTTCTTAAAGTTTAAAAATAAATATAGTTATTTTTAATATTTCTTATTCAATATTGACTGATAAACTCTGGAATAATTAGTAGATCTTAATTATTTCCTTGGCCTTCTTGTGAAAGAATTTTCTTTGTTGTCCAATCCGTTTAGACTCAGAAGTTAATTTGCTAGAGGCGAACATTCAGTCCTTTGTTGTCTTATTTACACAAACATTTTTCCTCGTTAGTACTTATATGAGGAACATGTTAAAATCCGTATTTTGAAACAATGTGGGGTTGAGGGATTCCTGTTATTATTAATATTTAAATTATTATTGTATTTTATAAACATTTTCAGTATACTTTAATTATAATCTAAAATATTTCTTAAAATTTTAAATAATGTTCTCTCTAGAGGAAAATCGATATATTTTATTTCATATATAATATTCTATTTTTAGATATTTCAATATTTTGAGGTGATAACAATTATGTATTTATTTTTTCTCTTGACAGGTCTGTGCTGTCAGACAAAACTAAAGCAATCAGTGGAAGTGCTAACGTGAAATATAAGAAGTAGGTGTGCTGCTGAGTGCCACTTTCTCCTGACTAGTGATTAATATTAACCAGCAGTCAAAGAGGTTCCTCATCCACATCTCTTTCAGCCATTTGCGGGTGCTGTAATGTAATTAAGTTGGAGTCATGACTCTTGATCGTACTCCAGTTTGTAGAACAATTCGAAATTTAATTTTCGCACATTCTGTACAAGCGAAATATGGTTAATGTTTGCTTTTTAAGGCCAATAGTTAATTTTGTTTAATACGATGATAAGTTTCCTTACTATGATTTAAATAAACAAGTATACCCGTGCGAGAACTCTCGCATTACATCCTAATACATTAAAAGTATAAGCTATATTAGGGAAACATATTTATTCGTGTAAACAATATAATATTATCAAAAAAGTTTATTTAACACACACATTTGGTGAAGCTACATGGTTTGTAATGACTATGTTGAAGTTACAAGTAATTAGTTGAAGTTATAAGTAATTAGCTTACCCCACTGGAAAATATCTCTTCAATTTAGCCTTTAGGCAATTAGATTCAGTTATACCATTTTCTGTGTGTAGTATTCATACATAGCAGTGCCCTTTAGGGTTGGACATGGGAAACAATATATATATAATTTCCCACTCATTAAAAGTTTTTGTAAACAGACTCAAATTGTTCTAAAGTTGCCATGACAACAGCACGTACGCAAGATGGCAGGAGGCCCGTGCTGAATTATATCGTGCGCTATCTCGTAAACGGTAGGTTTTTAAGCTTTAAAACGCTAGACCAATACGCTCCATATGAGCGTATATGATCTTGATGCCCGCGTCAAAATCTTTAAAACCCAACTTATCCCGTCTCGATTCGCCGACTCTCAGTCGTCAAAACTTTGAAAACTTCCAGTTTTTTCATCACTTTTATTTAAGCCCTTGTAAGATTTTAAAAAACAAAATCAGGATTCGTCACTTCTCCGTGAAATTCCCTTTCTTTTCATACCTCACTCGTCAAAATCCATCACTCCTGAGAGCCGGAAAAGGGATCTATACTACCGTAATAATATATAGTAGTGACTAGTATACCCGAGCGAGAACTCTCGCATCAGACATCATCTATCTTCTCCCTAATGTATTCAAGTATAATCTAGTTATATTGGAGAAGTATCTTTCTTCGTATAATATTAGAAACAATATAATTATAATCATGAAAGTTTATTTAACAAACATATTTGGTAAAGCTGCATAGTTTATAATGATCATATTGAAAAGACAGTTTACTTTATAAGTAATTAGTAATACCTTCAGTTTAATAGCTAAGCAATAAGACTCAGCTATAACGTTTTCAGTGTTTTATGGTTAGTAACAGGAAAGAATATATAATCTCCTCAATCATTCATAGAACCATAAAAACAACATTTTAACAGAATAATTTAAAACTTATTAAAAAGTTTTGTATACAAACTCAGCTTGCTTCTACATGTATGTAGCCGGAAAAGGGATCTATACTACTGTAATAATATATAGTAGTGACTAGTATTCCCGTGCGAGAACTCTCGCATTAGATATCAATCCTTCTAATATCAATCCCTAATACATTACAAGTATAAGCGATATTAGGGAAACATATTTATTCGTGTAAACAATATAATATTATCAACAAAGTTCATTTGGCACACACATTTGATGAAGCTATATAGTTTGTAATGACTATGTTGAAGTTACAGTTCATACTTAATAAGTATCAAACATACCCCACTGGAAATCATTTCTTCAATTTAGAAGTAAGGCAATTAGATTCAGCTATAATATAGTGTAGTATTCATATTTACCAGTGCCCTTTAGGGTTGGACATGGGAAACAATATATTAAACTCATTATAAGTTTTTGTACACAGACTCAAATTGATATAAAGTTGCCATGACAACGGCACGTACGCAAGATGGCATGACGCCCGTGCGGACATATATCATGCGTTATCTCGAAAACGGTAGGTTTTTAAGCTTTAAAACGCTGGACCAATACGCTCCATATGAGCGTATATGATCTTGATACCCGCGTCAAAATCTTTAAAACCCAACTTATCCCGTCTCGATTCGCCGACTCTCAGTCGTCAAAGTTTTGAAACCTTCCAGTTTTTTCATCACTTTTATTTAAGCCCTTGTAAGATTTTAAGGAACAAAATTAGGATTCGTCACTTCTCCGTGAAATTCTATTTCTTTTGATACCTTAAATGTCAAAATCCATCGCTCCTGAGAGCCGGAAAAGGGATCTATACTACCGTAATAATATATAGTTGTGATTAATTTCATTCATGTATTATAATTAATCTGATACTAATGAAACATTATCCTGGAATTATTCTATATTAATATTGCAGTAATAAAGGAAGAAATATTTTCTTTTAGAAAATTAAATTTCTATTGGCTACAAAATCCAATTAGTAAATCTTGATATCAGTTTCCTAGGCTTTCCACCAGAAAAAAATTGAGATCAGTTGAGAATTAGAAAGTCAGCTTCCACAAAAATTTTCTGAGTTACAGCCAGATGAAACCACTCGTTTAGAGGAGGAATGGGAATTATTTAGGTGGTTAGGGCAAGCCGTAAATTCAGTTGGAAATAAGACAAAATATAATTGAAAGAAGGGCTGTAAAAGGTGTCCGAGTAGAGAAGCTCAAGAAGGAAAATCCAATTATAAGCTGAAGGTAATGTTTATGGTGGCTAAGTGGCGGGGGTACTTACCGTAATGACTTATATTACTCCTTCGACCTTCCCAGCTCAGTACCTCTCTCAGCTTTCTGAAATATGTAGGACTATCCTCTCCGCAAATTATTTGCCATTCTGTCATTACCACTCTTCTCATATGCTCCAGGTTACAGAAACTTTAAGTTACCCTCTGCCATAACTGCATTTCTTCCGATCCTGAAAACGACTCTTTCCAACGCCGGCCAACTCTAGCTTACTATAATTGCAGCCGCCAGCACCATCGGATTGAAGATGTGTCCAGCGAGATGATTTATTCTTGCTCTTTTCTGAAAATAATTTCTCTTGTAGTTAGATTTTATCCTTAATATAATTCTTAAAATAAAAAAAAAGAAGTATTCTCAAAACCATCCATCAATTTGAAAAGACAGGTTAAGACTTAAAGTAGGTAACTGAGCTCCTCCATATTTTTAATTAATCAAACCTTCGTAAACTTATTGCACTGTTGCTGACTGCTTTTCAATGCTACTTGCGTAACGCCACGTTAACAGTATACTTCGATTTGATCGTGATGGATGTATCAGGACAATACTTATGTGGTGAGAAGCCACTCAGTGCAGTGTCATTTGCCTTTACGTGAATTATAAAAATCTTTGTCCAAGTTTTCCTGGGTTTCATCGGTTAACTGAACAATAGAAAACAAAACATATCAGCATTTTATTTTTAATTCATATGTCCAAAATAAATGAGCCGAGCACCATGAAGGGCGTATGACGGTAAGGAGAAGTTTTCTTCCTCCACCCTTCCGAACATTCTAGGGTTAAAAAATTCATTAATTTTGTTATAATAACGGTCTTACCTCATTATATCTTTTTAAACTTTTTTTAAAGAGTTCACATAATCACTACTTGAAATAAACTCAGCAAAATGGTACAATAACGAGTTCGACCGATAGAATAAAATCGAATTAGTTCGATGATTCTGTAAACTACATATTTTTGGTTTGCCAAGCTGGTGGAAATTCCGTTTAGTTTCCATGGAAACATTTTGTTTCCATCAAATAATATAAATTGATTTATATTGATTGACAAATTGATTCTAATTCAAAAGTTGAAATTATCAAGTTAATTTCTACTTTTATATTACATAATTACATTATAATCTGTTGACAACAGGTTGGCGGCTTGTTGGTAGGAGGTTTTTTGGTCGCATCCGTCTCCTTTCGGACGCGCACGGCTTTCCACGTAGGGTCTTTTAGTCCTTATCAAATACGCTATATCTTTGCTAAATCCGGTCCGATTTAGATTTTTTTTTTTTAAATTGAATTACCTATGATTTCATGCATAATTTATAATAAAATATCTTCTTTTTGAGTTATGCGCAAATACAATTTTCTTTTAGCTATAACTTTTTTACCAGTATTTTCTCGGTGATGTAATTCAAATATGAAACGTTAAAGAGCTTTAAGAAGTAGACTTTAAACAAGTTTCATCAAAATTGTTAGAGCCGTTTGTTATAAAATTAAGGATTTTTTTACTATACAAGGTTTTACTCATCTTAGAACAGTGCTGCATTATTTGGTCATACAAAGTTAGAGACATTATTGACAAGATGTAGGTAGCATAATATAACAATTAAGTAAACATATATCACATTAAATATTATTAATAGATTTAACTTAGAATTCAGTTGATATAATAATATGGGAACTAATTATTATTCACCATATTCTCTTCCCCTTTATTTGCAATAAAAGTCCTTCAGATGCAATGGAGCATGTCTTTGACGATGGGATTTCCTAGGTGAAGTTACTATTAGATCATTATTTTTCTGATAATGATATAATATATATGATATATAATCATACCTTTTCTGATAATTCTTGATCATGAATGATTTCTTGAGTTTTAGTTTCTGAAGTTTCAACTATTTGCTGCCTGTCCTCTTCTCCTGCAGTGGTAGTATCTAGTCTCATCGGAGTATTTTTACTTGGGTTGGAGCTATTATAATCTGGTGTTCCAAGTAAACATTCACCATCCCCATAAGGAGCTAGGTGGCGGAGGGATACAGTAGCTTCATTTCCGTTTTGCAATCGCACTAGGGCATAATTCGGACCAGCTTCCAAAAGATCAACTTCGATAACTAACGGATCGTACTTGCTTTGTCTAATATATCGTTTCAAGAAATAAGCCATGTTGGCATGGATAATCCATTTGACGATTTTCTGCTATGAATAAACATTCGCTCGTTTGGTGTAACATTCATAGCAGTGCACAACAAAAATCTTACAGTGCATGGAGTTATTTAGGACTCAACGCATTGAGAGTGTTGTAAATTTATACCTTTCAAGGTGAGAGATATGGTTTGCCAAAGTGTTCTATTCAACCGTTCTATCTGGCCGTTGCCTTGGGGGTCTTACAGTGTTGTGCGACTCGTAGCTATTCCTCTAGAATAGAGAAATGTTTTTAGCTCGTAAGACATAAATGTAGAACCTTTGCCTGAGTGGATGAATGATGGTGTACCGAATAGGCTAATTATATAACAAAACTTTTACTATTACAGCATTTGCAGTCATGTCTGGACATGCATAAGCAAATGCGAAACGGGAGTACTCTACTCATCTATGATCGTCAATAAATACTTATTCTTTGTTTGAGATGGCAAGGGTCCTTTGAAGTCTACATTTAACCGCTCAACGGTGTAGTTGCTTTTATTAGGTCCATTCTTTGAGGCTTATGAAAATTTGGTTTAAGTTCCGCACATTCTTGACAAGAGGCAGGATATTAATCTTCTATAAAACTATATATAAATATATATATATATATATATATATATATATATATATATATATATATATATATATATATATATAGAGAGAGAGAGAGAGAGAGAGAGAGATATAGAGAGAGAGAGATATGCCTGACTACTATATGCCTATATACAGTAACTATATGCCTGACTACATATATGTATATGTATATATATATATATATATATATATATATATATATATATAGAGAGAGAGAGAGAGAGAGAAAGAGAGAGAGAGAGAGAGAGAGTTTTTAAAAATAATTTTCTCTCTCTTTAAGTGCTATTTTCTGTTCATAAAGTTGGAAAAAGCCCATACCGTATATGGATATACCGTAGATTTATCCACAACTGTTTCCAGATTCCAAAATATAATTCTTGGCTTCAAAATACAATAAGTCAAAAAAGATTTTGCTCCAGTTAATAGGCTACTGGAGTGGTGATAATGAAGCTTAATCCATTTATTACAACAAAATTTTGTTTATATATATTGTTATATATATATATATATATATATATATATATATATATATATATATATATTGTTATGAGCTCCATGAACAAGAATAAGAAATAAGACCATCCCGTGATCGAATGAAAAATGCTCTCTCCTCATCCTTAAGTGGGATGAATGGGGAATTTGAGGGTGGCATTTTGTATCCCTATTGTCTTTCAATAACCTTTCCTTCATGAACCCTAGGCCTCAGTTTCCAGCCACCGTTGCAAGGGAGAACGTCACGCAAGTAGGACATTTTATTAATGTCTTTCCTATGCTTTAATTTATTTTTTCTTCTATTAATATTTCATTACATTCTTTGGGCTGAACAAAGGAGTACTAATTATTTGTTAATTATTAATTATTCTGTTTCAAAGTCTAAGTTGTCCGTACTGGGGGCCTGTTACGGTCTGTTGCATGGAAGTACAATTCCACGGGGTGGACAATTGGTCCATGGAACTGACAACTGAGGTGGTGATTCGAAACTTCCCCAAATAACATTGAAACTTTTGAAATCCCTTTTTTCAAGTTTTAGTTAGGTATTTTCTGTAATTATGTTTGTTCAGATATATTATTTATTATTATTATAAACAATGTTTTTGATCTTAAAAATATGGTTTGTTCTCTTAATTGTTGGTAAAACTCATGCCAGCATTTTTTGAATTTTCTTTAGGTACATCTACTTTTTTTGAAAATTCGTCCCTGAAAATTAATTTTTTCCCTAAAAATCACCCATAAATCAAAAATAAAATAAAGGTCACGTTATTAAAGATCCATATGACAATAGTTTTTCTATCTAGGACAGCTGATGGTTTTTTACAGTAAATTTTCAGAATTTGTTCTATGAAAAATGAAAATGTTAGCAGAAACTATACTTTTTACATTTAAAGGAAGATTTGTAGGGAAAATTAGGAAGGTAAAGGAGCTTTAGCAAACACCGTTAGCTATCAGCGGTCATACAGAGCCGAGTGCACCCTGACCCTCAATTACAGGATGAGGAGGTTTCTGAATTCCTTTCTAAACCTGCCTTGTACAAAATCCTCAATGTCTTCTTTAGCGTAATGGTTAGATTAATGGTTAAATTTCCTATTTTAGTGCTCTCATACATTTTTTTCTTTTCTCTTTTTGTTTTAAGTATGGTTTTGATATTTCTATTTTACTAAAAAAAATACTCCAAATATTTTCACAGGATTCGGATCAGTAGTTTTGAAATATAGAAAAAAAAAATAAAGAAAAATTCATGGCTGGAAATGATCCAACAAAATCTCAAAACAATATGAGTGTGAGTGGATATATATTTAAAGATGCTGTGCTGAACGAGACCATGAAAATGTATTAAGAATAAAGGAAAGAGGAAAAATTACTCTTTTTGATAAAATCTCAGGCAGTACAAAATAATATAATAATATTGTATAAAATAGTAAGGTTTATCTTCATCTCTAAGCAAAACCGTAAAAGATAGATAGATTTCGAGTTATTCCAGTAAACGTGTATTTCACGACCTAGGTTTTTGGTTCAAGACGGTTCAATCTTTCATTCTCACCGTTTGAACAGTAATAGTTTGAAATTATTATTTGTAGTTGAATCTGTATGCAGATATAATCATTTCTCAATTTAAGCTTAAAGAGTGAATGGAATTAGTGTTTCAGAAAAAATAGATTACATCAGAACAACAATAAATTTCATATGTAATAACAGAAGATTAATATCAGGCGAACAATACAAGAAAAAAAACTGTTGTTATAAAGAATGTGACCATAACAATCAACAACAATAATGAAGGTCGACCTATGAAAGCATGTGGACTGGCAGCAGCCATGGCTCGAGAATGCTGGCTGGAGGCACGTGATCTACTATGAGCAGTATGCTTCATTTCATCCAAACAACCCGCACTGTCAATCCATCATTTTCATATTTATACTTCATAAATGCGTCAATAATATTAAATGAAAATAAAAATGTATTGTATTGTATTGTATTGTATGCACGGTTAAAGAACAAATACTAAGCAAATAGGAACTGTAATTTCTTCCACTGTAATAATATTTGCTATTTTAAATAACCAGACTGTTGTTTCCCTACTTTTACTTAAAATTAGTAAACAGTGATTATGGAATAAAGTAACATGCCATGTTAGTAAAAAAAAAAGTTTCCTGTCAATTTTTTCACAAAACACAATTTGGTTTTCTTCAAATTAAAATGACTAAGGGTCCGCCTGATGAGAGATAAAGTGTATATGGAAGATGAACGGCTTTACATTTTTGAAACTAATAATTCTGTCTATGAAGACGTATACAATACCATCATTTTTTTTCCGCCGTAAGTTAATAATACTTAGATATATCTTTAATCTATTTTAATATAATTTTTTGTACCTACGGCTCTATTAGATTAAAACATGTTTGTCCCTACAAGGAAACCAAGAAGTGTATCAACTCGCAGTTGAAGTAAACGACGACTAAACCATTATAGGTTATAAACCATCCTTTGGAATACTAATATTATAATAATTTAGGATCAATAAAAATAGCCGCTGAAGCACTACATAAATAAATTTTGTTATTTTGAATTAAGTAGATATTAAATAAATTCTGAATGTATTGATTCCATGTAATGATTGAGAAAATTTTTTTTTTTTTTTTTTTTTTTACTTTTGAAGGAAATTCTATATTTTTGTATCGGTATTTTAAATGAACCACACAGAATAAATGGCAGATCAATCGTGTATGGTCATGGGGTCTCTCAGGGCATGCCTCAACCTCAACGAAGATAACAACCCATCCTTTGACGCGTTAAAGAAAAAAAAAACTGCCATGAAAAAAATATATATATTTTTGAAAAAAAAATAAACCTCCATGGTTTGCAATTGTACAAGTTTTATTCCTTCTAAGTTATTTATCACAAATTTGTCTAGGTGGTAAATACAGATACATACAGAGGGGACACCTCTTTGCTTCTTAATCGGTCTATCTTGGAGAAGATCAAAGACGGAAAGTAATGATTAGATTAAAAGTCTTTACCCTGGCCTTTATTTAATGATGACAAATAACTAAGAATCGTATATGAGTAGTTCAAATTATCAATTGCAGACGAAGACAGAATTGAATCACCTGATAGTTTGGTTGAAATACATTTTCTATGAATAAAACATAAGGGTCAATTACTGTTGCATTAAAATATTTTCACATAAATGGGTTACATTAAATTATTTAAGCAGAAAGGAGAAGGCTCGGGTGGCGGTCAAGAACAGAATAAAATAGTTGTAACCATTTATTTTATTCTTTTATTAATTTATTTTATTATTTATGAAATAAATAGTTGCAATTTTTTTATAATCTCTTTTCTGATATACCATACGTTCAACTATCAATATACTAAATTATTTATGACTCTATCTATGAAACTTAAAGTTAAAAAACATATAAACCGTATTTTTAAAAATTTCAACTTATACCATTAATTATTTTTTGTTGTATTCGATCCCAAAATGTACTTGGCTGCCGCTAACAACGCTACTTGGAGAAGTTAAGAGCGGGAGAGTGAGTTTTCACGGTAGAGGAAGATCTGAATATCTGTGATGGCCATACGGGAGAGAGCAACGGCCGGGACTTAGACACGGGCACATACTGTCCGTCCAGAGGCTCAGTAATAGACGCGTCTCCTGCTTCAGGTTCTTGGTCACTGGGAGCGGAATAGAATAAAAAATTGTTTCATATGCCGCCGGGGTATTAACAAGAAAAAAACGAAAGAAAGAAAATTAATTAGTTCGCAATGACTATTATTGCATCCGTTTTTCTTGCAAATTTTAATTTTTAGTAGTAAGTTTTAAACCTTCATTGTTTTAAAACTCATCACTAACATAAAATTGAGGCATCTCCCTCTATTTTTTTTTAATCAATACAAAATTATTATCGCACTTCAACAAAACTACTTCAGTAAAAATTACTGAGATAGTTTCAGTAATTTATATGTTTATTTATGGTTTCCGTTTTCACTATATCAACTACTTGTTAAATAAGTTTGATTTTATTTTTTATAATTACTTTTTACACTCACTTACCTAAATATGAAATATATTGCAAGGGAAAGTAATGCTATCGTGAAAAATTTCGAATCCAAGTTTTCCAAGGAAATACGCGTTTTAAGATCCCCTGAGCCCATATTACCAAGTCTTGCGAAATGACGTGTGTGAGTTACCAGAAGTGCCACTTTATATTAACGATTATACTCATTTTTATAATTTTCTCGAAAGGTTTTTATAATTTAAAGATTTTGAATTAAATCTGAGCTGAACAAGTCAGCAGTAGAAGCTTCTACTGCTGACTTGGTTCAGCTCACAAATGGAGAGAAAAACAAGTATTTTACACTCAATTTAACACTTAAACAAGTAATACAAATTTTTAATTAGAGTGAGAAAAAAAACGCGTTTTTAAACTTAATTACCGCACCATATGATCTCTGTATTTAATTATTTTTTTTTTATTTTTTTTTTTTACGGCTCTACAACCCTGTGACAGGTCTTGGCCTCCTCCAGCCGTTTCCTCCAATCGTCACGGTCCCGTGCAGTCGCGATCCAGTTCCTCCTAGCATGTTTCTAGCGTCTGTAGAGACACCATCCGACCACCTCAGCTTTGGCCTTCCTCTCCTCCTTGTTCCATGGATTGGCTGGGTCAGCAATAGCCTTGGCATTTCCCCATCAGCCATTCTGGCAATATGCCCTGCGTACCTCAGCCGTCTTAATTTCATTGTTCTAACAATTTCAGCCTCTCCAAAGGCTGTGTACAGTTCCCGATTTGTCCGGCGTCTCCATTCTTCTCCAACTTTTACGCCTCCGAAAATTCGTCGAAGAACTTTTCTCTCAAAAATCATTCGTTGTTCGTTCTTTTTCAGCTACCTTGGATGCTGCCCAACATTCTGATCCATACAGGAGTACGGGGCGTGCTAAGGTTTTATAGAGGTGGAGTTTAGTCTTTCTTGAGAGTATTCTCTTGTTGAGCTGCCTAGCTAGACCAAAGTAACATCTATTAGCTGAGGCAATCCTCTTTCTAATCTCTACATCGGGGCTGTTGTCTTGTGTCACTATAGATCCCAGGTACTTAAACTCAGAGACCTTTTCAAACTTATTCTGTCCTATGGTCACCGTCTCACCTGGCTTCGGAACCTCTTCTGTAACCATGTACTTAGTTTTGGACTCATTCACCTGTAGTCCAAGTTTACTGGCTGATCTCGCCAGAGCTGTAAATGCCTCACTCACTGACTGGAAAGAGCGTCCTACAATGTCTACATCGTATGCCAACAATTGGACTAGCCTGTTAAATATGTTTCCATCTTTGCGTAAACCCGCATCTCTTATTGCCTTCTCCAAAGCCAGATTAAACAATAAACAGGCCAATGCATCACCTTGCCGGAGTCCCTTCTTTGCATGGAATTCTTCTGACCTTTCGCCGTTTATCTTTATCACACATCTAACATCCGTCATAGTAATTTTAATAATCCGTATAAGTGTCTCAGGTATATTAAGTTCCCTCAGGGCACTGTATAGCTTTTCACGTTCTATACTATCATACGCCGCTTTAAAATCTATGAATAGATGGTGTGTTTTTATTTGATACTCTCGACCCCTTTCTAAAATGGTTCGCAGGCATAAGATTTGGTCCGATGTAGATTTTCCTTTCCTAAAGCCACACTGGTACGGACCAAGTTCCCTTTCAGCATATGGCAAGAGACGTTTAAATAGTACTTGGGACAGTATCTTAATGCGCATGAAAGCAACGAGATTCCTCGATAATTACTACATGTATATCTGTCACCCTTTTTGTGTATAGGACATATTATTGACATGTTCCAGTCAGTGGGCATCTTCTCATTTGTCCATATCATGAGAAGAAGGTCTTGAAGTGTTTTGATGAGTTCACTTCCACCATTTTTTAAGAGTTCCGCTGGCAGTGCATCGGCTCCAGGGGCTTTATTTTTTCTCAGCTTGCAGATAGCATCATCAATCTCATCCTCATCAGGGGGCTCGAGATCTGATCCTTCCTGATCTGATGGCTTATCCTGTTTTCTTCTTCGTCGTCCTGAGCATAGGTTCTCACTTCCTCACAAGCGGGTCCTCCATAGTTGAGAAGATTACGGAAATAGTTTCTCCACTCTGTAAGGACTTTATACTTGTCAGTGACCAAGCTACCCCTCTTTATCCCTCATGATTTTAGCTTATTCGTGTAGGGTTTCCTTTGTTTGTTGACAAGTCGGAAGAAATATCTACTTTCCTGGTTACAGCGCAGCAATTCCATCTTCTCCATCTCCTCCCTCTCCTTTTGTCTCTTCTTCCTACGGTGTACCCGTTTCTCATCCTTTTTTCTCTGTCTATACTCTTCTATTGTTCTTCTAGTGCTTTTTCTAATCATGACCTCAAATGAGAGATTCTTCCTTTCCGTGGCTGTTCTACACTCTTCGTCAAACCATGTCGACCTAGGTTCCTTCTCCTGTGGTCCCAAGACTTCTTCAGCTGCTTCCATTATTGCCTTATGACACCCTGACCAATACCTCTCAATGTCCTGGTCTTCATTAAGTTTCTTTGGCATAGCTTTGTATCAAGTTCCTCAGCATAGATACGCTGAGTCTCCGTATTTTTCAGTTTTTCCAAATTAAAGCTTTTGGGTTTCTCAGCAGCTTTAAAGTTCCTGACTGAACATATCTTAGCAGTTATGTGCGCTATGCTAAGAAAATGGTCCGAGTCTACGTTAGCCCCTCTGAATGCTCTCACATTTCGTAGGTTGTTCCTATGCCGTCTTCCTACCAGAATATGGTCAATCTGGTTTACCACAGACCGGTCGGATGATGTCCAAGTGCCCTTGTGGATATTCTTATGTGGGTAGCAGGTGCTTCCCACCACTAAGTCTCTGAATGCTGCAAAGTTAATAAGCCTTTGCCCATTGTCGTTGGTCGCATCATGAAGACTGTGTTTCCCTATTAATTGCTGGTATATATCTTCTTTTCCTAACTTAGCATTAAAGTCTCCAGCAATCACTTTCATATCATACTTCGGACATGCATCCAGAGTCTTTTCCAGAAGTTCATAAAAGGTATCTTTATCTTCTTCATCAGACACCTCCTATAGTAGGGTGTAGTTGTAGAACTTTCCACGCACCCTTATCACACATATTCTTGGGCTTATTGGTTTAAAGCCTATTATCATCTGCCTGTACCTTCCCCTTACTCAATATTAACCCAGTACCAAATTCATGTTGGTTTTCATGACAGCTGTAGTATATGGAGTGACGTATTTTTTCAAGAATTCTCTGTCCAATCCATATGTCCAATTCTCTGACCTCCTGGATAGCGCCTATGTCAATCTTATATTTATCTAATTGTTCTAAGAGCAGTTTTAGTGCTCCGGGTCTATAAAGGGACAATACGTTCCAGTATCCAAAATTAAGAATCCTATGGGGAGTGCCGGGTCGATTCCTTACAAGACTGATCTTATCCGAGGCTACTTTGGGTTTCACGATAATAGAAGTTTCGGGTAGTGGGACTATCCACCCTCTCTCCGTACCCTAGTCTCCTGATGGGGCTGCCATCTCAATGCATGCAAACCTGCATCCCCGTCCGGGGCGGCTACCTAGGGAAGGTAGCCCAAGGGTGGGTACTGTATGTATCCTTGTGTGCAGTATGCTGTGATTGTGTACTGTATGAATGTTAGAGTACTGTTCTCCCAACCTGGAAGGCCAGTAGCTGACTGCGGTACAATGACCGGGCGATGGGGTCGCCACTTCCCTACGCCTAGTATTTAATTATAATTTACTTTTTTATGTAAGTTTATTATGATCTTCAAGTAAAGTACCCCTTTCGGCTCACCAATTTTAACCATAACATACTAGTTATTGAAATCCATCTATAAATCATAAATACCAAATTTGAGAAGTTTTTTGATGGAAATCAATTCTCACCTTCATGTAAAGTACCACTTCCGGTAATCATATAGTGACCAAAAAGAAATTCACAAATAGATTTTATAACAATCCCAAATACAATATTTTAACTTTCTATGGCTAACCGTTGATGCGAGATTTGCACGAACGTACAAACAGACGCCAAGACGAAACTAGTCAAAATGGATTCAGAGAAGGTCAAAACGGATATTTCACAAACCTTTCACCTGCCGATCATGAATTTAGAAGTATTTTTAATAAATACATCACTTTCTCTTAAGAATAACACAGGTGATATTTCCTTGAAAATATAGAATCAGTTTTTATTGTTCTATTTCATAATTGAAAATATACGTTTAAATTGGATTAATGTTATTATATTTTCTTGGGAAAAAAATTATATAATACTTGTATAATAAATGAAGATTGTATTTATTTCGAAGATAGATTAGCAGAATGTCACCTTCGTCCACATTCCAGTTTTATATCTGCTCAATATAATTAATTCTATATGAATTAAAATAATTTTTTTTTTGGAGCTCATAATATTTTAATTCTCACTATAAATTAAGAGAGGATGTATGTCCCATAGCAATCAAATCCCGCAAACAATCCTTAGACGATAGGGCATTCATCAGGAGTGAAGTGGATAAATTGCTAGCTGAAGGAATAATTGAAGAAAGCCATTCTCCTTGGCGATCACAACTAAAGAAAACCCCAAAAAGCGAATGGTTATAGACTATCCGCAAACCATATATCGGTTCACTTTATTCGATGCTTATTCACTGCCTAGTATTGAGCATATTATATCTCGAGTATCTAGCCACTCAGTGTTCAGTACAATTGATTTGTCCAGTGCTTATCACCAGATATTTCTGAGAGAAGATGAAAAATAATATACTGCATTTGAAGCTGCAGTTTTGTCCACCTCTACCAGTTTTGTCGAGCATCATAAAACCTCATAAAAATAGAAGGAATCAAAGGCACATATGCTTATCTAGATGATATCTGTGGGAATGACCAGGAAGATCACGATAGGAACCTTTCAGATTTCATTGCTGTTGCCAAGAAATATAATCTTACTATAAATGAGAAAAAGAGCAAATATTCAGTAACCACTATAAAACGACTTGGGTAGGAAATTCCAACTTTATGAACCGAAACTAGCCCTTAGAGATGAAGAGAGAGAGATAATTATTTTTAAAAACTTTTTGATTCCTGATATATATATATATATATATATATATGTATATATATATATATATATATATATATATATATATATATATATATATATATATATATATATATGTAGTCAGGCATATAGTTCCGAACATATTTGCCTGATAAATCAAAATTGCCCTTTTGTTGAGAATCACTCTTATACTTTCAAAACAATTGTTTTCTCTATTAACCAATGGATGTTTGTAAGCAACTACCAGTAACCCAAACTTCAAAACTATTCTATTTAGGTCCTCCTATAAACACCGTTAAATAAGAAGCATTAGGCGCTTGTTTGTGTTTACTTTTTCCTTATTCTCTCACATGATCAAGGAAATTTAAGACTTTTTCTTATGTAAAATTGTCTCTACTTACTTACTTAAAAGCACTTTTTCATTAATAAGAATATAGATCCAGTTCTTAATCAATAAATTGTAGTGATTACTTGGACTACTTCAACAACCAGAGGTGCGAGATCACATAGAAACCGGCTCTCTATTTAACACGATTGGAATTGAATATGTTAGAAATTTTTGATCAATAAACTTTTCAAAGACCTTTTATCCGATTCAGTTTTTTGATCAAGTGAGTTTGTTAAAGTTTTTTTATAAAAATTCTTATTCGTTTAAAAGGGCTTCAAGAAGTAACGGGGCACTCTTAAGTTATTTTGATTATATAAATTAAAAAAAAAAATCACTATTTATATTTATCAATTATTTAAATATTATTGTTATAACTTATTACCAATATATTTATTCCATTCCATAGCACATTTTCACATCCAGTCCTACAATTTAAAAGTCGACTGAAAAAAAATTATTATGTTAAATTATCATGTTATTAGTAAAACATGAAATAAATAAATTAACAACGCTATTGGTGTATATTTCAATCAGGGTCCTATTAGCATATAGAATAATAAAACGCAGGTCTGACGCAGTTGATACTTCCATATTAAGTTTACTCATGGATCTTGTCACCTCAGCTAAATTCTATTTAAATGCAAAGGAGGATATAGTGTATAAATTATATTTTTATTTTTTCTGTACCACATATAAAAAAAACCTTTCAGTGCCTATCAAACTTTGATCGTCCCATAGAAAACAATGGAAGTGGAGCGATCGATATATTCTTATATGTAGACCCTGCTATGGCTTGAATGACAGTTTAAAGTATGTTTACTCTGAAAGGTGCAACAAATATATTTTGCAGTATTTGTCGGTCGTTCAATTCGCAATACGATGGTTAGTAGAATAAGTGATTTTTACTATCTCTTCCAGGAAAATTCAACCGTAAGGCATTGCAAAAATCCACCCTGAGCAATTTGGGAAATCACTCTTGTTTTGATTCATTCTGATCTGCGCTCATTAGGCTGTTAGTAAACATCCTTCTAGAAGAATAGTAAGACGATTAATCTCCGAAAAGCCATCCAGAGCTACTCACTCAAGCAAGCTGCTCACATGAGAATGCTAACTCTCAGCATGAGTAGCTAGCCGGAGAAGTGCTTTAGTTTTGACATACAAGCAAATAAGCGTTGAGGTTGTATGATTGCAAATAACCTCTGGCAGGACCGAAACTAGAGGGGACAAAGGGGGCACTTGCCCCAGAAAGCAGAATATAGAGGGCGCCAAATTTCGAGGGAAGTTTTATTTTTAGTTTAAGTAAAAAAATATTTATTTCTGCATTTTGATCGTTTTATCTTAATTTCAGTCAGTAGTCAATTAGTAAATGTGATGAGGTGATATTTTTTCCGAAATATATTACCAAAAATACTGTTATAAAATTGTTTACTTATATGGAGGAGGGTAGATAAGAAAGAAGATGCAGCAAAATCCTTGTTCCGGCTTTGACCTCAGGTTACAGAGGACAGTACCGAAAATGTCGCACGCTATTCAAAGGCTTATCTAACTCCAAAGAGAAGGGGAGGGCGCAATTTTCTAAGTTTAATTCGTTTTACGAAGAGCGGGAAATCCATGATGTCATAAAATAATTTACAATAACATTCAAAAGACGACTTTTTTATTTAATTAATTCTTAAACAATAGTTTGTGCGGATTAGCTGCGAAATTTTAATTTTTTCTCCACGTTTCTGCTCCCTTATCTTCTCCCCAGCTACGCTCATGATACTATTGATTGTAATATAGCATTATTCTTTTTTTTAGTAAAAAATGCTATCTTTATAAAAAACATTAAACTATATTACGAAATTTTGGTATGATAAGAAAATGTCATCTTATTACAATTTTCGTATCTTTCGAAAAACATTTCACTACTGGCAGAGATTTATTCATAGTTTATTGTAAAAACTGTTGTATGATAAAATGCTTAATATAATTATAATATAATTATTTAATAGCTTAATATAATTATTTTCATAAAACACCACTGTTATTCTCAAGGATTATAATATTTCTTTTTTTATTCATTTTTATTTTTATTAAAAATTTCACATCCTAATTATTTCTTCAAATATGGTGGCAAGTTGAACGAAATATGTAGATGGAGTGCTCTGAGAAAGGCAAACTCGTCAAAGCAAGGTACTTGACGTAAGGCCTTTGACCTTCATAGATTAAGGTCTGGCTTCAGTTCTGCTAATGGTCAGCCAGTAGGTCGTAAAAAAACCCATTTGTCTGGCATAACTTGACACTCATGTGCGGAAACTCTTTATAACTTCTTCAGTCATTCGAAAATAGGTGCTGATTTAACTAATAATTAATTAGATATAATTAGATTGTTTTATCCTCAGTTCTTTGTAATTCCAATTGGCATTTCTGATGTTAAATATAACCTATTGAAACAAAAAAAAAAAAATTATTTTATACTAAAGATAAAATCTAATCTGATGTGAGGACTCTAAGTTAAAAGGGAAGTTACAAGATGAGAATAGAAATACAAAAGGAACGAGAGACAAAAAAATATAAATGTTTAGAAGAATACCCTACTAATATTTGAGAAAGTGGGCAGGTCATGTTTCGTTCCAACTATTACCCTCCAGACTGTTATAAAAAAAAACCTCTCAAACAGAGCTCAGGTATCAAGATACATACCTCGTTTTCCACGGTGCCGCTATGCTCAGCTGGAAGCGGTTTTACATAAGTGGCTAGTAGATTGTATTTCATCTAAGACGACAATAAGCATTAGACTTATATATTGTAATTTTTAAATAACTGTTTTGTGACTATGAACAACCAGAGGCATTCTTAAACCTAATTGTTTAGTTTAGTTATATAAATGTAGAAACGTTGTTAGCAGAACATCAAATTAAAAATATTCAAGGTCGTCTAATAGTAAATAAGAAAACTCATATCTATATAGTTATTATTTTTTTAAAAATCCCAGTTTTAATGAGCTTTGTCGAAGTAGGCTGATAACGCCTCCGCCACAAGATGCCAAACTAGTTAGCATATAAATCATTCCATGTTTTATTCCTATTTACTTTTCTCGTTTTCTCTTAGGCTTCGTAATTAATTATGTTACATATTGATCCAGGATAAACTCTTGTTAAATGTATAATCAATTTTCTAGATTCTCGGAACTGTGATGCGTTACTTGCGTGTCATTTTATGTTAAAATTATTCCCATATATTGTTTGAATTATTTAATGTTTTTAATTTCTTTTTTTTTTTTTTTTTTTAGGTGAGTTAAAACATTTCAGTTTGACTGATCCACGGAATTTGTACACTAGATAAGTATTGCATGTGTTTTTATTAATAAACTTTTTATTTTTAATTAATCAAAAAGTTTTTATCAGCAAAAACATCCGGAAGAATGTTTTAAAAAATATGTAATATTTTAAATTCTCGCATCATGATAAGTCTAAATTTCTATAATAAGATTATTATAGTGATTCACTGATATAGACAAATAAGTCTATGCTCGAATAAAACTAGTCACAAACTAGGTCGAAATCTATGTTAATATGTTCGAAAAAAAAAACATGCATGAATAAATATCAATATATAATAATAATAATAAAATAGCTTTATTCGCATCATTTTCATGGCAAAGGCCACTCCCGGAGGATGTAAAATGGAGTTTATTACATATGTTTATTCTTTACATTTTGTGTTGTTTATTTTAGTTTTGATTGTCCGTCTAATTTGTCTGGCAGGACCTATTATTATGAATGTTTTTATATGTGGGTAGACATTTATATATGTGTGTGTGTGTGTGTGTGTGTGTGTGTGCGTGTGCGTGTGCGTGTGCGTGTGCGTGTGCGTGTGCGTGTGCGTGTGCGTGTGTGTCTACCCAGTCAAGAGATAAAAACACAGACACTGAGCAATTGCTGAAAATGCGTGTTTTGGACTCAGGTGTTCTAAAACTTCTTAGATGCTGTGTTATTAATGTTAACAACATTTATGTATTAGCGATGTTTCATCTTTAAGTGACTATCATTGTTTCTCTATTCTCATCTCTCCGTGAAAATACTTCTGAGCATATAACAAACGACATTAGACACTGAGCTCTAAAAGTTCTTTTGAAGGACTTTTCCAGTGTTCACAGTAGCCGGAGTTATTTCACACCAAGTTTATAATGTTAAACAAGGTGCTAATTAGATGCTAAAAGTGCTGTAATCTTTAATAGATGCCGCATAATTTCGCTCTTAAATTACAATTTTACAAATTTAATCTTAATATTTTACAACTATAATTTTTTATTAGTTCATTTTTGTTACTCATATAATATGTTTTTTTTACAATAGGAAAAAAATGGGTCATGATCTTGGAAAAAAACAAAAAAAAAAACAATGTTCTTGTACTTGATATCGGATTGTTAAATGTATTTTTACATGTAATGGTGGTATTAAAAATCTAATTAATGTTATATTATTTATTTTTAAAAGCAATATTATAATTCAGTAATATTAGTTCAATAACTTTCCGAATTCACTACTAATGTAGGTTTGGAATATTGATTGTAATTAAAAAATTATATACATCTTTTTATGAAGATGAGGTTCGTTAGGTTAAAATGCTATTTAAGGAGCGATTTATCTAAAACCACTGCAGGAATGAGAATGTCAAATTTTTCATATAAATTTGTTGCTACTAATAGAACTGGTTATACAAAAAATGTTTAATTGATTGAATTAAAATTTAAAAAATAATGCCATAGTAGAAAATTTATGAAGTGAAGCTTGAGTTTTGATGGCATATTTTAAATTAAATCAGTTCATTTAATGTAATTAAATTCAGGTATAATTTTTTCTGCACAGCGTTATATTCTGTATTGAACATGATTTGAAATAGAGTTGGATATCATGTCATAACAATAGTAAAAAAAGTTTAACTTGATAAGACCGTTCGAAGCGAGAAAGTTTCAGTTGATAACATTCATTTGTATATCTATGTAATGAGAGATGTCATTGGAAGAGCTCGTTCGATGCCCACGAGGCCTTCTTTGGCTGCGAGTGTTTAAAAAAACATTTATATTCTTTCATGAGATACTTGAATACGACTCTGCAATTCTGTCGACATCAATTTAAGATAGAGATCTCAGCTTTTGCCTAAAATAAAAACATTTCAACTCATCACTTTTTTCTTCTTTTTTTTTAAATTGGAAAATAAAGATTATTTTGCTCTGAGTATTCTGAATTACATTCAGAGAAATGGTATAAAAATAAACTAATCTAAAGACGAGAGCTGCTACATTCCAAACTACGCACACACAATTTTAAATTATAACACATTACTGAATATTTTATGGTTGACCGCATTTTTCTTCTAAAGTGCAGAGACTAGTCCAGTTTTCCCAAAATTTATTGAAAATAGCCTTAGTAACTTTCACATAGCCAATTCCTACACTTTAAATTATCGCATTCTAAGTTTAAGATTAACAAAACATAATTAAATTTAAAAATCACTCAAAAATTGTGTTTAAAAAATTTCCCTTTCCATTAAATTCCATAAAAACCGCTCACTTATTTCTTAAAATAATGACATCTCTTAACAATATTCAAATAAAAAATATTACCCCAGGGGTAATGAAAAATGGGTTAACAATATTTCTTCTGCTGATTTCCTCCCTGAAGTTGTTAATATTTTAAGTGTAGGTCCTAATTTATCTGGCCTTATTCCCCACTTTATCACGAACCGCCAGCCGGGCCATCTTATTCTTCGTACAACACACTACGCTAAAGAAATACACACCGTGCCCTGCATTCTGTCAGTTGTTAAAGGAACTAATAATGAAGTCAATGAAATTACACGTCAGAATAACACATCATTATTTATTAAACGAATTGGATGGAGTGAAGAAGGTAGCCCAATAGATGGAGCGGCTTCTTGAACTGAACGATGTTTTTCTAATTATCGATGAATGCCAACAAACAACGAAAAACATATTTCTAAACTTTGCACGTATAATGTGTTGTGGTCAAGGCCATAAAAATAATTTCCCCCTTTTGTTTCTACAATGAAACAAATGAGTATTGCAAAATTATATTAAGTAAACATTTTTTCTCATCAGTTACCTTAACATCGAAGGCCTGTCTAAAAAAAAATTGGGTAATTTGGGACCATTGCGCGCTAAATTTTACAAAGTTCGACTTTACAGGACTGTAAACTTTTTATTTTTGAAGCTAGATTTTTCCTTTTTTTTTTTTAAATGTTTCTTTGACGATCATGTTTAAATATTACATTCAAACCTACGTTTCAACCACGTCCATTTTGATGAGATTTATAATTTATTTGAATAGTACTTAGTACGCACTTGCCCCTGCCTTAATCTTAATTGTTTACAGAAAGTGGAGGTCGAAATGTATTCAAAAGCCTCCTTTCAAGATCCAGTGCTTCAAGTCGAGACGAGGCAAACAACTCCTTCGCAATGACCATTAACTGTGATCCAGAAAGACAGGTCTTCGATATGGACTTTCAAATGTGGAAAATGGGCTACCTATATGAAATACCAGTTGACACCAATACTTATATTTAGCAAATATAGTGTAAATAACCTAGATTTGTTTCATGAAACTGTGAATCCCTTTGACAGAACAGTTAAAGTCCAAATCATTTACAACATTAGGTAAAAGATGTTTCTAAAATATCAAATTTTTCCCAAAATTTATGTTTTAGTATTATATTTTCACATACCAATTAAAAGCATGTAAGAACAAAGTTTGATTTATATAATCTTAAATCTCCATTATAAATAATAATCCTTTGGAATAAATGAAATTCCCTTTTTTTACGATAATTACTTTAAAATTAACCAAAATTAGAGCTATTCCGAATCCGGGCTTTTTAACCGTAGGGCGTAGAACAAATAGAGGATTAGCGTGATGTGCCGCTCAAGAGTCGAATAGATTCGCTAAATTTAATTGAGCTACGAAAAAAAAAATTTTTGTTCTACCCAGGTAAACGCAGATTTTTTGTCGTGTAACTACTTTTAAAAAAAAAAACATTACTACATAGATTAAAATTATATGTGTCGAAATGAATGGCAATTTGATCTTAGGAGTAACTTGGGGTTAATTTTGTTGAATAGTGTTAGCCATTGTATTATATTAGTCAACAAAAATATACCATTAATAAATAAATAATGATGTATTGTAGTATTTCTTCATTATTTATTAGATCAATCAATAAATAAATTTCAGCAACATGCTATTTGAGGGAGGAAAAACCCAATTTGCATGGTGGTGCCCAAGCTCCTAGGTTTTTATCTATTTTTTTCTGTCTATTTAAACCGTTTCCTGAACAAATTAAACGTTTTCCCTTACATAATAAACTTTTCACCAGACAAATTAATCTCTTTTTCAATCTTATTTACCACTTACGTAAATATGGAAGTCATATTCCAATTTTAAATTATTTTGTTCTAAAAACTATGATATACATATTTATAACAAATACTTTTTAAAATTTGAACCTTTTTTTATGAAATAATAAAAAAATAACTTTTCAAAACTATAAACTGTAGAATTTAAAAGCTAAACTACTTTTTTAATATTATATTAGTATGGACCAGTCGTCTTAACACGAATTCGAAATACTTATTACAGTTATTTTCAATCATGTTGAACAGATAAATTACTAACTATAAATATATACAGGTATATATAAAATATTAAAAATAAAAAAATCTTTCTTGAGACAACCTCCGTACCAAAAGGATAAGATCATCAATAATTGGATGATTAATTATCGGTAGGATCAAAATCGCGTAAAGTTTAATTTGTCTATGAAAAATTCCAATTTATCTGGTAATAAGTTTAATTTGTATGATAAATGGTTTAATTAGAGTGAAAGGTGCTATATTTTGTACTATATATGATTTATTTTATATATTAATATGTAAATGTTATATATGCAAAAGGAAGCAAAGAATCACAATGTTTGAGAATCTCTGGCCTAAATTATCAATTTTATTTTATAGAATCTTAAAAATTTTCATTTATGAAAACATTTAATCCCAAACTATTTGTGATCCCTGGATCAGGCATGTCTTAATTAAAATTCCGTTTAAAATATTGTAATTATTTTTAAAATAAAAATTCTTCTGTTTCCAAAAGAAAATTTCTGCAAAATATATTTCTTCTTTTACCGATTTTTATAATTTGTTTAATATTCAACATTTAAAAAGTCCTTTTCCTGAAATTAAATCTACCTAGATAAGGCCATAGTGAGAAGAACTCTATTCCGTCCACACGGTTCAGTTTTTTCATTAATTTTCTTTACCAATCATTTGAGACATCATCTATCTATCCACTTCGAATTTATTCCATATTTATTGCTATATAAAAAAATCCAGAATATTGTTTTGATGGTGTTGTTTTTGCTTTGTGATGTCGGTACTCACGGTCGAATAACGGATGGGGTGCATTAAGTAATACCATATTTTATGTGACTCGAAGTTGGTGGTATACGCATTCTTTATCCTTCATCCCCTGCGAAATCAAAAGAAACTCTTGAATATATTTTATTAAATTTAAAAACAAGACTAAAAACAAAATACAATATAATGTTATCCTTAATAAAGATCTATCCATAACAAAAAGATATAAAATGCAAATACAGATTAGCTTGCATTGTAATATAAAATATTTATCAGTACACTTAATTAGATAATAACTGATGTGGACACCCCATGGCTTCCTTGTGCGCCTATTAAACTATAAACCGGCGGCTCAAAAAGTGACCCTGAATTTGGTTACTAGTTTCCGAAGATAGCAGTATCTCAAAAACGACACTCGGCCATATTTTGACACATGCACACACCCACACACACATGATCTCTTTATGAAGGTCTTATTCCGTTAATATATGTCGTTTTCTGTCTATGTCACTAGACAATGCATTGAAAATTGACGGTTTCAGCATTTTAAGTTGAAGAACTCGATTAACTTATATGTTATTCTCCTGCTGCAGATTTGTTCAGGTCACAAATGGGGAGGTAAATAAGTATTTTATACTCAATTTTAACACATAAAACAAATAATAAAATTGTTTTATAAGACTGGAAAAAAATCGCGTTTATAACCTTTATCACCGAACCATATGATATCTGTATTAAATGTCGATATACCTTTTGATTTAAGTTTATTATGACCGTCAGGTAAAGTACTCCTTTCGGCTCTTCAATTTCAACCAAAATTTATGATATAAAAGTATAAGTTTGAGATGCTTTACATTATATTTTAATATAATTTTTGATGAAAATCAATAATGACCTTCAAGTAAAGTACTATTTTCGGTAATCACGCAGTAACCAAAAAAGGAGGTTCACAATTAGATTTTACAGTAATCCTAAATACAAAATTTTAACTTTCTACGGCTACTCGTTTTTGAGTTATGCGAGATAAGTACGAACGAACGTACGTACAGACGTCACGAGGAAACTTGTCAAAATGGATTTAAGGATGGTTAAAATTGATATTTCCGTTGAAATCTGAAAACCGAAAAGTTTCGCGATTACAATACTTCCTTTACTTCGTACAAAGAAGTAATAAAAATAAGTTCTTGAATCAATTTAAAAATACAATTTTGGAGCATTCTTCGAAATCCTTTTTTTTGGCCGTCCACTAGTTTTCTGGGAGGTTATTCGGCTCGCAAGTTTTCAGCTATGTAATCCGGCAAAACGAATGGCACATCAAGCAAATTTTTATGATTAATGGTAAATTTGAACGAAATCTTGAGAATTGTCTCATTTTTTTATTACTTTGTCTTCATTTTTATTTATATATCAATGCTCGTCAAACTTTTCAATGAAGAGATAAACCTCATCAAAGCACCCACCTAATTTAAAATAGTCCTCTATTAAGAGTAAAATCTTCTCATTTCTATCATTTGATAAAGTGGCTCGCCAGACTTGGAGAGTTGATTGGTTTTAGTGTTGTTAAATAAAGAAAAAAAGCGCTATCGCTGATCAAGTTGCTAACAGTTGCAAGATTTTTCAATAGAATCTTACATAGAGCAATAAAAGAAGTATTTGACTCAAAGATCCCAACCATGGTTTTACCCTTTTTGAGATAAATTATTATAATTGAAGAACATTAAAAACTTTTGGAGTATATTTAAAGCAAAATTTTTCCTATTAAAAATGATTTGTTTGATCTGAAAAATTAGTATTACTATCATAAAATAATTGTGAAACTTACCACTGTTTGAAGGGACCATTGTGAATAAAGAAATAATTTATTAAAATTTTTAATATTACGAGACTGAAAAACTACTCAAATGCAATTGATTCTGATTACCTTCTTATCCTAGAAGCTAATGCTGACACTTGGCAAAGCCTTTGACTGATACTAAGCAAATCTGAATCATCTAAATACACTGTTCGAATCTGGTCAGGGCGATTTGAATCTCTTTTTTTGGGAAACTCATGAAATTAATTTTTACCTCCCAATTTAATTATAGTAGGTTGCTAACCTGTTGAATAACCCTCTGTTACTACCCTAGTAGAGGTACTAAATGGGGTTAAACCGAATAAACAAACAACAAATCTTTTCAGATATGAGGTGTTTACCAGTAATTGAAAACATTTAGAGACAACTGAATTACTGGCATTAATAAATGCCAGGTTTAGAAGTCCTTGTTACGATAAGAGTTGTTTATTAGTGTACAAAATGATATGATTTTGTGCGTTAAACATACAGGAGTTGTGTTGTCCTCACAGTCTTAAACTGTGATTAATTATTGTAACGTGGCAATTGAGACAATGATAGGGGTACTTTGTTGTAGCAATTAGGGCCTAACACAGTGCCAATAATAGCTTCATTGGCGATTTCAAACATTTATGGCTTCTTCGGCACACTGCACATTTTACTATTATTATTATCATGTGAACATTACTATGATGGCGATTAGAAACTAGTAAAAGAATGACACAAATATAAATATATATATATTACACTGAATTAGTGTAATATTATAATGTAATATATATATATATATATATATATATATATATATATATATATATATATATATATATATATATATATATATATATATGTAATATTAACCATGTATATTTTAAATATATAACTTATATACACCTATATATACATATATACATGCATACATATAATTAGTTCATGTTTTTATAAAGCTGGGATATAAATTTATTGGGATTGAGTGCGTATGAAGTAGTCCCTGAGACATTTGAAACGATATTCTACTTGGTCGGGAATGCTATGTTTCCAAAAATCTAATGTCATCAAAGTGTTGATCTTAGCTGGTGAATTAGATCTCATCACGCTGAAGGATGGTCCTGGACCAAATGTCGCATGTTTTTAAACAGCTGGGCTACATGTAAGTGTATGTTTTAGCATAGATAATTAAATTTATTACTTTAATATTTGTTTTTAAAACTAATGTCGTCACAACTATAAAAATGCGCGAGTGAACTACAATGCTCCGTCAACAAGGTTGTATTTTCGGGGTGGGGAAAAAAAAAGTTGAGACTCCAAAACACTACTCTGACACCAACTCAATACAAATTTTCAAACCTCTAACTCAGTTTGGAGGGACTATAGAGATTCACAAAACCTTAGAAATCGCGAAAAAACATTTGAACATGCCGAAATTTTGACTGAAATTTACTCCCACTTCTATGGTATTCTTCTGTCTAGAAAACAACCATACAAGCTAAAAATTTAAGGTCATTCTATCGGAAAGAGGCCGCTGGAAGTGCCCAAACATAGCGGAGAAGTATATATATATATATATATATATATATATATATATATATATATATATATATATATATATATATATATATATATATATATATATCCCTGAAACCGTTTGTATAAACTTAGAGATTATGAAACGGATTTAAAATGCATCTGTCACTCTCTCCAATGATCTTCGATATAGTGCAAAAATATATTATTATCGGGGAAACTATGACTATAATAGTTACAGCTGATTTCAATATAGAATAAAATTTGAAACTAAAAATCAAAAAAAGATTATCTACTAGTTCCCTAATATTTACTGATACAATCCATGTTTGCCCACGCCCTGTATTTCACTGAAAACATAAGTTTTTTTCGATAGAAGTATCCCTTGCCATTTACGGCAAAGGCTGGCTCAACCAGTTCGTAAACAACGTAAGGAGGTCATCACAGTTTCATCATGGCTGTTTTGCTCCACCCCGCCGTCAGGTGGTAGGTAAAAGATGACTGATAAAATGAAACAAAGAGATATTTAGGTTGATTGTTACATAATTATGAAGGCAGTGCTGGTCATCATGGCGCACCCCTCTCTGTCATTGATTGATAGTTCAACAGTATGAATGCCAAGGCTAAAAGCCAAAGAATCAGCTCTCTTTGCGCATTTTGTAAACACAGAGTGATTTGGATATTCTATGCTTTTAATAGTTTTTTTCTTAAATATTCATCACAATCATAATATAAATAATAATAACAATCTTAAAATAGTCTTGGATGTTTTTAATTATGAGATTAAAATATTAATTATCATTGTTTGAAAAAAAAAATAGATTTCCAACAATCTATTTTTTTTCTTCAATTTTTAATCCAGGAAGTTCATTTCTTTCATTAACGACTTTCAAGCAAAACGTTGTGCTATTCTCAGGTTCTTGGAAAGCATTTCATACTAAAAATACAAAATTTGGAAAGGATGAAATTGTTTGTTTTATCTTTAATCAAACTCGTTAGAGAATTCTATTGATTAAAGATAGAAAAATGAAAAGAAGGTAGGGTGAAGTGTAACAAGTGCAGCCTACTTTTCAACCAAATCCATTTTGGTGAGATTGATAATTTAGTTGAATAGTACTTAAAGGGATTCAATGTAAATGTGCGATGTGTCCGTCGCCGATTTTTATCAACATTTTTTGTATATGATCCTACATTGAAAAAAATCGACCCATGATTTGTCCAATGAGTCCTAAAATGCTTTATTTTATATCTCGTGTTATAATGAACGTACTATATAGAAAATGATTTTATCGTGGTTTTAGAGTATATTAAAGGAAAAATATAAACATATATTGATTGATTTTGGTCAAATAATTTGAAAAAGTGTTTAAATTATTAAGTGACTTATTGATTTTTTCACACCAAAAATGATGGTGGATCAGGATTCAGTACATCAAAAAACCTTAGTAAAAAAAAAAAGTTCTGATTGTGTTCAATTTTTTTAAAAAGCCTTAAAATTACAATTGGGTTTGAAGCTCTGTTCTCGTCTTCATTTTATCCGATTTAGATATTATTCTTTATTTCCTGGAAAGAGGAAAGTTTCTTCTTTCTATTCATATAAATAGCTATTTCACTACCTAGAAAGTCTGTGTAAAAAAAAGTGGTTACCATAAAAAAATATTATTGAAGTGTTTTGGGAATACCGTTGGATCTAAAACTCCTAGAAACATCATGTTTAAAGCAAATCGCGCAGTTTAAGAAATTTATCGCGTAGTTTAAGAACTGATGTCCAAAATTTGTTTCAATTGTTCAAAGGGTTCCTAATTTACGGCTATAAAATTTCAATTTAGGCGTTTTTCACAGTTTTGAATAAAAAAAAATGCTAATATGCTTCATTCCGTAAAGAATACAGTTATCATGGCATAAATCAATAGACTCTTCAGATCGCCCTAAAATTAAATTACACAAAAATACTGTCTTAAAGGTCAGGTCCATGAACATATAATATAAAAACATTAGTTGTGGTAAAGAAATTGTAAATATAACATTTTTATAATTATCATTATCGTAGAAAAAAAATAACAAAAATTAATATTTAAATATTAGAGGGACCAAAATTTTTAATATGAAATAATTGAATTTTAGAGCGTTCTGACATGTCTATTGAGTTAGATGTGTTATAGAACAGTATTATTATAGAGTAAAAAAATATTATTTTACTACGACAATGCTAGCGGTGGTGTAAAAGTGTAATATTTGCTATTTCTTGATCGCATATAATCTTTTATATTATAATATCAGCGTGTTTAGGAATCTAGCTTTACTTAGGAATGCCATAGTAAATTGAATTAAATTTGAATATTTAAGGCCATGTTCAAAGTGCTATAACTTATAGCCTATAAGTAATATAAAAACATCATTCGTGGTCTAGAAATAGTAAGTTTTAGAGTTATCCAGTTTTTTAAAATGAAATAATTGAATTTTAGTACGATCTGAAGGGTATAGTGATTTGATGTAGTGGAAACGGTATTTTTCTGCGGTATCAAAT
The DNA here is from genome assembly GCA_948150685.1 of Rhaphigaster nebulosa. Lineage (NCBI taxonomy): Eukaryota > Metazoa > Arthropoda > Insecta > Hemiptera > Pentatomidae > Rhaphigaster > Rhaphigaster nebulosa. Next base: position 164,423,283 of record OX411306.1, on the reverse strand, counting down.
ATATTAACGGCCTAAAAATAATCGTCCAGAAATTAGGAACTCTTCGAACGATTTAAACCAAATTTGGGGCACCGGTAAAGCTTCTTAAACTACGCAATTTTCTTTAACCGTAATGCTCGTAAGTGATTTTTTTTTTCAATATTTAGGTTTTTTGATGTGCTGAATCCAAATATGCCATCATTTTTGGTGTGCAAAAATCTATGAGATTTGTTTACTTAATAATTTAAATACTTTTTTCAAATTATTTGACTAAAAATCAATTAATATATAACGTTTATATTTTCCTTTAATATACTATAAAAAACAAATGCTTAGCTGTAAAAACTATGTCGATATAATTTTTCAAACACAAGATATAAAATAAAGCTTTTTCAGCATGTTTTATTTTTTTCTCAGCTCCTAGCAGGGTCCATTAGACAAAACGGTAGGATGTGTGTCAACTTTTTTTCAATGTAGAATCTCCTAAAAATTTTTGATTAAAATCTGCGACGGACACATCGTGCCGACACAATTTTCAATTACTATATGGAATACTGAGTTTGTTAATAAATATAAAGAAAGCGTAACCCGAACTAATATAATTAGATCGTTAATTATATTATCTTGGGTTATATTTTCTTTACATTATCATTCAACAAGCCTAATATTCATTAACATGACAGAATACGCCTAACATAACAGGTTGCAACAAATCCGGACTATACCATTTGAAATATCGTTACATTTCTTGTAAAACAAACGCAATCTTGTTCGTAGTCTTCAGTTTAAATACCTGTTGGAATGCTTGAAAATTATTTTATTATTTTTTTTTTTTAATTACGATAAACTGCAATAATATACAAATTTACTAGATTTAAAAAAGTAAAAACTAAGGTTTTAGTTAAGTACATTTTCAAAATGAAACAATTTTATTGTTTTATATATATATATATATATATATATATATATATATATATATATATATATATATATATATATATTGTATGAATATATGTACAGTTATAATTTCTTGTTTGATTTTACAGAAATTTACCAATAAAAATCCCCTCTCTGAGATATCTCTGTCACTGAGATGGTAACTAAAACCTCCTCCAGTTGGCATTTCGTTTATCCACGAATCAGATCTTCCTGGGCATTCCAAGTTTCTTCTTCCATGAATATTTTATAGATCTTTTCATGGGTATTTCATTTTTGTTTCCTTTTTTATCTGTCTAAAATGTTACAGCTTTCATCTATAATGTTTAGATTAACATCTATACCATAATTCTGGTTTAACGATCTCTCTCGAAACACATCAAGAAATTAATAGCTTCATAAAATATTTTAGACATTATATATTTGTATCTAATTAAATAAAAATAGCTATCTTCAAATTGATTTTTTTTTCTCTGTTATGCATGCATGAAATCGACGACATCAATATGAAATTATTTTTTGTTTTGAAAATATATTTATTAACTAATTCTTTCTACCATAATATGAGGTAGTAATAGATTTATAAAGAATAATCAACATATCATGAATATGTTGAATTTATTTAACTTTAAGATATCTATTTGTCAGAGTGATTTATACCATAGTTTTTGTGATAGAAAATATATGTGATAAAATTTTTATAACAGTTTTTTAAATAATAACTTATTATTAAATATTTTAAATAATTTTATAACTTTTTATAAAATATAGGACACGTGTCCCGGCTTTCGTTCCAATGCACAATGCGGCGCTCTTACCGTCGAAGTGGACAAAAGTCGTTCTTGACGGGTTTTTAAAGAAAACTTCAAGATGATCACTAAAAAAACATATATTAAGAGTCTTTGAATAAGTTTAATTCTGAATAACTTCTTATACGTTTTTCAGAGTTAACAAAATAATAATTAATATCACAAACCATTTTTATTTACAATACATGAATTGATTAATTTACATCAGAAAATTATAATGAGTCGCTGTTGAAGGCTCATTGAAATACTCTCTTCGGATGACTTAGGTGGCGATGAGTTCTCCAGTTCAAATTTGAGTGAATTCACAGAAGAGTCGTCATCGTCCAAACGATATTTTTTAATGTCCTCTAAATTAAGCTTCGAATTAATTAAAGGGACCGATGATATTAAAAGTTGATTTAAAAGATCAACTGGCAATTCTTGTTCTTCCGCGTGTGATTCAACCTATTTTTTCTGATGACTTTATGGATAGCGTCCAAAACCTCCTCAGAGAAAATTCCAATTGGAATAAGATGAAAGAAATTTATAACTTCGCAACTATAAAATAAAGCATTATGTACACTAGGTGGCATATAACACCAATCATACATTTCTGAAACAAACGAACACGAAACAAAGTTAAAAGCAGAAAAGATTTGTATATTTATGATGTATTATATATTTTTATTAAATCAAAATATCAAAATATTTCAGAAACTAAGAATGTTTTGGGTCGAAATTGAAAAATGTTTATTTCAAGCTTTTTTTATAAATGTTATTTAAAAATATTAACCAAAAATGTTATTCAAAAGTACTAACAAAAAAATGGATATTATTTACCTTCGATATATATATATATGTATATATATATATATATATATATATATATATATATATATATATATATATGTATTGATTTAAAAGATCATATGTATATATACTTATCTTGATTTAAAAGATTATATGTATATATATATATATATATATAAATTTAGTAGGCCCTTCTTTCATGTTAAGGACACATCATCTTCAAATGAATTTTTAGTATGGAAGACATCGATATATATATATATATATATATATATATATATATATATATATATATATATATATATATATACATATATATATATATATCGATGTCTTCCATACTAAAAATTCATTTGAAGATGATGTGTCCTTAACATGAAAGAAGGGCCTACTAAATTGAAATTGTTTCGTTGAGAAAGATATACTATCTGCCACTTGTTCAAACATGATATATATCCTTTGTTGTTATAATATTGGATTAAAAGCTCCTATTCCATATCACTGAGGTCAGTATGAAAGTGTTACTAGAGCAAAACAAGTTGGAAAAATATTCGCAATTTCGACTTTTGTCCACAGGCTACCGCAATGTGCAATGGGCCCTAGGAGCCGAAAAAAATAAATAAAATAAGGCTGAAACTGCTTTATTTTATATCTCGAGCTTGTAAAATTATATCGTTATGGCTTGTTGTTTTTTTAGAGTAAATCAAAGAAATAATATAAACTTTAAAAAAATTGCTTTTAGATGAAATAATTTTTTTTTTTATTATTGGATAGATAAGAATTTTTTTACTTCAAAACCCATTGCAGATTTTGATTCAGCGTACCAAAAAACTTTTATGTTGAAAATAAAATAAAATCGAAAACAACATTTTTTTCGTATTTAAATTTAGCAAATTTATTTTGGTTAATAAAAGGAAGAGCAATTTTAACTTTCCAAATGTCTCCACATCACAATTTTTTTTCAGTTTCGTGTGGGCTCAAATTTGTCAGCTCAAATTTGTTTTTAGCAGTTTGAAAAATTCCTATATTCAAATTTTCAGTCGGATCTATAAGTAATTTAAAACCGCCCAAATTTAGAGGGTCGGCAATGCTTCTAACCCACGCGATTTGCTTTGACCATGTGTTATTCCATGTTTTAGAACCAATGTTATCCGTAAAAAAAACTCAGTTTTGTTTTTATTTTGTAATCATATTTTTTTTACCGACCTTCTGGATAATGCAATAGCAGTTTATAAGTATGGAAAGAAGAAACTTCCCTCTTTCCAACGAGTCCAAAAACTTCTAAATCGGATTAACTGAAGACGAGACAGAGCTTCAAATCTAAACGTAATTTCATGGCTTAAAAATTTTTTGACCACCTCAGAACTGAAAAAAAAATGTCTTCGATGAGGTTTTCAACATAAAGGTCTTTTTGGTGCGCTGAATCAAAATCTTCTATAATTATTTGATTAAAAAATCAATAGGGCTAGTTTATATAATAAATTTAAAAAAAAACTTATTTGACCAAGAAGCAATTATTTTTCTAAGTTTGATTTTTTTTTATACCTCTTCTTCTGGTATGGATCTCATATACAATACTATTACTCTATCCTTGGCATAATTTTATACTAATGCAGCTGGTTACCTTTCTAAACAGCTTTACATTCGTGTAATTATCAGTCTTAGCCGGTGCCAGTTCTTCAGCTTCATTTCCTTGTATAGATGTAAAAATAAAAGGGACTCTTAAAGGATGAGCGTCGTGAAGAAAGTGAATTAAGGAAAAGCCAGCTGGTTGAGTTTTTCTATCGGGCCTGGATCCAGACAAGGACTGGTACCTCACTCCTTATAAGACGGCCAATCTGTCATGCTGATATGGCAAGGCTTAGCTCCTTGTTCTAGAATAGTTGGAATTCTTCAGATGAGTCTTCACGTAAAACCTCTCTGAGATTTCGAACTTAAAAATTGAAAAAAATAAATCTTGAAAACGGTCCACTACATAAACAAAATATAACTCTAATCATTAATTGCTCTTACTGAAATTAATCTACCTTGTTAACTATTGCTTCTTTGATGTAATGTTTCATTAATTTAGCATAGCTTAAATTTTGCATCACTAGCTCACTTGTATTGACAATGCAAATGGTCAGTGCATAATAATGCATAATAACTTCTGTAGAAGAACATGATTGCATATGCTTACATCAGCTTAACCAAACTCTATTACGTAATGTATATCAACTATCATAAAAAAGTAATTTAAAGCTTCCAAATATACCTTCAGAAAATATTTTTGTTGCTGTAATTGCTACAGACAGCTGATATGCATAGTCGGAGGATAGCCCTGTAAATTACATTAATTCACTAATACGGTCTAATATGCATGTTATAACCTATCTGTCATCTTGATATAATTTATGGCTCACATCCGAATCGGATTGCTACATTCCGAAAACCTTAACTTGTAATTTAAATTTAAATTTTATCTATTTTCATGTACAATGATAAAATGTTTCTTCTAGTAATAAGTTATTGTTTACATTTCCTCTTTATCTTTATTACCTTCAAACAGTAATTCCTGGAGGTTCATTTAACTCACAAGTTACTCCCAATTGTTTGCTTAGTTTCTATATATTTGTATTTTTATAAGTCTATGTTGAAACGAATACTTATTTTGGTTATTCTACAATTAGAGGCTTTCCTTCTATTGATAAATCATAGAAATCCTCAATTTTTCTGTAAATTTTACTACAGAAATAAATAAAATAACCTTGAAGTAAACTTTAAACTTTCCTCTTACCTAACAAGCTGAAGTATTGTCATTCAACCTTTAACCGATAAAACCTTTTAGAATCTGCCATTTTCAGAGTGTTGTTTCGCCTAACCAATCTTTGTCGGAATGTTGCTTGTAGTCAGGAATCCACGCGACTAATGTCTATTCAACGTCCCTATTCATTTTCTTTTATTTATCAATATTATCCAGCTAAAGCATTTTGGGTCACTTTGTATTTCAATATTTGATAAAAATTAACGCTTGTTTTCATTGCCCTATTCGGAACTGTACTCTCTCTCCGAAAACTGAAAAACCAAATAAGTTCTGGATTAATTCAAAGATGTTTCGGTCATTAATTCTTGTCCTAATACTGAAAACGACGAGTGGTGATATTTGCTGATTCATGGTAGAAATGGATGTACACATCCATATATTTTTTATTTATATATTCTTTTTTTCAAATAGATGTGTCACGATTGATCTACATATGTTGATAATTTTCAAGCGTGTGAATCGTATATCTACTTAAAAATTCTTATTAATTTAAAAATTGCTAATGATAAAATAAAAGTTTATTTCGTTTACTGTTTATCTATTAATACATCTTAAACCAACCGCTCATCCTGTAGTTTATAGCTCCAAATTTTTATTACTGAAATAAAAATTCTTCAGAAAACGTGAGTGTTTATTTATATTACTATTGATAATACTATACTCGCGGAACCACGGCATTTTATTTCGTTCGGCTGCTCTGCTTTAGCCGCTCTAGGCTATGATGGATTAGCTGTACCTGAGATGAAGAAGTTTGGTTAAGTCTGGTATAACCGATATAAGAGATGGTGCAGTCTACTTATCAAATCGACTGCATGAAGTGTTCTGAATTTTACTCAAAAATTTAACATGATGAATGTTAGGTAATTTTTTCAATGTTTGACACAATTCTTCCAATTCATTCTTCCAATTCCAGGCATTCTTTGAATCAAAGTAATAAACAATTCTCTACAGTTCTGGGAAACGCAGCCGAAGGCACGATTTTTTACGGGTTTGACCCAAAAAATATACTTAATAGACATAAACCCCAGGCGATTGCAATCTAAGCACAAACCCTCTAACCGTGCAGGATTATCAGCTTCAAGCAACGTGCCTCCGGCCCCGAGCCAACAACGATTCGGATTTACCACCTGGTCCTGGCTCCCTCCAATTACCGAGGATTTCCTTAATGCCGGGGTCACTGGGCATGCTGGAATTTTCGTGCACATCATAAACAACTGGAAGAGTTAGTGAGGACAAAAAAAATCTCGAGCGACGTGGGAAGAGCGGGGACAGCACGTAGCATTGCGCACCAGCAACGGTCGTGGATGTCCTTATCTAGCCCTCAGCTGAGTCGTGACTGAGAACCAGTTCTGCCATGGCTAGCTCCTCGGTACCGGGTACCGCCCGCTATCTATCAATTCCTCTAACCTTTACCAGCCTCCAGTCTTTATGGGATGGAAAAATATCCCCATCTGTAGAATCCCGTGGGAACTCGAGACATCCAAGAAACTGTAATTATTCAAGCCAATATAGTAGAAGGATTCTTATTAGTCAGCACCTTTTCAGTATGCATTCCTGTCGGAATCATTTTTCAGAAATTAAGTGCACTAATATATATTTTATGAAAATGATTAATGAAACAATGTCAGTTTTGAATTTATGAAAACTTAAAAATTATGAACGCTAAATAAAAATGAATAATAATGAGCATTAGCTCATTGCGGAGGGATAGAGAATATAGTAATGAGTATGTACATAAAACGTCCTCGTGTTTTCCGATTCTCAATATGTACTTTATTTGATTACGGATACAATTGCCTTCATTATCGTCTATTTAGAAGTTAATATTTTGAACATACTGGATGTATCAGAAACATACAGAATAGTCACCAAAGGCCAGGACTCTACACCTCATTTGCAACAAATAAGTTCATATAAAACTTGATCAGATTTCACAGTTCACATTTCGTAAAACCGAGAAGCAAGAAATTTTAGATTTGTGTTTACTTAAGCAGGTCATCTTTTTTGTTAAATAGAAAGCGATAACTAAAAAACTATTTAAATTAGGTAATTTCCAATTTTAGTATAGTAAACTAGATACAATTTTCTTTAAAAAAAGTAGAATTTGTCTTTGTTATAACTATTTGAAGAAGGTTTAAAGCTTCCTTGTTTAATAAGCACATGTTAATTAAGTTGAGGTATGTTAAAGAATAAGCTGGGATTAGTCTCCATTCTTGTAATAAAACTATGTGAGTTGAAATTCCCTCTCCTCAAACAACCAGTGTTTTCAGCAAAAATAATTATAATAAATTATTACAATGCTTTTTTTTCTATCACATTTTATTAATAAAACATGTGTAAAATAAAATATTTAATGTGGAATTACAGATAAAATTATTCTTTAGTAATATATCTTAATATTGCTGATTATCATAGTATAAAATAAATTTGAGTGTGAATTTGATGAAAATTTTCAATGTGCACTCCAGACCAGGTACGGCATTCTCTTGTCCTTTCCATTACGGGACCGGTTGCTGCATGGACCTCTTCCTCCTTCAAATTGTTATATTAAAGACAAATTCTACTTTTTTTAAGAGCATTTTATCTAGTTTCTATCTACAATTGGGAATTACCTAATTTAATTACTTTTTAGTTATCGGTTTCTATTCAACAAAAAAGGTGACCTACTTAGAAAAATACAAATTTTTTATAATTTCTTGCTTTTCTCTGTGGAATCGGGCCATGGACTACATGGATAAGGGACATATGTAGTGTTATCTGTTGGAAATGAGGTGTAGAACCACCTCCTGTCCTACGATCCGCCAATCCTGATACATCCTGTATATGTTTAGCATTGTTTGTTTATTGCTCAGATTCGCAGTACCAGGTCCGCCTACTTTGCATTTGCAATTCCACAAACCATCATTCATTCTAACGAACACTCTAGTCCACCACAGTTCCTATAATGTTTGAGTAAAGATGATGATAACTATAATTCTACTTTTATATATTTTAAAATCACACATTTTATTATTGTTATAGTTTGGAATATTTTAGGAATATATTTATAATTCTCTCTATTTGCCTAATTAAAACGAGTAAGTTTTCATTTTATCTTATGAGAGTCTTAACAAGAAATAGCCAAGATTGATCCAAGTTTATTGCTTACGATGTCTTTACCCTCCTATAAAATTTACTATCTGATATATAGAAGATATCATTCCTGTCTGACTAATTTGTCTTGTCAAGACAATTATTCTACAGGAGTTTTTCTCCTCGTTTCAGAGTCGTGAATAGTAAATGAAATAAGTAAATGAATACATTTCCTATTTTAGATTATTAAGATCGCGGCTTGTATTATGAAAAACAAATATATTTTCACACAAAGACAAATTTATTTTCAGATTAATTGATCATTAAGTTTACAAATATATTTGATGCATAAATAAAGGAACCATGAAACGCATCAAAAAAACATTAAACAAGCAAATACATTATGACATTACTTCAGTGGATCGATCATACCATCAAGGAAGTTCAAGTCTGAAATTCAGTTTAATATATCTATGACTTCATTGTGAAAGTATGTTAGTTAACTATTGTCTTAACAAACGGTAATTCGACCTCTTTTCAGTTTAGGATGCTTCCTTTTATGGATGAGAACTAATGAATATGTATTAAGACTTCGGAATATAAACATTGTACATCAAACTTTTTTGCTGGTTGCATTATTAACTAGCTTAAATGAGTCATGGCCTTTCTGATAATATTGTTTTTCCAATTCTATTAAGGAATCATATCTCTTTTTTTTTTATATTCTGCTCAGTCGTTCAATAAAAAAATTAAATTAAGAAAGATTGTTTCGTAAAAACTGTAATGAATAAAAATAAAAACATATTCAGGGCATAAAAAACTGCCTCAGAAAGAAAGATCGCCTTCAGAAAACGTGTATGTCAACTAGAGTGATCAAGGAACCTTTACAATGGCTGATTACAAAATGGTTTTTAGGTCACCTGGAATTAACCCACAATGCTATCGCGCAATTAATCCATCTCTCTCAGTATGACTATTATACATACGTCACTAGTGCGTTTTTTAAGGTTAAATATTTTGTTCTACGATACCTATGTTGTAAAAGAATCCCCGGAAAATATACATAGAATAATCCACAATTAGAATTTTTATTTTACCTAAACTTATACGCAAATGTACAGGCATAATACATAAGATGTGGCCTTCTCTTTGTAATATATATATATATATATATATATATATATATATATATATATATATATATATATATATATATATATATATCGTTTATTAGCAATAGCGGATTTACACGTAGGCAGATTAGGGACTTAGGGAATCACAATTTTTGAGGAGTCACAAAATTTGAGTGAAATTATATTTTCATTATATTTGAAATTTTTTTTTTCAATTATGTGATGTTTTATTTGACAATTTCATTACAATGAACATAAATTGAATGCTGTACCACAAAAGACCAATCTCTAGATTAAAATACATTATTGTACAACTTTACACATACAACTATAAGTATTCTTAATAAAAAATTAAAAACAAAAATATTTAAAAACCTCATTTCTAAAAAAAGAAAAAAAAAAACATGAAAAATAAAAACATTGTATCATAAAATAAAAAATGGTTTGCTCTTTTATGCACATAAGGTTTTTTTACTATTTTTTGTGTAGTTTCCAATATTTTTAGAAGTAGATTTTTGCTATACTTACACTTACTTTATAGAGAATTGTTTGCAAATTTTGGTAATGTATTCTTTAATGAATAATATTCCGAATTCTTTATGAATATTTTTAACTTTAGTAAGGATAATTCTCAGTGATTCTTAAACTTTTATTTTAATATATTTATAATTTTTACTTTCATGGGATTCATACCTATATATGAAGTATAGTAAGGGGAAGTATTGCGATCGTGAAAATTTTCGAATTCGAGTTTTAGACGGAAATACACGTTTTAAGGTCCACTGAGTCCAAATGACCAAGCCTCGCAAAATGGTCTGTGTGTCTGTCTGTGTATATGTGAACAGTCTAGCTCAAAAACGAAAAGTTGTACGATACTGAAATTTAAGGTTGGCACATGCACGTGATGTTACAGCAACATTTTCGTCAAAATCGACTAACCGGAAGTACCACTTTATATAACCGATTTTACACTTTTTTACAATTTTCTCGAAAACGGTTCGAACGATTTTGATCGATTGAACTTGACGAAGTTAAAATATATAGGTAGTGTACAGAATTGTTGTACTAAAATTGTTTAAAAACTGTTTTATTATACTGAAGTGGGAGAAGATGTGAAGAAGTTAATGCTGCTGAGTTTATTTCAAGCATTGTTTATGTGAACTTTTTAAATTTATATTAAAAAGATAATTATTATAGGACGGTAAGGGAAAGTTGTGTGATGCGCACCCACCAGATTTTTTTAATTAGTTTTGTAAATATAATTAAATATTGGACAAGCGTAAGTTAAGATTGTTCGTAGACAGACTTTATATAACATTAATTTAATCTCCTTAATTTGGTGTGGATTAAATACTTACTAAATTTAATTTTAACTTGATGTAATTAATTTATAATTCCTGTTAAAATATATATATAGTACTCAGAATTCTGTTGGCTTTATTACACACATTATCAGTGTGGTTAGTAAAAGTTAGCCTTTTGTCCATGTCAAATTAAGATTTGACATCTTATCTTTGACATCTTTGACATCATTTGAAATTAATAAGTACTTAAGAGTACTTAATCCGAGTTAAGGTACAGGCGTGTTATTTAATATCAGTCGGGGAATAAGATGTGGTGGCTTTCTCTTCGTAAAAATAATAAGTATAAAAATTATCTCCACTTAGTTTATCACTATAAAGAAATAATTATTTTCGGAGATAGAAGCAACTGGAAGGGGCGGCATTATCTGCCATACCTGTGGGCGACAGTTGTACAAATCTGCTCCTGTTCATTTGAAAGAAGAGTGCCATATTAGGAAAAAGCGGAATTTTACAGAAGAAGCATTCGAATTTCGCCTATTTAGGCTTACGCTGTCCCTCAACTCATTGATAAAGCACCAACAAGTTTCCGTTTTCGTTCTAAAAAAAAATAATATTCATTTTTTGATCTTTTGTTCATGAATCGGATTGTGGCAGTTTTACCCCTGATTTCCTCTTTCCAACTAATCTAAGAATTTCTAAATCGGATAAACTGAAGACTAGATACAGAGCTTCAAATCGAAACGTAATTTCCGGACTTAAAAATTTTGACCCTCTCAAAACTGAAAACAAAAAATTTTTTATAAAGCAGTTTCCGCCTATTTTTTTTTTTCCTCGGCTATTAGAGCCTATTGGAACGAACGCCGGGACACGTGTCCAACATTTTTGGATGTAGAATTACCAAAACAAAACTGGTTGAAATCGGTGACCCATTGACTGTACCCCCTTTCCCCTTGTCAGTAGAATATTTTTGTTATAACAGGAAATATAGTTTTTATTTTTTTAATTTCCTATTTATGAATAACAAACAAACAATTTATCTTCTGTTTTTCAATATCTTAGGATCTTTTATCAATGCTTTCAACGAAGAGCAATGACCTAGAGTCTTAGCAATATGTAGTTGGTTTTAATGATTAAAAATAATAAATATTTTATTGTAAAATTGACAATGGAAGAGAAGTGTAAGTTGAGAAAGATTGTTTTGAACATGAGGAAATATTTCCCCGAAACGTTAACATAATAAATTAAAATGAGTACTATAATAGAAGTTATATGTTGCCCTTCATTTAATAAACAAGTTAGCCGTAAAAAAAAAATGTATACGCTAATATTGTTCTGTTAGCTTTGAATAAAAAATTTAAACACAATTCTAATATTAACCACAACTAGTCCACAGTATTGGACAATTTTATTTCGAATCACTAACAAAAAAAAACAATCAAATAAATTTTATATTAGTTATCGCGAACATAATAAATCTTATCTATTATTATTTGAATAAATAATAACTTTATTCGTTATTCGAGATAAACTTTGCTGATTTGTTAACTAATTTTATGTTTATCTTTTTTAAAATTATTTCTTAATATTTGTATTTGTTTTTTTCGTATTTATAACATGATTTCAATATAAAGGATTGAACTTATAATCTGAGAAATAGATTTATTGCATATTTTTTTTTAGATTAAAAAAATAAATCAGTTCCGAAACTGAAGATTTTATCATGTAAATCTGGTTCGATTATTCCCCACCTGTCTGTCTACACAGGGCTTGACACTTCAGGGTGATCAGATATCGATAAATAACACCATAATTAATGTGCTCTTGTTATTCAATGTCATCATGCGACTAATGCTTGCTTAAGGATGACTAGATGATTATTTAATTATTTCATATTACTAATTGTTTGTTCTATTAATTATTTTTTAAATCCCTTTCTTGCTCATTTCAAGATTTAAGAAGGTGTAGTAATCACATAAGGAAAGACTATAAAATGAATGTAATAATTTTTTTTTTTTTATGACTTCAAAGTGTTTGTGTTGATCTGAAACTAACCAACGTATATCTTTAATGTATATCTATGTATATGTATATATGTATATCCATATGTATATAATGTATATCCAATGTATATCTTTAATATTTCTGATAAAAAGATTACTAAAAATATTGTAGAAGTTTAGCGAGTTGTTTGGAAATAATTATTTTCCATAACTATTCATTCCAAAATCAGGTTAGTTTCTCTCAAGGATAAAACCAAATTAAGCCTTTGACGGGAATGACGTTCTTATCCCTCTTATATATTTATAATAATATAATATTTTATAAAGAACAAAACACGTGTTTATAAGAAATGTATAGTTTTTATTTTTACTAAATTATTCTTAAAACATTCTTTATATTTCTATAAAAAACAGTGGACCTATATAACCAATCATCTTTCTTCTTTTGGAGAAATCGATGTTATAAATTATAAATGACGACTGCATACTTCCACAATTTTTTTATGAAAATTTGTCAAAGTTAGGTGATATAGGGTGCACTAATTTTTTTTATTTTTGAAGCTAGATTATTTCTCTTTTTTTTTTTAAATGTTCCTTAGACGATTATGTTTAAATCTTACATTACATAAATATTACATAATTGAAAAGAACTTGGTGCGAACTAGCCCCTGCATTAAGTTGTAAGTGCGTACTGTGTTTCTGGAAGACTCATTATTCAAGAAAGAGCGGTTTTGGAGCAAGTGCAAAATGGTTCAGTTCTCAGAGGAATATTATACCGGTGTAACCATCGAAAAAAGTTAAACCTTGTCTGAGATTCACATTTTATAATCTTTATTGAGTTATGAAAGTGGAATGTGGAATATAATTGAATGATTAGTATTGAAAAAAATAATTTTTGTTATAATTCGGTAGCACGTAGTTGCCTCGACAAAACATGATAGTAAGGGTAAGTGTACACCACGCATACTTGGCACACAACAGAGGTCTGCACTTGGCCATACTATCGAGTTTTGCTGGGCGACAGTGGACAAGCCCTTAAAAAAAAAGAAAACTGTCGAGGAGAAATGTAAATCACAAAGTATTTTGAAAAAATGATTCTGTAGGTTCCACTAACGGCAAAAAAACAACAAAAGAAAACAGTCTTGCTGGCAGATAAACACCGATAAAGCTGTACAGCAAAAGTTGAAAATCACAAAAAGTTGGAACTAATATCTTTACTCGTTATACTTCACCTTAGCGAACTTTCGTGATTGATTTCTGATACATCAGTGTTTAGACTACGAGACAATTGCTCTATTACCTCGAAAACGCACTTACCACACATCACTCTACAACAAAATTTCATTTCGTAAGTATGAAATCTTTATCAAACTTCTACAGATTTAATTAATTAAGATTTTTTTAAATATTTTTTTTGTTTTTCATCAATTTCAATATGAGCGTCATAGGGATAAAGAACATTTAGCCTAGCCTTTAATTTGTTAAAAGAGCTGAGGTGTGATGTCAACATTCTAAAATTGTTTCAAAAACAGCTTTATAGCTAATGTACTATCGTAGCTCGTGAAACTAAGGTTAAAATGTCGATTAAACAGGTTGCATAGCTCAATGTCAGTATAAATCGAATTATATTTTTTGTATGATTTCTAATACCAATATATCTCATAAGCTTAAATTGATTGCTTTTAACCCCATGGGTTAAAAAAGAGTAGGTTGCATACCGCCTAAAAGTTGTAAAGACCTCTAATTTAACATCATTAAATGGAGAGGAGGTGTTTTTGTTGTAGTTGTTGAACCATCACTCAGAGAAATATCCCGGAGTGGACCATTAATCATTAATGCCTCGTTGAGACGATTACGAGGTGTTGGAATATTTTCCCCTTGGGTTGGGATAGGAGTCCTCCACGTGTAACAATCTTCATCGTGATCATCGACACTTTAGCCTAGAAGGCTCACCTCGCCTCAGACAATACAGCCAGCATGGCTTTCCCCTTGATCTAATACCTCCAGGGAAAGTGATACCATCAAATCTATATTGTTAAAAATGTCAGCTCTGGATTTGGCTTTGTCTGAACCTTCTTTTGTCTGTTGTCTTACTTCCAACGCTGGAGAAAGTTTTATATCAATATTCACTACACAGAGTTTCTTTTTCTTTTTTTCTTTTTTTCCATTTTTGTGTCTCTGCATCACTAGGACATCAATAATCAAAAGGAAGCAAGTTTAATTTCATATTTCAATAATAATAATTGTTATATTACTTGTATTATATCAATCACTTTTAATATTTAATAGTTGTTTTAATTTTAAATATTATATGGCAGTTCTATATGTAATTGTATTTATATTTACTAGATTTCTTGTGATTGGTACTTTTGATAAAAGAAAAATATTTATTGCGTTTTTTTTAAATGCTACGAACTGTTATGAAGTTTGTATCGTTTTAGTGTTAGAAAGTTGGAACAACGGTAAGGCAGGCAAGATTATAATAATTAAAAACAAATTATTTATTACTTATGATAAAACAGCTGTTTCGCGGTTACTTAATTACGGGGTTCCAAATTAGAAAGGAAGTATACAATCATTAAATTAAATTTCAACATCTTTGAAATGGATCAAACCTAATCAGAGGAATATCCAGGTATACCATTCCCACTTTGAATTCAAGAAAGACTCAACACGAGGGCAGTTATATCGATATAAACTTATGTATACTTTTGTGTCATTAAATAAAATAAACTCTAACTTATAAATTAATTCAGTGATTAATACGATTAAATATTCACAATATTGAATTAATTTTCTTATTTATTACTATTTTGGCACCGGCTTTAAAATATATATATATATATATATATATATATATATATATATATATATATATATATATATATACTTAAGAATGTGAAAAATTCGTTTTGTTTGTTTTTCTCATTTTTCGAGTGTATTTCAGTTGATAAAGCCTGTAATAAAGTTACGAATCTGTTATGGCATTAGAAAGTGCTGAAATGGCAGATGCATTTTTACGAAAAACGTCTGAAAGTCGGACTAAAGCTAAAGTAACGAATGTGCGTATTATTATAAAAGTAAAATAATAAATAGCATGAAACTATGAGATAAAAGAAAAACAACACCAACAAAAACATTTAAAATAATCTAAATCGGCCTTCATACACAGAAGAATGTATCAGTTTTTTTGCTCTGCTGGAAAGTAGTGATTTTCACATTCGTAAGTTTACTATGGGAACGACGCTATAATATATTTTTGGAGAATTTAAATATTAAACAGTTGTAGAAAAAAAAAGTATTTATATATTATTTATATGAGATCAGTGGTACAAGACCATAATGTACCTCCATGTACTTTGTACCTTGGATCATTAACAGCTTGCACCTATTAGGTAGTATGTATTAAAAACAACATTTTTATGCAAAAAAAGTTACAATATGAACTCCCACTCGTGGTTGTCAGTTTTGCCACAATATCTTCCGAGTTCTGTTACGAATTCGCTCCAATTTGCAATTCGTTTTTAGAATTTAATATAGTATCCAAAATGATGCTGATCTTTGGAAATAATTTTTCCTATATAATCAAATGTCGCTCTTTTAAAACTGATTTCATCTTTCTTTTCATTTATTTCCTGGTTTATTAAGTCCACGAGGTCAGGTCTGTTACCTCTTCATCTTCTGAAACCAAATCCAACTCTTTTTTTTTCAGATTCACTATCAAAATCCAACTTTCTAACCGTACGCTCTTTTTTATTCATAAGTGTAGGAAATTTAACAGTGAAAACCCTACAAGCTTCTCTTGTAGATTTTCTCTTCTGTGGGAGTTCAGTAACAGCTTCAACTTTTTTCATTGACTCAAGATCAATAGGACTTTTTTTTCCCATTTTTATTTCGTGGCATACTGACGTATAAAAAATAATGAAATAATTGTAACATCATTTGCCTACTATCGTCGATCAGTGATGCAGGACGTTGCATTGATCCAAGGAACACGACGGAGCGTTTTTTTCAAACTGAACCTCCACAGCATTCTAGGTAATGTTTAAAACTGAAATATGGCATAATAAATTACTCATCAATAAGCAATCGTCAATTTGCAAAAAAAAAATAAACTGCAAAACCAAAAGTTGTTGCTTTTTGTGCTTTTTTTTTTTCTTTCTACTTTGCTCGAAAACACACGGACAACTACTCTGCCGCTCGCTTGCACTCTACTGGGTAAGCTTTATCTTAGTTTTGTCGCGTAGATAGCAGCTCTTATTAAATAACTGAAGGGTGTTCCGAGGTACAACAGTGTAATCCCCTTTAATTCAAACTACAAATAAGAATTAAACTACCGTATGAATTTCAATTGTTTTCGTTTACCAGTATCAGAAATATCAGAATATTATTTCATCTAGACTGAATACGATACAGACACCGTGAGCGCAACGTCAGTAAGGAGCTACCTCGTAATCCGAGACCAGCAACCTTGCTTCCTTTCCTTGCCACGAGCTACACTATCTTGAAGATGCCCACTGACAGATTGTAACATGCAACTTCATTGTACGATACTTGAACCGTTGCATTGGCTGCCTCTGAAACTGACATTGAGTTGAATAGATGGTGTCATTTACAGCCTGTCCATTATACCTATCTCTTAGCATGGTCTCGTTGTCTTGGCTCTGATTATTCTCTGAATAGGAAGCCTTACCTCGAGACTGATAAACTTAATACAATCTCCTTATCTCGAATAACTATATCTTGTTACAATCATTTAATGGTATTTTATCCCATTACATACCGGTGTATACATGGATAGATAGATTTATTTTTGAACTGCCAGTGAGACTTTTAGGTATAATTGACCTATTAGATTTCAAAGGGATTTGGTTGAGAACTCATAGATCCTATATTTAAAAAGAGATAGAGCTTTATTCGAGAATTTGGATGTATAAAGGACGATATACATACCAATAAAACAGTTGCTTTATCTTTTTAAAAGATGGGAAATTTTTTTTCTCGCAAAAACGCGAGTAGACGCGTAGTTTGGCCTAATCTTGATTTAGTTAATATTTAATGTAATTGAATGGAGAATTATATTTTTGCCTCAAATGTTAATGATATGGGTACCAAACCTCGGAATAAAAGTTGAATATTATACTATTCTGCTTTTGAGAGGATTTATAAAATAAAACAAAATTATTGTATTTTAAATCCTTAAGAGGAAAATGTATAGTGTTCTCTTAAATATTATATAATGATATATTATTTAAATATAATATTTAAAAAATATCTATAAATTATTGATCTTGGTGTGAAAAATTTAGTATATTGTAGCTAAACATAAATGTTGGTTTGAGGTCAATCCATATCAAATCAACCAATCAGGGTTGTTGACAAAATTTATTTATTTTTTGCCTTTTTTATGCTATATTCAGAGACTTATATTTAAAAAATAGTATAATATAACTATTAACAATATTTAAACATTTCTAACTAAACAACTAATAAGGAATCAGTGATGAAATTTTAACCACTTATTATAACAAAATAAAAGACTGTTTTCGGAAAATTTTGGATTTTGAAAGCTTGTTCCTTCTGAAATATTTCAGATTTAAAATATCTGATTTTAGAAACATTGCTATATTTGAAGATCCATTAAAAATCTCAGATCAGAAACTTTTGAGGGAAGTAGTATACCATAAATACTATATCTCGAAAAAAAAATTAAGGTGAGTCTTAGTTTTATCGTTAATATTTTTAATTTTAAAACTGATGATTTTCATTTTATGAAAAACGTTAACATTTACCTTTTTTTGTTTATTTACAATTAAGTAGAGCAATCGATATTGAACAGAAAATATTGTGCATTTTATGTTTTTAATATGGATTTGTTTGAAACAAATATTGTTCATAAACCAAGAAGCTGCAGTGTTTCACGCAAACCTCAGTAAAATGGAAAATAGGCTGACCCACCGATACAAAATTTGGGCACTAAAAAAAACTGGACTTCTAAAAAATTAATGAATATCAGTTTTCAACTCTCTGAATATAGTACAAGTACAGTAAAAAAAAAATAAATAAATTTTGTCAGCAACCTTTTAAAATTAAATTGGTTGATTTGAAATGGATTAAAGCTTAGGTATTCATAAAGTCGTTGATTCTTAAAATTTACAATTTTTTCGTGGAATTGATTGAGAACAAGGTCTTCATGATATATGAATAGTGATATTGATAATAAAGTATTTCGTTATGTTTGAGGTCCTCTGATAGCTTTATCGAATATACCCATTGAAAACTTATTTATTAATTCCCTGTTAAATGTAAAATATATTGATAACATTAAATCAATGCAGCGAGAAAGCGTGATAACAAACTGTAATAGTAGGAAGTCCGCATCTAGGGAATGGCTAACCTCTGGGTTATACAAAGACCAAACCCGAGAGCGAGTGAGTTAAAGTTCAAAGAGGAACAGAGGGAGTGTAATCTGTAGACATGATATAAAAAGATGGAGTCGGATTCCAAGAGAGGAAGGTATCCCAGGCTCGCTAGGGCTTGGTATTCCGCTGCCCTTTGTCGACTAGACATAAATATACTTATAAAACAGTGCCCTTTCTCGGCTTTGCAATTAAACAACCGACAACTAAATCTCTGGAAGAATTCTTATTGCTGCTTCAACAATTTCCCTCAAGTTATTTTATTTCTCGAAGAACACGATCATTGTTTACGTTATAAAAAAAAAGTAAAGAAAGAAAGAAAAGAAGAACATTTCTTTCCCTTGCAGGTTTTACTCTTAAATAATTGGATTTTTTTCTCAGGTACCTTTTTGCTTTCTTTATAAGTCTTTCTTTGTTTTTTTTATTTAAAAAAGGTGTCAGTCCTCAATAATATTTGGCTATAAATCAGAGTTCTTGATTAGGAACTTGGGGAATACGTCTGAGTTACTTCTATCTGCTAGAACCACATAGCGTGCTAAAAAATTATAGTTGTAAAGCCACTTTATTAAGACTTTATTATATTTATGAATATAAAATAAAGGCTTAGCGAAATCGGAGGTAACACCAACCTAGAAACTTCCTTGCCAGAAACTTTCATCCACTGAATTTCATCAAATCCTCAAGTTCAGAACTAACGCAATCCTCCCATCTATGTTTTAGTCGACCCATAGGATGCTTGCCCGTTCGATTAACTCTGATTATTCCTTTAGTGATTCATTCATTATTTATATAAGATTACCCAACAACTTTAATTTCGATTTTAACTTTTCACTTACCTGTTGCGAATGTTGACACTTGGCAACAACAGTTTTTTTTCTAAACAAACACAACATTGTATCGATAAAATCCTAATGTTAAATAAACTCAAAAGATATTGGTATTATTTTTATATTTTCGTAATTCTTTTAATAAAATGTTTTACGACAATTTGCCCAGTTTGAAATATATTCTCAAATTTCGTAATTTTCTGTTTTCAAATTATTGGAAGCGACGTTCATGCGTTTCATAACCCAATACTTGTTATCTTGTATTTCTTGTATTTTGCATTGCAGTGAATCAATCACAAATAATCATAGAACTTTCTATGGCTCGTGATTGTTTCAGGGAATTCACTGCGCACGTTGAAAATAAAGGATAACAAGTATTGGGTTAGGAAAAGCATAAGACTTTATAATAAATATTAGATTTTATATTATAATATCCAAGACTTTGTTATGTATAGTCTTAAATTAAAAATGCATTTATTTTGTGTAAAGAAGTTTTACAACTTAAGATCCTTATGATCCAAAATTAAAACGAAATGTTTCATTATTGTTTTGTATAGCCAATATAGCTGAATACAATCTCGCAATTTAGTCTGTGCGCCCCACATCATGCCAACGTGATGATCTAGCAGGTTGGGGCGAGGGTCACAGTGTCCGGTTCGGAACGATGTGGGTCCGATTCCCACATGGGTCTGTAAATATTTATTTCGCGGCGGTCCCGAGAAATAAATCTTGACGCTCTCACTCTGGTTGGTACACATCGGCGACCTAAAGGTACCCGTCAGGGGTTAGCAAAATGAGCCACAAGGCCCACATGCCGGGCTAGTTCCTCCCACCAATATAAGTACCTGTGCCAGTTATACAAAATATTCCCGTTATGCAATCTAACAATTCACTTCGAACAGATATTTCCTTGGCCCTAGCCGTGTAGAAGTATATAACTCGACTTTCTGTAGACGACTGGACGAAATATATCCTCGGGCAGTGGGCTCATTCATAGCACCCAGCGGAGCCATAGATCATGGGCAGAGCGAAGCGGCCAATTACCGCAGATATATCATTATTCTTCGAGCAGAAAGTTATCCTTTTAATAGTCTCTTGAAGAAATAGCATCGCAAACAGAAGCGTTAACGCAATTAATGCCTGATCCTTTTTTAATGGCGGCCTGTCAACTCTTTTATCATAATTCAGGCCGCTCTCCGACCTATCTCCTTATGCTCGCCAATATATTCTTTTCTTTTCGGAGACTTTCTTTTCCTTTAATTTGATTTCATAAAATAATATTTATATTGCAATATTTAATATATATATATATATATATATATATATATATATATATATATATATATATATATATATATATATATATATATATATATTACGTGCGTGAAGACTTTTTAATACTTATGTTGTTAACGTATATGATATGGTACATTCATATGAATAAAATATCACTAGCTTTGTTTTTAATTCCAGCAAATTGTCTCCAGAAATACTGGAATAATGAAACCAAGATTAAATTTATACAGTTTATTCGCTTAGTGGATAATTATTATTTCACATTTTTCTTTACCAAATAAATTTATTTAAAATCTAAATGATAAGAAATGAGCCCATCCAAAACTATCAGACATATCAAATATGTGTATTCGAATGTCGAATGGTTGCTGGTCATAGGCGTGTGCATGAAGGGTGCCGTAGATGCACAGGAACCTCCTAAGGTGTCAGAAAAAAACATTTTCTCCTATAAAACAATAGATAGATGTAATGTTTAAAGATTCTACTTAAAAAATAAAATAAAACATGTTGTTCAGAACTAAAGTTCGAAGTTTAATTTCACCAGGAAAATTGTTAAAAATACGTTTAAGGCTTTAGAGAGCATATTCTTTAAAAAAATTTCCAGGTGAGTAAAGAATGCCCGGAATCCCACGCCCAACTGCTCCCTGCGCACCCCTATGTCGCTGGTGCGTTTGAATTTGTTTTCTATATATAATAAAAGATAATAATAAAAAATAAGTTAAATAGTAATAAATGAGTGCAATTGTAGAAGTATCAAGAATCATAAGACAAGATATATATGTACAAAGCAAAGAGACAGGCGTAATAGAAAAATGATAAATAACAATATTTTCTTTGCCATAATCTCATTCTTTATACTTCTACAATTTTACCCATTTATTATTTGATTTATTTTTTTATTATTTTATCTTTTATTACTTATCACTTATTCTTCATTACTTATATCATTACTTTTGCTATAATCTGCAGCATTTACCTTATTGGTCTTTATCTCGTTCTTAAGGGCTGAAATGTGGGCCGAAAGGTCGGCATTTAATTAATAGTTGCTCCTATTAGATTTTCTTTCTTGACCACTATCCGTACAATTCCTTTTTATTAGAAAATAATTGTTGTAAACGATAGTTCTTAAAATCTTTCTTAATTTTAACCTCATATTTGTAGTCACAGGTATATACTAGTAGGCAATGAACGAAAAAATTGATTTAATTGTCTGATTAGGTGTTAAATGGATTCTGCACACAATGATTCTGAACTCAATTAAAACACGATTCGTTTAATTTCACATGGAAAGATTCGGGCCAAATCACATTTACAAATTTTCTTAAAATTATGTTTTAAAAACATTATGAAATTAAGTTCATTTGGTATCATAATAATAATTAATAATATTTGTTTTTATCTAACAATTCATTTAATTTCATGTGTTTATAAAACTAACTTTTTTTTTAATCGTAAACTTTTCAGTGCTTTCCTCCTTACTAGTTTTAAAATATTCTAAAATTCAGAACAGGGAATCTTCATTCTGACCGATGGTTGTTTAGCAATTAGTCTTGAGCTGTCGGCCGTTTTAATTATTTTCATGGACGAAAATAGTTACTCACACAAGTAGCCGCGTACTCCGAAAATAGCATACAATTCGTCCAGCAAACTTTTTAATTTGCAGGCATTTTATATCTTACTAAGAATATATTTTGAGAATTCCCACTTCTCGGCCGAGCAGGTTAACGCGCTTGCAAAAGTGCGCCTACTCACAAACCCAAAGGTTGTGAGTTCGAATCCCGGTACCGGTATTACTTGAATTTAATTAATTAATAATTCAAGCAATTTATCACACCTCTCCCCCGTTTATGCGAGGCTCGTCAGTCTACTGGAGGCAACTCACATAGGCCGGGCGTAGGAGTGATGACCCTATCTCGTGTACCTAAATTGTGAATCGCGGTGTGGTTTTCCAAGACCTAAAATAGCCACCCGGAGGTTTGTTCCATGGACGGTCTGCTTCGGGGAAAGAAATGTAGGTCCTCGTGCGTCTGCTGACTCCGAACAGCCATAATCCGTGGATCTAGACCGATTTGTCCTTGAACCCGATTGAGTCGGTGGGAAGGACACAGCCGAATTGGCCCCAAAGGGACCGGTTATAGAGCAATGGGCAGCCTGCCGCTGCACCATGGAGACCATGGTTCGCAGCAACGTGAGGTTGGGTGACCCCCTCCAGGCTGTCTGTGCTCGCGCAAGCAATAAATGTCTGTAAGAACACCATATCGCGCAGCCAAAGATCTACAAGGTCTATAGAGCCAACCGAAAAAAAAAATATATAGTTTATAAAGCCAAAATTATAATATAAAGCCAAAGTTTTACACTAGAAAAAATCTTAATAAGTGCTTCTCTGAAAATTTGTAATTGTCAAAATATTGGCAATATTAGTTTCCTTCTGTATATGACACGCATGAGATATGCACTCTGAGGTTTATGTACTGAAGTGGAAACCGTTGGTGATTAGGACACGCTGGTTATCAGACAAAGCATGCCCCTCACTAAGTGCACGGCCGGCCAAGAAGGAGGAAGGATGAAAGGTCAAGCCGTGGAGATGTCGAGTAGCTCTCAGCAGCATTCCTCCTTCAGGACCGCTCCTCCCAACCTTATTTTATTATTATTCTATTGCGCTCTTCATTGGCCAGGCCTAGATAATGACTCTGCTATAATTAAGCAGAAGCAGGGAGTTCCGTGTCGCAATCCCTTCTAGCTCAGTTTGGTTCCCAGGAATAATGATTGCTAATGCCCGAATCGACCTTGGCCTCCCGACACAGATACACTTTGCAAATAATCATATTCATGATTTCGCAATGAAAACAAGCCATGCATTCGGTGAGCATTATATCCGTCTCTTCACATTCTCACTCTTAATCATTTGGTCCTTTTATAATTTTTTCTTGAGTGCTTCTGTAATTAATGCATTATTTTTTTCATTTTTAAACTGAACTGAACTAAATAAGAATAAAAATTGAAGCATTGAAGCATAATATTACCTCTTGGTTAGCTAGGAGGTATTCTATCACAATTGCTACTTTATAAATAAAGGGAGTCCCGAAATTAACGCAAGATTTGAATTAAATAAAAAATACAGTTTTTCTTTAAATTGTTATTTTTTTATTGAATCGAAAAGTGCGCAGGATAGGGTTATATATGAAATAACACATCGGGCAAATGGCCTCCACGGCTTTACTGGCACATACGCACTCTTTTGTCGAAATTTTTCGTGACCATTTTGCATAAAGGTGGCTGAATTTCATTGATGCAGCGTTGCATTACCTCCTTCCATGCACGCTTGCTTGTGGGCTTGTTGGCATAGACCTTTGACTTCAAATAACTCCAAAAAAATTATTCCAATGGTGCTAAATCACTCGATCTAGGGGACCATACCGAAACGAGAGAGTACACATCCAGGAAATGTCTCATGCAGTAATTGAATTGTTTCACGGGCTGTATGGCATGTGGCACCATCTTGTTGAAACCACATGTCGTCCACATCAATACCATCCAATTTAGGCAGAAAGAACTGTGTTATCAACTATTTGAAATTTGAAAACTATGTTCTAGGGTTTATGAAACGTATTTCAAACGTATCCCCATTCTCCCTCTGATGGTCTTCGATACCGTGCAAAAGTCAGTGATTTGCGAGGAAAATATGACTAAAGAGTAGTCTAAATCTATTATCAAGCTAATTACATCGATTCCACCAATTTACGGAATATCGGTAGTGAACTGACTTATAAAATCAGGCACTCTATTATAATATGTTGATTTTCTCGATGTTGGTTTCTGGTTCATAAGTGAATTGTCATTTTTCTTTCTGTTATGATTCGCTCTCGTTTCTATATTAATGTGTTCTCCACAACCTTATTAATAAAAAAATACCTACTTCTAATGTCTGGTCTGTCTGCTACGCTTTTTTTGGGTGCTTTCCATAAGAAAACGACTGAACTGATTTCGACAAAACTTTTTTCCATTGTTATGTTTTTCCCTAAAAAGGTTTCGAGTTTTCTTATAGCAATTTTTTTGTAGTGGTCCAGTCCGATGTACATTTTTAACTACAATTTATGTGCAGATGGGATAATTTTGATGGGATAATTGCAAAACAAGCATTTAAAATCACTTACTAAAAGCCATACAAATAACACAGGCCAACGCGTTGCAACGATGAAAAAACTTTTGTACTGAAAATACCTTATTCCTATAGTTTTTAGGGTGCTGAATCCAAAAATGATATTAAAAAAGACACAATTTTTTCACATTTTATAGTTGAATTTATTAAATTAAGCCATTTTTAAAGAATTGATCAGCTTTCAGTCTTAGGTCTCATGAAACAATTAGACCTTAAGTTAGGCCTCATGAAACAATTTGTAAAGGCTTTGCCTAAAGATGGACCATGTTTCAAGTATCTGCCAAAAGTTTCCACGCCTTTCAGAAGCTAAACTAAAAAAAGGCGTCTTTGTCGGACCTGGCATTAGAAAAATGTTTGATGTTAACTTTGAATCCGCCTTAAATGAGAAAGAAGCATGGGTATCATTCAAGCAAATCATTACAAAGTTCTTGGGAAATGAAAAAGACCAAGAGTATGTAGCTAACATGTTACAGAAGTTTAAGAAGTTAGGATGTTTGATGAGTCTGAAACCTACGGTAAACTATGGGTGATACAAAAAAACTAAGGCCAGATTTAGATTCAGCACATAAAAATATATAAAGATCAACTATTCAAGTTAAAAAAGTTTTCAAAAAAAATGTTTTTGTTGGCCTGTGTAATTCTTCCGATTACAATATTTGCTTGATTAATATTGTTAGTGTGTAAGCAAATTAATACAAGATGATTAACAATCACCATATCGCACATCTGGATAAAAATTGTATCAATTCAACTATTCAGAGTTCTAGTTAATGGTTTATTAATATTTTTTTAGTTTATTCGTGAGATAGCTACAAATTATTTAAGATCCATACATATTCGAAAACACGGTTGTTACATCTTACCCTCTTAGAGTGTTCCTAGTCGCTGTTTATTAATTTTCAATACGTCGTTTCATTCCAATTCTTAAAAGTTTGATTAGCGGTTTTGGTCCCTTAGTTAAGTTGCAAATGGATATTCATTACTGGGTAAGTTGAGAAATGTTTGAATTTTTTCCTCATTAGTAACGGTAGATAGTGGGATGTAGGAGCGTTGCCAATGCCTTGGTGTGAGATTCCGACACCACCCGCTAGGTCCTACAAAAGACTCCACATTGGATATTGTACTCTACTCAGTGTATTGTGCTAACCTTCTTCTCGGCTAATATCATTTCCCACCTCTAGCTCGCTTCTTGAAAGACGACTACCGTGGAAAGGAGGAAGTTAGTCGCTATTTTGTTACGTTTTGCCTTTTTATATAATCTGCCGTAAATTGAGTTTGTTTTTGAATACCCTTTATTCTGAATAATAAAAAAATATATATATACTCTGCTGTGTCGTTGGATTCAAAAGTTTTCATTATATTAATTCAACAATCGGTTTTCATTATATTTTTACAACAATACTTCTTTTTTTTTCTTTTGAAATCAACCGGATGTGGCTCACTCGTTTTTTTTTTCTTTTTTTTTCAATATCTCATAGAATAAGTAATGTAGTGAGTTTATTTTTTAAAATATAGAACTTTGATATAGTTATGAATATTAAATTGAGTCCTCAGTCCTCGAGTATTAGATTAGATCGCTATTAATTTGAAAACATTTTATTTTTTAAGCACTAATAAAATTGCTTTTGTCCTTTTTACAGGTTAGTACCGGAAAGGTCCAAGATTTCTCCAAACATCCTGATGTTGTCATGGTTCGTAATATTATACATATTGCTATGATAAATTATAAAAATAACTATATTGTATATTTTGTTTGCTTGTACTTTAGTATTTGTATTCTTTTATTTTTTATATCAAAGATGCAGAGATATAACACCCAACTTGAACATTATTGATGTCAAAGCAATTCTGACATGTTATTAGCGCTTAATGCTTTTTAGCTTTTCTTGTATAATGATTCTAAAATTAATCAAATAGTTAAAGTTTCTTTCCTGGTTTATCAAATGCTATCAACGTTTTCTAAAATATTACTAGACCAAAAATAATGAAATAATTATCATTAAAAAACAAAACAAATGTGTGGAGCATTTAACTCTTTATGGGGGCACACATTTGTGTAAAATCCATGAAAATTTAAAAATATTTTAGGTATAAAAGTCATTCTCTCCGAATATTATTTAGCCTCTATTCAGCGCTGAGAATCTTATACTTTGCAGTCAGTTGCTCTGTCCCCTTTTTGCTTGTATAGTCGAAAATACTGTCATTAGTTGTGCCATATCCAACCTACCAGAAAGGACATTATATATTTTGTTTGTCTTTTTAAAGACTGGGAATATTTTCCGTTATTATTGTAAAACGATTTTTTTTTTCTTCGTGTTAAATCTGAAATACTATTATTTCCTCTGAAATTGCTTTCTGGAATAATGAATTTTAAACCTTAAAATTAAGGCTTCTTAAAAATTGCTTTTGTTTTCTCTAAGCAAACTTTTATCCCTGCAGAGATTATAAATTGTTTAAGCTGTTTGCCTCACAAGGTTAAGAGCCTTTTATTTGAAATTACTCGCACTTTGTTGTTTTTGGGAAATGTTTCAAATAAGAAAATCGATATTTTTACCACAGTTTTCTAGCATCATTAAAAAATAATTCCCTTCCGGTGAAACATATTTTTCCGTCTATACCAATGCCAGGGGATATCTTTTAGTGAGGGTTTAATCATCTTTCTCAAGTATTTTTCTACCTAAGAAAAAAAAGTTATTAGATTCGGAAGCTTTTTATACTACCTTTTTATATTTAAGGGTTCTTAAATGTGAAAGATGACAGTAGCGCACCGCAGATGGACAGAATCCGGTCTGACCGGTCTTCGCCATCTGTCAATAGTCGCTAATGGTCATATCTTCCTTGGTACACAGCCGATCGGTCAATTATCTTCAGGGGGCTTCTTAGACCTCGAGGTATTATTAAGTATAATAATACACAATTTAAAAACGCATGTAAATCGCGAAAGAGTTTCTAGTTCAGGGTTTCCGAAAAAAAAAAATTTAATAGTTAGGCCTCTAACATGTTACCCTTCTGATTTGAGTAATCTTCATTGATTTTATAGCATCAATCATGATGGTGGTGTTTAAAATTAAGCTGCTCTAGCAATAACTTACGTTTCTTTATTTTTTTTTTTACTTTATTTATAAATCACACCTGATCCTTAGAAAAATTGACACAGTGGATTATCTGCCATAGTCAGCAATACAGTGATGGCATGTCAGGGATAAGAGAGAAGCGCTCTTTTTTTGTATTTTTATAGGTAAAAAATAAATTACGGAAGCAGGTCTCTCATCCCATCGATTTTAAAAATAACTGGATAAGGCACTGTGTTTCATGAAATGTTTTTCATTCGGCTTCTCACCCACCACCTACAGGCAAAGAGTGCCCGTGCTTGGCAAAAGAGCCAGGCTCTTGCTTGTTATGGAGTCTAATGCACTTTTTATTTCTTTGAACTACCTATAAAATAACTTAGATACTCATACTGTTTCCTGCTATATTTAAGTATTAAGTATTTAATTATTTAATAAATTAGAATTTCATTAGTATAAGCAGATCCTTATCTGCTATCCCCTTGGAAACTATGTAATTTGATATAATTATTTATTGACAACTAAGAATATACAAAAATATTTCAATATAGAATACTGAGGTCTATTCGAAAAAACTTACAATCTATTATAACAATTATGCTTAAACATTTCTATACAAAATCAATTTATTCGGTTTTGGGTCAACGCTAAGACTTGCAAAAAGCATTTTTCGTTGAGATAAATAAAAACAAGCATTTTTATAAAATAAATTAGCTATTATTTTAATTAATGTCATTTCATTTTCGTAACTGACTCTAATTATTATTACTTGAATGGTTTCTGGTTACAATTTCATCCAGCGTTCATACAGTAATTTCATCACCTAATACAGTTAAACGTTTCGCGTTTAGTTCTGGTTTTTATCTTCTTTTTTAATAAAAGCTGCTTAAGTGGAATTTCTGTAAGTTTCCACCTTTCAGAGAAGTTTGATAATTCGGAAAACCCTTCGATTTTAAAAAGAGCTAATTGATTTCTAAAATCGATAGAAAAACCGCGGTCCAAACATGTCGCTTTGTCCCTTCATCATTTCTTCATCATATCGCTATTAATATTTATTTATTAATAGCATATCATATGCCAACAATAATATTTATTTAAATAACAAATTGAATTAACACTGTTCACTAATTGATTATATCAAAATAAATTCTCTTGCCATTACTGATATGGAATGTAAATATGAAGGATACTGTCTTAAAAACATAGCACTAAATTATTCAATAGGCAATTACTAAATAAACTACATAGACCGGGAGCTGAGGCCAAAAAAACGTGTCTGATTTCAAGAAATTTTTAAGAAGTACTCTCCCCATAAACTGGAAGTATCAACTTCTGCCATCCTAGATTTCTTTCAATCAAATTTTATAGGTTAACGAATTTCATTTTGGTCACAATTTCCTACATATTTGAAAATTCGGAACAGCTACTGAAAATAATCTGCAAAATGTCAAGAAAATGCCATAAGCAGATATTCAGTATCTTTCAGACGATCAAATTTCCTAAATGATTCAAACAAAATATTTGTAATTACTCTCAACAGACGCCGAGAAATATTAAAACAACTATTTTAGAGAAAGCTCAGTAACTCGCTTCCAGTGCGTTTTGGGTAACACTTTGACAGGACTAATTTTTAAGAGCTAGAGCTAAGAGTTAAATTTACTGCAAGTTTTCATGCAATATCTTTTAAAATTTAGAACACCTACTTAGATGCGGAACTGTAAACATATGCAAAGTGTCAAGAAAACGCAAAAAGTTAGATATTCAGTGGTTTCGCTAGCTATTTGTTAGTGCAAAATACATCCTTTCTCTAACATGTTATTTCATTATTATTTAGGGTATTTCTTCTCACCCTCTTTTCGTCATCATTGAAAATCATTATTATTATAATAAAAATTATGTATTTTACTTCATATTAGTAAAATACTGATTCATATTAAATCATCAGTCAGGCGTGTCGAGCGTGTTATTCGAATTTTATAAATTGTTAGTAGTCAATGGTTAAAGTTGGACAATGCACAATTGTTCAACCGCGCTTGCTTTGTTTCTTAGCCCAGTCAAATTAGAATGTTTTAATGTAGTTCCAAAAGTTTCAGGAATATGTTGGGAGAGGTTCCCTGAACAACGCTTAACAAAGTCGTATCAATTTCAAGTACCACGGTAGATGGAGGGAAGGTTCAAAAGTCCCTTTTTTCAGTTCTTGGCACATATCCCGAAAACGGTGCGTTGCACAAGAAATGTTATGGTTTCCAAAGATAAAGCTGATTAAATTTCTTAAAAAATGGTCTGTTCATATTTATCTATATCAATTTCCGTCTCCGAGATATGAGCCGGCAAAAATAGAAAAGTTACAGAAAATTTTGTAGTGTTTCAAGTTTTTCTTAAGCTTGAACTCTTTGCCTTCCATTTTACTGGAAACTCACGAGAAAGAAAGCTGTAGAGCATACATATATTTTTTTTATACCAGGCATGATTGCTTAATGAGAGTACGGATCCTGTTAAGGAATGTCCACGCAAATGAAATAATTCGTCGCTTGTGACAAAACATAAGCAAACAAATACAAAAAAAAAAATGAAATAATGCAGTTTTTTTACTGAGCTTCTGTCAGTTGTAAATAAATTAATTGCGTAAAATTTTGTTAACGTTAATATTTCACTATACTAATTTGTACTATTTCAGGTATTATAGCTACTGGCGTTATTAATTATAATCTTATTGTAAAATATAACATACTGGGCCCATTAGGTTTTTATGTATGTCTGGTATTCAGAAAAAATCGAATGATCATTTTTTCAAAGAAAAACTGTTTATCCTTCTAATCTCGTCCTTGCTCAAAAAAAAAATTAAAAAAGAAAAGGTAAAAACGAAGACTATTTTGTCGCCCAATTACGCAAATGGATAAGCTATACCGAGCGGCCATCTTATTGGGCTCCTTCTTGAAGAACCCGTCCTTGATCCTGTAACTTCCTCCTCGGTGCTATCCCTCAACACCAGCCAGTCTCCCGGTTGCAGCCAACATGGTACCACAGCCAGGCATGGTGAGTCCTTCCTATTTCACTATCATTTCTTCGTAGTTCCATTCTCTGACTCACTTAACAATTTATTTTTTATTTTACTTTGTCTTTTTGTAGTTATATTTTCCTCTTCGTTAATTTTAATTTTTTAAAAATCGGCATTTTTGATATTAGTATATAATTATTTGTAGGATGAGATTTAACAGCGATTTTGATTATCATACATCCGTTAAAAAATAAAAATTTTGACTTTCCGCCACTCTTAAATATCTCCTAAAACACAAACAAAATTGACAATTATTCCAATACTAATTGCTACAAGAATTATAGTCATTAATAATTATTTAAATTGATGTATTAATTATTAATACATCAATTACAATAACTCGATTATAATTTTAATTATCTTTTTGTAGTATTGTTTGTTTTATCCTACTGAATATTAATCGCGGTCTTTAAAATAATAGTTTTATGAGGTAATTTGTACATATAAAAAAAGCCAAAAAATCAAATTTTAATAAATGACTCTATGTTAGTCTACATTATTGAGGCTTATTTAAAATGATCTCAAATACTAATTTTTAGAAATAAAAATTATTTATCATTTGAACCTTACACAAATTTAAACATTTGAAGAAAAACATAAAATTTCATTTATAATTAATTTGAAGTAGTTATGATGTGTCATTTGTCTCATGATTTCATACAGAAAATTTAGCGTTGTTCATTTTATATCCATTCATAATAAAATAATATCAAGCTATTAAGATAGAAATAAATTAGTAAAAAAAATGAAGAATTTTGCTCAACTATAATATAGCCTCGTTATTTTTTTTTATTATGATTTTCGTGTTTTATTAAAAATCTCTCCAATAATTTTCAACAAATTCAGTGCATGTTTTTAGAAGATTTTTGCATCATAATTTTAAAATGTAGAAAGAAATATGTTTCATATATTTTAAGATATATTTCATATAGATTTAAAGGTTTTTGGCCACTGTAATTGACCTGGATAAATGGATTTAACTAAGCGTTCAGAGAAATAAGCTATGATAAGACTAGTACACAATAAAACATTAAACAATTGCTGTTTTGAAAATGTTTCAGCGAGGATTAAACAAAAAAAAAACATGAATTAATCTGTCCATCTAAACATCAAGATTTATGATTTGGACAAAAAAAAAAACTGCAAATACCGTTAAAGGTAGGTTTTAATTTTCTTGAGATATTGTCATATCATAAAAGAGATTACATTTCGCCCAGATTTAGAAGCAGGATACGTCTATGAAACAGAGGTTCTTGAAAATTAAAAATGCACTTTTAAATAATTAATGAACATGATAAAAACATACACAGATTTATAAATAATATCAAAATGCTTTTATAAATTTTATCAGATATCCTCAACTGGGGGAAAGCGGGGATACATTAGAAATTTTTAAAAAAAAAGTTGATTAATCACCTTTGATTCATACATTCTAAATCAAGAAGGTGTATTTTATTAACTTAAACCCTTACCTTGGCCAGGGCATGTTAATGGATATTCTTCTTTGATGTGCTGAATTTATAAAAATTAAAATATGCTGGTACTAAAAGTGTCCAATTTATTCCTAATGATAAGGTTGGATTGGGCTTTGAAAATTTAGCATTTAAAGACCATAAAGAAAATAAAGAACAAAATTTTGTAATATACGTTAACATAGACGTTTCATACATTGGACACTTGTCCAAATCGGCCTCAATCACTGACCAATGTAATCACCAACCATCTTTTCTAACAAATTATTACACAGAGTCTTCAGGCAAAAGCAAAATCAATATATTTATTATTCAAATTACTGTTAATCCATGACATAACACTGCATAATCATGTAAAAAATTCTTACGCTTTAAATTTCACCTTGTAAGATCAGTGATTAATATTGAAAAGAACAAATTAAAACATTATAAAATACTTACCTTTTCGGTTTCGAGTAGGGACTTTTTTGTACTGAGCCATTGAATCCACCCGCTTTAGTTTAGCAAACACTTACCGGAAAGTTCAGCTTTCTATAGCCAATAATGCGGGAAATATAGGAAATGTCCAATGTATCCTCTTTCTCCACTACTTTTTCAACTTGAGGAATAATATTGATCGTTCGAAAAAAACAATTAAAAGATCGCATCTAAATTTAGAGTCACCAGAATCCAAAAAAGAATTTTTTAAAAAGGGCTTCTTGACATCTCGCTATTTCTAGTGGTCCCTTGCTCTTCGTATTTACTCAACTATGATCTTCAGAGATATGTAGAGGCTAGGAATTCTGAGACGTGATTTATGGAAATCGTTTCGAGAAAATTTCCATTCATGTATATTGGAAAAGATTGAAAATTAATACATCGCTTAATTTTTCAAGGATATATACTTACTGGACAACACTACTGCCCGGGATGGGCCTTGGCTTCCCTTACGACATCAGACCACTGTTCTTTGCATAATGCCTTCCTCTTCCAGTTTATTACTCCCAAAGTACGCAAATCTTCGTCATTCATCCATCGTCGTCTTGGGCGACCTCTACCTCTTGTGCCTTGCATAGGGGTGAACAAGATCTTCTTTGGTATTCTATCAACTGGCATTCTCATTATATGGCCTAATCGCCTAGCTTTCATGAAGTTAACGATGTCACATTCGCCGTACACCTCATACAGCTCAATTTTTTTTCGTATTCACCATTCCCCCTCTTCTAGAACAGGCCCATAAATTTTCCTGAGCACTTTCCTTTCAAATATCCTTAACATTTTAATTGTGACACTGCATAGAATCCATGTTTCCGAAGTGTACGTCACAACCGGTCTCACTAACGTTTAGTACAGATTTATTTTTGTTTTTATGAAAATAAGAAAGAACGGAAAAGTTTAATATTGGCGTAATATTAATATATCAAGGGCATATAATTGTCTGATAAAAAGTAGTGAAATATTGTACAATTCGTCTAACCACTTATTGTTTTTCATTTACTCAAATTATTGTTACAAAACGGATTATATTTTGACCGGTTCGATGTCCACTACGAAAAATGAAAACCTTTGTCGTTCCTCGCAAACAAACTTCTGCGCACTCATAATGATTATCAAAAACAATTTAGTAATTTGAGAGAACTATGGTATGCTGGCAAATATGGAAAACGACTATAAAGAATAAATAAATATATATATATACTTTGAAGGATTTAGTGGATACTAAAAAAAAACTCGTCAAAATGTCTTGATATTTTAAGACACTTATACTTACACTTATACTCCCCGAAATTTGACTCATTGATAACTTTTTTGCTCCATCTCATTCAATTTCGAGGATTAATCTGTGGAGATATGCTGTATCCAATCTCCTAATACTCTCCGAGAATAAGAAACCCTGTGAAAACATTTTCTACTAAAAGATAAGTTTTGACGGATTCCATAATCCTCTCAAAGCTGCTTTTTTCAAATCACGGTTTTTTGCTCTTTTCTAACATTTTTATCATAAACGTCTTGTATTCTACATTAAGTTTTGATCAAATTTTTATTTTCGTTTAGTTTTGAAATCTAATTTTCTTTTCTGTATGCCAATTATTGAATGAAAAATTGCCAAGAATGAAAAATTACTAATAAACAAAATTATTATTAAATACTAACAAGACCCGACGTGAGTCTGGAGCTGGGCATGGAAGAAGTGGCATAGTTGCACGCCGGTGGATCGGGAACGAGAGTTAGCTGTCGTTGGAGCGTCCAATTAGCTACGAGCGAATACTTCTAACCAATATAGCTCCTTCATAATTGGCTGGTTCGTCTCGTCCAATCACTGACACTGAGACATGCAGTAAACTTTCACAACCAATTTTATAACTTACGGTCTCATAAATTTCGCTACAGATTTAGGTTGATTAAGTTTTTCAATCTCATAAAGAAGTACGCTTATCCAAAATATGCTTGAAAATAAAACTTAATTTTTAATCAGAAAAGAAGGAATGAATAAATAACCTTACGAAATTATTATTATGTTATTTTTATGTCCATATCAATTCTTTGTTAATTTTAATGTATAAATAATATTATCCTAATCGGTTCACTATTTTGAAATTGATGCTGTTCAATTGGCAAGATGTAATTTTTTCTCTATTTATTTATATTAATGTTTAATTATTTGAAGGTAGGTAAAAATATCACTATACGTAAACTTCTGGAATTTATGCAGTTTCTAAGTTCAAAATATCTTTATTACATATTCATAATTGGTCGTTTCGGACCATCAGTCCATTCTCAGGAAATTCTATAATTGTTCAGTCTTCACCTTGTTTAACTTCGTATATTTTAAAGCTTATCGAAATAGACGAAGTTAAATAACGTGAAGACTGAGTATTTGTAGAATTTCCTGAGGATGGTCTGATGGTCCGAAACGTCGAATTATGAAGATCTAATAAAGATATTTTGATGTTAGTAGGTGAATAATTTCCAGCAGTTAACGTTTATCTAGTAATAATCTTCTCTATTCGTTTTTTCTTTTAGTTATGCTCTTGTCGAAAGTTTCCCTTAATCAACGTACTTTATTAGTTATTGATATATTTTGAAATCTCTGTTTCATATGTCAGATTCACGAAATCTTAAACGAGGTCATACAGAATCCCCTTTATATTACGCAGTCAAATCTTTAAGCTTGTCGACTTATAGAAAAATTCATTGTTTATTTAAACTACCTACGCTTAGTAAGTAAAATACAGAAAATTATTGAAGTATTTCTGTTTAATGTTATAAACGTGTTTATTAAATTTAAATGTTATTTTTATTAGTTTTTATTGAAAATGCTTTACACACTTTTATTGAATGGAAACCAATTTTATTTTTCAAAATGCGTGTTTAATAATTTATACAAAGAATTAAAATAATCCCACTTGATTGGATCTTTTGAAATATATTTTATCTAAATATTTAAATATCTAAATATAAATATTTTATGATAAATCTACTTTTATTTTTCT
This sequence comes from Rhaphigaster nebulosa, assembly GCA_948150685.1. Classification (NCBI taxonomy): domain Eukaryota; kingdom Metazoa; phylum Arthropoda; class Insecta; order Hemiptera; family Pentatomidae; genus Rhaphigaster; species Rhaphigaster nebulosa. The sequence continues at coordinate 164,386,686 of OX411306.1, read as the reverse complement.
TTGCAGAGCTTTAGAATGCAAAACAAATAAAAGTGAATTCTTTTCGGGGAATTGTGTCAAAGTGGGTAATGAATAAACGAACAAAAAAAAACTTCCTACCAGAAAACAGGCGCCAATAATTAATTAAAGGTTCTCTGAAAGTTGTTATTATTGGCCCCGTAATCTGTGACGTATATCCGTACCAGTTACACTCTAATTTATAATCTTTAACTTCGAAAGTACCTATTTTAAATTCCAGTCCTTGGAAAATGTGTCAAACGAAGCTTGGCCATTTACCAATTTTGAAGTTTATTGATAATGGTACTATGGTAGTATGTTTTAATAATTAAGTTATCTCCTTAAAAATTACTGTTATTATATCTATTATAATATTGCCTATGTACGTGTTTCATATTTAAATTATTCATTCTCATATGAGAGTTTGCAGGCAGACATGGTATGATATCTGTGAACTCCTGCCAAGATATTCACTGATAATGTGTCACTCACAATCCGTGGTAGGTAAAAGCTCTTGGTCTGTAAATTCAATATCTTTTCTTACATAATTTCTCGCTGCCGAGAGACAGATATACCATATACTAACGACCACGGTCTATAATACCTAACTTGTAGAGCTTATTTCAATTTTATATGTTTCAATATAATTTTATTTCATCGCATCGAAAAATGATAGTAAGTATGCAACAATAACCATTTAGTTTTAATTTTGAATTCGATGATCAGGAGAAATTGCGATTAGGAAAATACTTACGTTTGAATGAATCATGAAAACCTCCTTTGCAACCTCCTAACTTCAATTTCAAATTAATCTTCTTTTTTTTTTTCTTTTTTTACATTTGTTATTTCCAGCTAGCTTTGTCTTTTCTTACAATTTTATTTGTAAATAATAAATGCAGACCGAAATCGATTCTGCATCTTTAATCTGTTGCTGTAGTCTTCTGTCCCACCATTCTCGTCCACCAAGGTTATGTTCCTCAACAAAACACTTTTCATTATGAAAATTTGTTAACAGTTTTATTATATATGAAAATAATACAACTATTAACAAATTTTATTAACATATATTGATTTTAAATTTTATCAAATACGTTTAAAAGAAAATATATGAACACATTTAAGTTACCTACAAAAAATAATGTTATTTACGAGTGTTCTTTTTTTTTAAGTTATCATTTCAGCTAATTTTCATTTTTGATCCATCGACAAAAAACAAAAACAAATGGATACAGATAGCATGAATAATTTCATTTAGAACAAAGGAGTCTCCAGGAAAAGAACAAAGAGTGGTCCTGACTGCGGACTATATAAATCTGTTTAAAGGGTTGGATAATTGTCGATGTCGATGCAATCAGTTTGGTTGCCTGCCTCTGCTGGGTAAAAAAGTTCCATCCTAAATAAATTCCCGACACAGGAAGGGGGGAGAAGATTTAGTGTTGTCCCTTTCGAGATGGACAAGATAAGTCTGCTACCAAACACCTCTATGGTACCGCCGGCTACATGTGTTCTGTCGGTCGTTCGACTCGGCTATATAGGCGCATCACAAATGATTCTCCAGCACATCTTCCGATAGAGCTTGCGTTTCTGTGGCCATTGTAACATTTGCATAAGAGGATTATAAAAAATCTTGCAACGCTTTGTCTTCTCTCACCAGGTCTGGAATTTATTTCGGTTTCATAAGTAACAGCGAAATAAGAAAACAAGATGGATGATTTCTTCCAGTTCGATTCGTCTCTACAAGGCCAATGCATGCCCTGATCTAAGTTAGAGAAGGGAGCGAAAGAGGGCACTTGCGCCGAGCTGCAGAATTTAGAGGACGGCAAATTTTGAAAGAAATTATTTTAGGTTAAGCAAAAGATTATTTTCTTCTGTTTGATTGCTTTGAATTCGGTCAATAAAATGAGTAAGTGTTATGAGATGATGATATTTATTTAGAAATATATAACCTAAAATATAATTGCTGACTTTAATTGAGGGGGAGAGGAAGGAGTGAATGAAGGATCGGCAAAATTAAGGTTGCTCCTATTGGTTCCGCTGTGTGGCTCTGCGCCTGTGTGACGCGTTCTTCAATTTTTCCTGAGAATCAGTCCTCCGATATGAGAATTCGCTTCAAACTAAAATGGCTTCTGGGAAAAAAAAAAACATTGCATAAATGAAATCGATTAGAAATGCTCTTTATTCGGCGTTTGATTAATTGGCTTTTACCTTTATTTTCATTTGCGACCTTGAATTGGCCGAGTTACTGAAATATGTTTAAAAATATAGTTTTGGAACTTGATTGTTATTCCCAAATCAAGTACATACCGGTCGATAATCGTAAAATGTTAGAAGAAAACCTTCAGTTCTTTGATCATTATTAATCATTCTCATATTAATTTATTTTTTAAAGCAGCCATCGTTTCAAAATCATTGCCACTTATCGAACCGTTCTCAAATGAAGTATTGTTATGGAGAGATTTTTTAATGAATTTTGCTTTTTAATGAGAAAGTTGTACGGAAAATTCAAAATCATTAAGTTAAGCAGTATATCGATGACAAAGAAGCGATACTTTATATCTGCAAAACGACTACTTAACATTAGGGACATGAAATGCAATTTATCTTTGAATCGTCCGTTTCTTCTGACTATGACTGTATTTTTTATGACTCTAAGATATCATATCAAAATCAAATAATGTTTTCCAGTAATCTTATACTGTATGTAATAAATAATTTTGCTAAGATTTCTCAACAAGAAGATTATTTTAATTCATGTATAGTTACGAGATGTCACTTCTCAGCCATCATATATTTTTATTTATGATTTTGTATGGTAATAAAGTTCTTGAGGATGCCTATAACTTTTGAGAGGGAGCAACACGTTGATGTGTACTTCATTAAATTTTGACTAGGAGCTGGCAAACTTTCTAAAGGTTCTTACCTTTTTTTTTTTTTAAATTGAATTTATGCCTGATAGGTGCGTAACGCAGAATTGTTTTCAGAGGGAGATTTAAATTTTTGTTTCGAGGGGGAAGATTTACAATGAAGAAAACAAATAATCATCTAAATGGCTATAACCGGCAAATTTGGAATTAGATTTAAGGATAAGAATAAAAAATTGGATACAAATTGTTAAAATTAACAAAAATATTACTCAAAATACAAATTTTATGTTGGTTGGTATGATATTAAATTGTTTCGTACATTTCATGGAGGGTAGGGGATATATCCCTCTCATTCCTCTCTCTCCTCTGCGTACGAACTGATGTCAGATGTTCAGATGCTCTTACTGCAAAATGTGAGATGTATTTTGAACTAAATCTCCTGTGTTATACGCATATTGAGTTGTTATACGCAAAACCAATTGACAAATAAGACGATCATCATTTTTATACTTCAGCTCCAATATTGAAGATAGTCTTATTGGTGAAATCTTTGTCTGTATTAACTTTCGAATTAATAAGTTTAAGATTTATCTTAAAATACTAATGGGAGAGCCTCCAAGTAAACCACACACAAGCCTAAACAGTCTGATATTAGTTCTTAAATATTTGAAGGATAAAGACAAAAATATATAATTATAAAATTTATATAAACAAATTTAGAGTCCAAATTTTTATTTTTTAAAAATCGAACAATTTTTAAAAATTGCGCTTTGTAAAAAATACTAAGGTCAAAATACTTCATTTATTAAAGAGTGCTTCATATTTTTTTCTAAAATGTCGGTTAGTCCTTAAAGATTGAAAAAGATAAATATAATATTTAATTATTTGTTCAGAATGCAAGATTTTTATTGACCTTCCCATGAATCCTTTAAGGTTCTGCCCAAAAAAAATATTTTGAGAACTCACTGAATTTACTTATTTTATGATCCTGATTGAAAAAAAAAAAATCGTTCGATCGTTGTTCTCAATGCTATTTCTTATGACACATCTTTCATCCAAACTACTGAACCGATGGAACGGATCGGTTAGTTCAAAACCATAAGTCCGCATTGTATAACGATTGCTTGAGTAAAACAGAACAAACTTTAAGTGGTTTTTTAGGCACTTGTAATGTTGGTTTTATTTTACTCATCACAAGTATTGTCAAAAAACAGGCATTTTACGTGAATCCTCTCATAATTTCATTTTATGAACTCTTTACCCAAAATTGATCATATTCAAAATCCACAAAACAGGAATTTCAAAATCATATGAAAAATATCAAAATCTAATATTTTAAAAGGTCTAATAATGTGATTTATCGGACTGAATATATTCAAGATTTTGTTTTGTTTTTTTGAAATTGTTTAAAAAATAAATTAGATTAAATAAAATAAAAATACGTTAATTGAAATAATAAGTAATGAAGGAGGTATATAACAAGGATGAACGTTTTTGAATATTAATTTGTAGTGCTAACAATTGATAGCTTATTGATAATTTTCGTTTCATAAAAACATTCAGTGAGCCTGTACTTCTTGTAGTATATTGTTATGAATTGCAATTTGTAATAATTAAGAGAGAGGTATTTATATGGTAATAAAGTAAGCATTTGGCCAAATAAATCAAAAGTAATAATTAAAACTTATCTACTGATCAAAGAAATCCCCATAATACACCATTGACTTCAGTTTTATGTTATAAAATTGTAATCAGGGATTTGATTATTTCAAATTGTTAATTGTGGTGTTACAACTGCATTCACTTTATACTAAGTGTATAATATTAACCATTTTCTAAACCAAACTACGGTCGCTTTATATACGATCCCTTCAAGATTTATGTGAAGGTTTCAATAAAAAAGTAAGGATCTGTCCCTCTATCATATACATTTACTTTACAAAAAGAAACAGACTTAAGGAAATCTTTGAGCTTTAAATAAATGAATGTTGTTTGATTTTTCATTGCAATTAAACAGTATCAAAATTATTTATCGGTTCACTAATGATGAACGTATTGAATCCAAAACTCGTTCTTTTTGTGATCCAATTTCAAATGATTAGTGATTTCAGTGAATCTGGTTGACGATGAGGCATTATACAAGAATCATTCAGTGAGGGTATATTAGAAGTTTCGACGGAAAGAAGAAAGAAATCCTGTGATCGTGACTTTTTAAGAATTCGTGACGAGAGAACCATAGGGTACAGAGTGCCTTCTTTTTGTTTCAACCAAATCTGGCTTTTGCCTTAAGGGAGCTGGCTGGATCCCATCGGCTTCCACCATTAACGCCACCTCTTTTATAACGAATCACAGATACTTTTCTCCCTTTTGTTAATAGCGATGGAGTTTTGTCGGCACTGAGTTGGCCAGAAATTCACGAATCAGACCTTCATTATTTAAATTTACAGATCGAGACAAAATATTTTTAAAAATTCGTTACGTATTCATTTATTTATACAACATTTTTATCTACATTGCATCTATTGTAGTTATACTTAATCGGTGAACTTTAATTTTCAAAAACTATAAAATTTTATATCATATTTGAAATTTTTCTTACGGTATTTCGTTCAAATTAATATTCTGCTTATTTATCAATCGGTAGGTGATTACGGAATTTTATTCAAAATTTTAAAAAATATACTTATGTCATAGGCTAACTTGTACATGTATTTTTGTATTTTATATGAAACACGGGATGACTGTAAAGTAAAGTACAAGATGTTATATAGTTGTTATTTATTGTTAAAACATTTTTATAATGTTGGAACATATAAATCATTTAAAATAGGTGTATTCAAAACAATAAACTAAAAAAAAATGTATAAAATTATTATTATCTAATGACCATCAGTAACTTGTAACCTCTCAACACGAATCTTTCCACTTGTACTTGTACTTTTGTACTTTATTATGAAATAGGGCCAAGGTATGTATATATCTTGTATATATATATATATATATATATATATATATATATATATATATATATATATATATATATACATATATATTTTGCTCCCACCAATCCGTCAATCTATTATCAACAATACGCTCTGTAATAATGTAAAGTAAGAATACAAAAGCAGAAATTAACTAATAATTTCTATTTAATGGAATGTTTCCATAGAAACTAAACCGAAACTTTTAAAATATTTTTTGAACTTGACAAAGTTAAAAAATATAGGTAGTGTACAGAATTATCGTACTCAAATTGTTTAAAAACTGTTTTATTATACTTATGCGGGAGAAGTGGGTTTGAAGGTTTAAAGAAGTGGGTGCTGCCTAGTTTATTTCAAGTATTGTTAATGTAAACTCTTTAAAAAAATATTAAAAATATAATTATTATAGGATGATAAGGAAAAGTTATATGATGCGCGCACCGCACTAGATTTTTTACTAAAACGATCGGATGTTAGACTACATATAAATAATAGCTTAAAAAAAAGAGGTGAAGTAAAAAAATGATAAAGTTAGCGAGCTGTTGGCTAGTACAATAATATTCTTTAGTTATCCGAAAGATCCTTTTTGTTGTTCTTGTTTAGTTTAATTTTTAATCTTAGTTTTTAATTACCTTAATTAAGTATTTTTTTTTATTTTTAGTTATGTTTTGTATTAAATTGTAAAATATTTTTATGTGCTGTTTTTAAATAAAAAAACACAAATCATAAATACAGGTTGATTATAATATCATGAAACTTGTAAATAATCAATTATCTAATATATATAGCATTTACCATAAAATGCTCACTTTCTGAGTAATGCGCAAATAAAATTTTCTTTTTGCTATAACTTTTTCTCCTGCATTTTCGCGTTGATATACTACGTATATGAAAAGGTAAAGGGCTTTAAGGAGAAGACATTAGGCAGGTTTTATCCAAATCGTTAGAACTGTTTACGAGAAAAAAATTAAACGATTGTAAAATCCATGATATAATTGCTACGTCCGATTAGTCCGATGCGCTTTATCTTTGCTATTACTGGTCCGATTTTGGTGACTCTTTTTTTTTTGTTTGTATAATTTAAATACCTTGCATACAATTTCATACATAATTTACCATAAAATGCACGCATGCTTTTTAAGTTATGCGCAAATAAAATATTCTTTTCATCATAACTTTTTTCCCTGAATTTCCTCGGTGATATACATCGGTATATGAAAAGCTGAAGGGCTTTATGAAGAATAATTTAGGCAAGTTTCATCAAAATCGTTAGCGCCGTTTTCGAGAAAATTGTAAAAAAGTGAATTATATAAAGTGACATTTCCGGTAAGTCTATTGTGACGAAAACGTTGCTGTAACTTCATATCCACGTACCTACCTTAAATGCGTAATTTCAGTATCGTACAACTTTTCGTTTTTGAGGTAGGTTGTTCACATAACACACAGACTCACAGACCCACAGACAATTTTGTGAGACTTAGTTATTTGTATTAAAACGTGTATTTCCGTTGAAAACTCGAATTTGAAAATTTTCACGATCCCAATACTTCCCCTTATTATACTTCGTATATAAATAAGAGAAAGTAAAAGTTCAAATATATATAACTTACAGTTCTGAGCGATTATCTATATCTAATTGGTTTCTTGCTCAAACAATCTCACTCAAACAATTTTAAGACTTTTTCTATTTGGGTATTGAAGCAACAAAATACAGCCTATCTTTTCAGTACCATCAGAATATTTGTTTGTTTGATCAGTCTTGATGCTATCAGTCTTTGGTTGTGATCGTGCCGTAGATAGCAAGTTTTTGGAGTCGGTAATTTTCATCAGGTCGTACACTGCTCTTTTTGTCTTATATTAATGATGTAATTTGTTCAAATTTGAAGTTTTCAAGAGCTAATCTATGAGAGTTGTTGTCTTAAAGGAAAAATTGCGATATCCTTGGTATACTTCGTCGTTATCAAGTCTTCTCAATTTTCTCGAGTTTTCATATGGCATTCACTCAATTCCAAACATGAAGAGTACAGATTTTTATAAAAATAATGCGGCATCCTTTGTATTTTTAAAATCCCTTATTTTAAGCCCCAGATATTTCTTGCTGCTAATGTGAATCTGCTTATTCTCTTGAACGACTGATTGTAAACATTGTCTATGTCTCTGTTCAAATTTAGATTTCCTGCCCTAAATAACGCAGATGTTTGGAAGTGTTTCGTTGGGGGCAAATACCAAAGAATTTAAAAGTTCGTAAATTTGAATTAGTTCTCACTGTCATTTATATAATTAAATAAATATAACTTACAAATTAGGTAAATAATGGCTTACTATTCAAAATAGTCACTATGTATATCATTATACAGCTAATTACTAATTACTAATTCCTGCAAATGTCAGTAGTATTATTGCTCACTTCCATATATTACTCCAATCGAAAGTTATTTTATTCATTAGCGTTAAGTCTGTATTATTCATTCGTTTGTTTATCAAACTAAAATTTTGAGCTTGCATTTTGTTTAACTTCAGTTATAACATTGTAATCTTTGAAGTACTTTAAAATTTTGCATATTTTACTAAAATATCCTTTTATACTGTCCTTACTCTATATCTTTATAGCCGTACTTTCTCCTTATTATTCCAGAGATTCTTTTAACGAATGCAGGTATTTTCACTTGATGACTTAGGGTTTTATAAGTTATAAAGCAGGTGAAAATAGCTAATGCGTTCTTTAAGAAAAGATCTTTCGCATTTTTTTTTAAGTGGCGGTTATCCTTAATTACTGACCTCACTTTAAGCGCTACTTGTCATCATTACAAAACAAGATCACCGCTTTTATCGCTTAGAATCATCATCGTCAGGAGGGTTCGTTCAGGTTAATTGTATTTTTTGCGTTATTCGAAATTAATTAGTCATACCAACATAAATTTTAATTTTATGCAATTAACAATGTGAAATATAGATCTTTGGAAGAGAATTATGATTCAGTTACATTGTGGTCCTAAATTATTCGAGTTATCATAATGCGGCTTATTTTAATTATAGAAATATTTAAAAAATCAAGTGATTTTTTTTAAATTTTCAATAATGAACATTCGTAATCGGCCTAGAAATTTTTTTTAGGCCTCCTCTCTTAAAATTTGAGATTTTACGTTTAAAAATATCTATGTAGAATCCAAAAATAAAATAAAAAATCCGTCCGTCCGCTGTACGCCTTCTACCGAGGATCCTGGACCGTATTATAACCTTAGTGAGAATGTCGAGATTTATTCCGTAGGTTCGAGATAAAAAAAAATTCAACTTTCCTAATTAACAATTGAATCTCTTACGTTTTTAGGTGGAGAGCACCCCAGTGGAGTAAGCTACAATATCCACATCAGATTTTTCAATTACAATTTTGAACGGTAAGAAAGTATTAAGACTGAATCTTCAATTATGATACGGAGATCGATATGTTGAGAAGGTTAACTTCTTTTTTGGTATTCCATTTAGATTAGTCTTGGGTCGTGATCTTCATCAGAGAGCTTTTAGAGACCGTTTCAAGTTTTTTAGTTTCCTTGTTGAAAGGTTTGGAGACATTCTTCGATAATTAGTAGGTTCATTGGTTCAAGATTACTCAGGTACGTGGATGATTTAAATTGTAATTATATTTTGCTAGAAATTTGTAATTCCACACTTCGACCTGGTTCGCCAAGAAATATAATCTAGCTAGAAATTCCTGAAGTGATAAGATTTCACACTTTTGACATTTGTTTAAAGATTGTTATAAAATCTGTAAGTATAATTAAATTTTATTGTACTTTAAAGCCTTGAGAATTATTCTGGTTATCATAAGCAGCTGATGTTAAACTGCTTTTGACGATTAGAGAAGACGGATGTGCAGTCTCTTGATGTCAATACCTCTCGTCGAACGAACAACACAATTGTGATAAATTCGAGTGCCGTAAGACGAGCCGATAATTGACAAGGATCATTAAGATGGTGGAGAAGAGGCCGATGAACCGCGACCGCCGAAGTCGTGGACAATTAGCCAGAGGTCGTGAGGTCACGGAATCGTGAGACGACTATCTCGGAAGAGCGACATCTTCCGATCACTAACAAGGTCACCGCTATATCTTCTTCTACCGCCATAACAACTACGTACATCCCTCTGTCCATTTTTTTATTTTGTAGTCCTTTACTTTCTTTTCCTCTCCCTGACAGATATATTATCACTTATAAGCAAAAAACATATGTCAACGGACGGATTACTGACTCTTCAAAGGGCTTAGGTTTTTTTAAAAATATTCAGGTGTATCGACTCCAAGTTGTGGTGTTAGAGCATGAAGGCATTAATCCGTCTATTAATGTTGCATTATCCTGCGTTTTAAATAAAAGAGGAAGATTAATTAACCGTCTAGATTAGATTCAAAAGTAATGAATAACATTCTGTAGATGTGTAGTTGGATATTTATTTACGTTAACTTTACTTGTAAAGAGTTAAGACGATTTTTTTTTATTACAACCGTTTTATATATATATATATATATATATATATATATATATATATATATATATATATATATATATATATATATATAGCGACGTCGGTAGGCTTCGCCATTTAGCAAACCTTTTTGGTATTAGAGATAAAAAGTTTTTTTCCCAAAAAAACAATTTGTTTTTATTTTATTTTATTGTTTATCGTGTACAGTAGGAGTTGATTAAGTTGGAAAAACATTTATAATTACAATATATTTTTAAGAAATCTAGCACTGGTAAGGCCAGAGTGACGACTGAGGGTCGTAAATATTTGGTGCTTATGTCATCAATAGTCGATTTTTAGACCATTTCCAATTTTTTTTCTCGATATATCGTGAGCGGGAATCGATATAGGTGGTATTTACGTTTCATGTAGAACGTTCATGTATCATATATCATATATTACGTTAATTATATGTTTGTATCTTTCTATTGGTAATAAGTTCCCAAGAGATTTCTTCGTATTCCTTGACAAAATTAGAACTGTCCATGTCACTAGTAAAGCATTGGAAATCGACACATTTTAATTTTTTATTTTAAAATTTTAATTTTCCGCATTTTAAACGGAAGGACCCGCTTAACTTTTATATATTATTCTTCGGGTGCAGATATGTTCAGCTCACAAATGGAGAGAAAAAAAAAGTATTTTACACTCAAAATAATTAATAAAATTGTTTAATTAGAGTGGGGAAAAAAACGCGTTTATAAATAACCATTATCATTGAACAATATGATCTCTGTATTAAATATCAATACAGGTAGGTACCTTTTTAAAATTTGAGAAGTTTCGCATAATAGTTTAATATAATTTTTGATGAAAACCAATAATGACCTTCGTGCAAAGTACCACTTCCGGTAATTATGTAGTGACCAAAAAGGAGAGATTAGTTTTAATCATTATTTATGCAAAATTTTCTGAATTTCCCATTTCTTAATTTTTTTTTCCTTTTTCATAAAATTAAATTAGTTCGATATTGAATGATTATAATTATGAATAGTTAATGCAAAAAATGATCTTATTTAAATAATTTATTTTCTATAGTAATAGTAATTGTTTATTACTGATATTTTATTCTGAACTTTTTATGTCTTCATTGCAATATATAAAAGTAATCAGCTGATTATGTAATTAATTGACGTGCGTATAGCCTGTTTAAGACCTGCACATACAAAAGCTATGGGCTGTTTTTTTTTTCGGAAAGATCATCGGGAATCAGGAAGAACATGCAATATCGAATTTGTGCGGTTATGGAATGTTTGTCAAAATTACTTTAATGGTTTGATTTAATCTCATATTGTAATCCGGTTTGGTACATCTGCAAACCTATTTCTTTGGGTTCAAATGTTTTGTTAACAAAAATTTTAACAATTGTTCATAATGTTTTCCCAGTGTCGCTTTAGTTTATTCGTTTTCGAGTTTTGTCATACTAGATTTTTTTTTTTTCATTGAGTTCCTGAAAAAGGAACTCATAATGTTTCATAATGTTCATAATGTTTTCCCAGTGTCGCTTTAGTTTATTCGTTTTCGAGTTTTGTCATACTAGATTTTTTTTTTTTCATTGAGTTCCTTTTCCAGGAACTCAAACAGTGTTTATAATAAACAGTGTTTATTTAGAATTTTAGCCGGAAAAGGGAAAAAATAGAGATTTGTGATCGATGCGCGATGTAATAAAATCTCATAACTCACAATTGTATTACTGAGACTGCAAATTAAATTATTGGTCCTCCTGAATAATTATAATGACACGGGTATAAGTCCTCTGCGATTGATAAAGCATGTTTAGAAATATGTTTTGTAAATAGTGTTATTTCCAATTGTAATTGATTTTACAATTAATTCCCTGTTTTAGAATCCGAATAGTGGGTCGTTCTCGAATTTTCGAGCGGCCATTTGTTTTGAGTAGTCTTATTTTCTCTTTTTCTTTCTCTCTTTTTTTTTTTTGTTATCAAAGTTGTTCTCGGACATAGACCATAAGAAGATAAAACTGTGGGCACACTATCTGAAAAGGAGCCACCACGAGCAGGTACCTTATCTGCCCCGCCAACGCCCAGCCGCAAATAAAACAAATTTGTAAAACGGGTTTCATTCCTTGCCCATTCACTGTTCCACCTGCCCCTCCTCACTCGGAACAACACTCTACTTGACTACCAAATGTTCTCCTTGGTCATCCAGTAATCGTGTATTTTTCGGCTTTACTGTAAAACTACGGTATTGTTCTCTGAAATTATTACGGTACACTCTGTTGTCTTTTTCGTGATAAACATTTAAATTCTGCAACAATTAGTATGTGAAATGAGACGATTTTTAATATCGATCTTAGCCACAAGATTAAGTGTAATGTTCTACACTTCTTCGCGATAGAACTTTCGTTTTCGCACCTAGTTTGCAGACGTCCTTTAGGGCTCGTGAAGATTAAGTATTACTGGAAGAACAATCTGTAAACTATTAATTTTTGACGTCAACATCTTGAACTTACACTCTGAATTCTGTTAGGTTGTAAATTTATGTGGTTCACTATAAACATGGTTACTACACACACACACACACTTATATATATATATATATATATATATATATATATATATATATATATATATATATATATATATATATACCAAAAGTTTTTTCATTCTTTTGAGCGTTAAAGTCTCTAAACTTAAACGCGGATATTTGTTGAATGAAACTTCGGAACTCTTATTTCTATTTTTAATAACATTTATTAAATTAATCTTACTGCAATTTAACATGTTTTTTTATAATGAATATTTTTATAATCTGGCTGTAATGAACATTTAAGTGGTACTGTAGCAATGCCCAAATCGGCTTTGACATTATATCCTTAACTAGAACCATTAGATATCAATGGAACAGTCAAGCCTATATAATGAAGGCTAGAATGATCGCAACAACGAAAAAACAAATGGATAAACATTCGGAAGAAGAGAGGATGAGATGGGAGAGTGAAACAAAAAAACAAAAGAAGTGAGAGTAAAGGATGACGGCCTTGGAACGACGCATACATACGCGCTCCTTTTCTTCTTGAATACATTTGAATATTTTATAACGGTCTTTATTGACACTGGATCAAGGTCCTCTCGGGATGGCCCACTTAAGCCTCTTCTGGGGTCAGGGTTCAAGAACCCATGTCTTTTTGCTACACATCAATGCTATAATTGCTAGAAGGTTGAATTAGTTTTTATAAATATTTATAAATTCATTTTAATTCTTAATATTAGTAAATTTCCAATATTTATATATATATATATATATATATATATATATATATATATATATAAAATATAATAATAAAAATAAAAGGCTTTGCGAACCCGGAGTTTCGATGATACCACCAATCGCTGTCCACAAATCTCGGTCCACCGACTACTGTCCAAACCCAAATTCATTAGATCACTCTTAATACAATCCTCCCACCTACGTTTCGGTCTACCCCTCGGACGTTTACCAGTCGGCTCAGCGTTTATTAACTTTTTAGGAATTCGTTCGTTACTGAGCCCAACAACTTTGCAAGCCCATTTCAACCGTCGTGATCGAATTCCGCGTTGTTTAACCTCCTAAATTCTCCAGTTGAGTCATCCTTTTTCGGATCAAATATTTTAAGCAGTACCTTATTCTCGAAGACCTTCAGGCGTTGTTCGTCCTTCAAGGTTAGCGGCCACGTTTCACACCCGTACAGAACTGTAGGCAAGATAATAGTTTTGTATATTTTAAGTTTTAAGTTTCTGGACAGAATGCGCGACCTAAGTAATGTTGATACCGAAAAATAACAAGCATTTCCCACCTTTAACCACACCTTTATTTCCTCTTGAATTTCGTTTTTTCTAGTAATCACAGACCCCAAATACTTAAATTTCTCAACGTGTTCAAACCTATTTTCTCCTATGTCGATATCCTCAAAATCGCCTCTGTTTCTATTGCTAACCATATATTTTGTCTTATCCGTATTTATTTTGAGGGCAACCTCTTTCCCAGCTGTCATCAACGTTGTTGTATTCAGTTTTATAGTTTCCGCGTCCTCACTTAATAACACCAAATCATCCGCAAACCCGAGCACGGATATTTTACCACCCAGATCTAAACCCCTTTCGGTACGCATTACCTTTCTAATGATATACTCTAGTGCTAAATTAAATAGGATAGGTGAAAGAGAATCGCCTTGTTTTAACCCCGAGCGAACTTCAAATTTCTCCGAAAAATAATTACCGATTCTAACTTTATTGAATGTTTCGGTCATGCACATCCCTACTAGATTTACTAACTTCCTCAGTACTCCCTGCTCAATCAAAATGTTATACAGTCTCTGGCGATCAATGGAATCATAAGCCTTTTTGAAATCCACAAAAAGCTGATGAACTACACCGTTAAATTCTAATTTTTTTTCTAATATTTGCCGTAAGGAAAATATTTGATCGATAGTTGATCGGTTCCGTCTAAAACCACATTAGTAGTCTCCGATAATTTCCTCGGCATATTCCGTGATTCCATTAGTTAGGATCAACGAGAATATTTTATAACATACCGGGAGGAGTGATATTCCGCGATAGTCACTACACTCCGTCCTCGGATCTTTTTTGTGAATCGGAATAAGTATAGATTCTTTCCATTCTTCGGGCATTTTTTCATTTTTCCAGATCTTTTTGACCAAAAAATATATTTTAGAAACTCCAGCTTCACCGCACGCCTTTATTATTTCACTTGGAATGTTGTCAATTCCCGCTGCTTTATGAGATTTTAATTTTCCGATGGCTATTTCGACTGCCTCCTTACTCGGTTCTTCAATTAACGGTTCAGCACTCTGATATTCAGAAGGAGGAGATTGAGTATTATTTCCCGAATTCAAAATACTTTCAAAGTGTTTTTTATATTTATTCACAATGTCCCCCGGATCGGCCAAGATATTGTTATTTTCATCTCTAATTCCATTCATTGCGGGTTCAAACTGTTTACGCGATCTGTTTATACCCTTGTACATGTCTCTTACGTTGTTTTCAATACTATTAATTTCTATCTCTATTATTTTGTTTTTAAGATATTATCGTTTTTTATTTTTGAGAAATTTGGACGTTTCATTCATCAAGGGTCGGAAGTTAGCAACATTGTTATCGCTTGGATTATTTAAAGCTTTTAATTTAGCGGCTTTTCTTTTTTCACTCAAGTTTAGACAATCATTATCGAACCACGGTTTGTTCTTTTTAATGTCCCTTTTTCCCAGACACCAATTACTTACCTCTTTGATATTATCCCTAATTCCGATCCATAGCTTGTCTACATCTTCGCGATCCTCATCTAAAGATTCCAAGGCTTCAGACCTATTCTTGATTTCTACCGCGAATTGATTTCTAATTGAAGGGTTTTTCAATTCATCTAGATCAAAATTTTCGGAACAAATACGGCTTTCTTTTCTTTTTTTTATATTAAGTTTTTGTCGAAGTTTCGTGATTACTAATTCATGACCTGACCCACATTCTGCCCCACGATAAGACCTCACGTTAATTATACTATTTTGCCATCTTTGTTGTATCAAAAAATGATCAATTTGATGGCGTGTTTGTGAATCCGGCGATGTCCATGTATGCTCATGAATATCCTTATGTTTAAACGTAGTACTTTTGATTGTTAGGTTTTTCGAGATAGCAAAGTTTATTAGACGGGTCCCATTATCATTACTATGTTCGTGCAAACTTTCTTTACCGATCGTCGGATAGTATACTTCTTCCCTTCCCACCTTTGCGTTTGCGTCCCCTAATATTATTTTCATGCAGTTTTGAGGTAGTTTACCATAAACCCACTCTATTTTATCATAAAATTCGCATTTAACTTCATCATCACTGTCTTCGGTAGGAGAATGTATGTTTATCAGCGCGATTTTAAACCACCGCCCCTGAAATATGGCCACAGATATCCTATCATTAAAAAATTAAAAATCTCTAATTTTCAACTTGCGCCATGAATCCCCTTAAGTAGTCCCCACCCGGAGATCCGAACGGGGGACTAGTTTACTTTCGGATAATGAGCGTTTTACCTCAGAGAGATCCATGACTTTTATTGGTATTTTGTGAACTAAAAATATGTCAGTAGGGCGTTCAAACCTACGTCACACCCTCCAGCAAGGCTGGAGGGACGCTCTCATTGTTGGTCAGCGAGTCCATCGGACTTAGCCGGGAGGAGCTTCCAAGGAATTTCCACTGACCATCCATTCCATTTATATATATATATATATATATATATATATATATATATATATATATATATTTTAATACCTTAAATGTAATATAATGAACAAATAAGTGGTACTGTAGCAATGCCCAAATCGACTTTGATATATGCCTAAACCAGAACCATTAGATGTAATGGAACAGTCAAGCCTATATTATGAAGTTAATAAGTAATTATGCAAAAAAAAAAAAAAATGTGAATATGTAATTGAGATAGATATATGAAACTATGAATATCATATTCACCTGAAAAAATTAATAATAGGAAAAAACTAATAAATGTCTATAAGAATAATAATAAATAACACGATATGATTAAAATACTAATACTGTTATAGGGGGAGTATTGTTATTTTATTTATTTATTTTTTATGTTACTTTCTCTTCGCTGTGTAGTGGAGTAAACATGAAATTAATTACTGAACTAATTTTGAATTATTAATTTATAATACCTTAAATTGGTTCGTGTCAGCAAACACCTACATTTTTTATTTCATATTCATTGTTCAGACCAATATCAGTTGATAATACCATCCATAACAACACTAAAATAATTATATTTTGAAAGTTTATTCATTATTATTTGATTGTATTCATTATTTAATCATCCATGCCTGTCTTTTAATTCGGAAAAAATAACGTATTAAATTTTTATAACAAACTACAAATATTTATTGTTTACTAAGCCTCATTGCCTATTCTCTGTGCCATTGTTAAATCAGTTGACTAAAGAACCGTTTTTATTCTTGTCAGTTATTTTTTCACAGATAATGTTGCTACAGTATTTTTTCCGCTCCAAAATATACATACACTTTGCTGAAGAGAAGATTTGAGGAGTTGTCTTTCAAAAGTTAATCTATTCACTATTCAAATGTAGCAGTATCGTTATTGCTATCATAATATAACATATCATCATAACACATCCAAGTTGTAACTGTAATGTCGCCGTGAGAACAAAGCTATACATAAAACGGACATCAGAGTGCTACCAACCAATGGTCAGTTTCTTCTTATTTCTATTATATTTTTCGGGCTATTTATATGTTGTATTTTGTGAAATAAATTTATAATTTTTTATAATAAATATTACTATTAGCTTATTTTAAGTCGATGAATGAGCAGACCTTTCCCGTGACTATTAAATCCTTAAGATATAGAATCGGTAAATTATCTCGTAGGTCTACTTGGATAAATATTTCTAGTTCCTCCTATTGGCTACCACTAAGAGTAGAAATATCCCAGACAAGAGGACTAGAATATCAGAGATCGATCGTGACCACGACCTTATGACGAAGAGCCCACGACTGGATGTTACAGTTTCGTGAGGGGCCGCTGGCACGTTCATTAGGAGCTACCTTCATGGCAGCTGTAAAAAGAGGACCTCTGCAGGAGGTAGGGGGGTGGAGGTATGTAATTATTAAAATGTTAAATGGTCCGCGGTGAGACGTGATATATGACCAGTTCTCGCTTCCCGCCTGGGGGGATCTATACAGCCTCCCTTTTCCTTTTAGTCACTAATTTTATCTATTGCATTTAGATGTTAATTTCCATCCTCGATTTAGCTGGACTTTTCCAGAAAAGTGCTATTCCGTGAAATTTGTTATTAATGTCCAACAATAAAAATGTCAGACAGGAGGAGAAATGATAAATGTTTTCGAAACCAAAAATAATCAAGATTCTTTCTATTTTATTTTTTTTTTGTACCGGATGTCCAACATTGTGGCTCTATATTCTACTCCAAATGATCCTCTATTTTTAACTACTCGAGTACTTATTTTGATATCTAAGTTCCACATTATCGCCAATAACCCACTTTTCTTGCCAAAACAATGTTCATCCAAAAGTTGTTTTTGTAAAAAGAATGATTATCGCTCGGCTACTAAAACGTCGAATAATGCCTAATTAAAACATATGTTTTTGAAAATGTCGGAGTAAATACGAATTGGTAGAAAGCACTAAGCGTTATTGTTCTTCCACAATTTTATTAATTTTTTGGTTTTCTATCTTACTTTGAATTTCGTTTCAATACGAACAGTTATATATATAGACATATGTCTTTAGCTTCTGATTTTAGTTGATGGATTGCATAATCGTATTGGTTTTAAGTGTAACTACTTTTATTTTATTTCATTTTATTTAATTATGTAAATTATAACTCTTAATAAAAGATCTCGGTTTTCTTTCCCCGAGATGTGGTTTTAAATTTCAAGACAAGGAAAGACCTACTAGGTCGGGCAAGACCTTGTTATATGGAAAACATGATCTCCTACCCTTTATCGAAGTTACAGAAGTCGTTTGATTTGATGAATGAATGTATATTTGTTATGTATCTCTTTTTTCAGGGTGCTATCTATTGAAAATAATGTGATATACTTATCTCTGGATTTTTAAAAAAAAAAACAGAAATATCATTATCCTCTTGTATTCCATTCTCATTATTCCTTCAAGATTTGTAAGTCACGCTCATAATTGATGTATTGTAATTACTTATCTTGCGATCCAATGTAAAGTGGCTTATATGATAAATAACTCCTGAATCACTCATTTCGTTTTCAACTAGCAGTATTTGAATATTTACAAAGGTTAGTAGGTTCGTCGTTTACCTGAATAAACTAATTCTAAGAAAACTACTATCGGTAATCATCGTGGCAATTGAAGTGGAGTGATTGATTTAAAAGTATCTCTAACGATGTTTGCGATATAAAATGGCCACTCGTTTATTATTGATCTGAGCGGTAAATTTGAACCTCCCCCCCCCTCTTTACGTCAGATATGACGTACGAAAATTCATTTTCTTAGATCTTACCTATCTAATTAATATTTGTTGACAAATTTATTACTCATGGTTTTTTTTTATCAGTATGTTCATAATACATGGTTATAATTATTAATACCTTTATAATGGGAATTATTGGAGGGAAGTATTTCATGAGAAGGTGCCAATTGAGAAGTGATGTAAAACATAAAAGTATCTGAATTTCAAATCTGCAAAAACTCTGTCTAGCTGTTCACAGTAAAGGTTCGAGTCCCTATTATCCTGGTTCACACATTCAAGAAGAACGTCATCATCAACGACCGATGGGCGATCTGATCTGTATTTCGATGGATAATTGACTCTCCTTCTATGGCACAAATTTCTTCGGCGGCTGCTTTTGCACTTGAACCTTTTTTCTCGCAATGTCTCAAAAGACCACAAATCACGATTTTTTCTTCTGCCATTGCATGTGCGTTTTAAAAATGTAAATGACCCCATAAAGCCAACTTTTTTTTACTTAATGCCTTAGCTAAAGCTATTCATATGTTACAAGCTGATCAATTTTTGGTCAGGACCCATGAAGTAAAGTCTTTGTAGCTGAAGTCTAAGATGGCTATTAGTAATACAGTTTTATGGAAACTTAAAATCTGTAAGCAGATAAATACTAGATTGATTGTAATGATTTATTTATTTTCATACAAATCGGTATACGAGTATGGTAAACCGGCACCACCAGTCGATACAATCATTTGAGTAGATGAAGCAAATAAGTCCAGTGTATGTAAAATGCGAAGTAGCAGATGATGAAGTTTGTTTTTGAAAACAAAAGACAAAACGGTAAGGTAAGCTGTGGGAAAGGCATGAGAATGTTGAGCACGCTGGAGAGCCATTAAGAAAAGGTCAGCCATGCCGCCACCTTTAAATTGCTCAGATACCCTCGCTATTTCCTCAAGACTCCAATAAATTTAGTTGAGCCCAGTCAGCCTTCTTGCAGATAGGCTTGGACCATCTGGCTTGATTTCAACTGCCTATGAGAAGAAGAACTGCGGCTTCAGCAGAGATGGCTTGTATTTATTCCCGCCCGAAAATGTGAAAGCTCCAGGGGGAGAAAATGGAATATTCAAAGCATTTAAAATATTCCAGACCGGCTTATTTAAAAAAGTTTTGTAACATACTAATTTTATTCATTTACAGCTTTTTCAGCGTCTCCCAGTGGAATTTTCCTCAAATTTAAGACTCAGTTGCTTTATAGTCTGTCTAGGATGTTTAAAAAGACTGATGTATTGAGGTTGCAGACTAGATCGAGATAAAAAGCATGCGTGGACATGGGCGACAAAGGTAGCCCTGACACCGATCACAATAGCACCACGTTCGGGCTCCTCCTTTTTTTATCCTTAGCTTTTCCTCTCCTAAAGCTTCTACACAGCCTTCTTAATACACTTTATCAGCTGATCCACCGTGTCTTCAATTAAAATATCACAAAGATTGACCAACCCCCCATTCCCGTATAATGGGAAAAGATATTTTGGGAATGGTTCTAAGGGGCAGTGTTCTCGTAGGAAGCTTCTTAAAATAATTCATGGTGGGTAAATAACATTCCAATACCTTTGTATCTTATACATATCTTGAAAAAGAAGAGAAAGTTCATGTTGAAAATTTGATTTCAAGATGGTTATCCATGATTGTAGTTACTTGAATCAGATACCTTCATCATCAGAGGCTTCTGTTGTCAGTTGAAGTTAATTGAGGCTTTCAAAAGACATCGAAAATCCTAAAACTCTACTAATACCGATCAAGTTAAAACCATTAGATTGATCTATTAAAAAAATTAAGTTGGAGTTTTGAAGTAAAAATAATCTCCACATACCTTTTTTTCTCCAACTTAATTTACTTCTTTATTTCTCTTCAATTTTTTTACTACATCAACCTAATGGAATTCCTTTGTCTTCTTAAATTTACATACTGACACAGTTCTGATCAAAGTTGACTAATTCCTGATCAAAATTAGTGTGCCACTTCATTTTTCAACAAAAAATTCTATTTTATATAACTGGTTGATATTTTATATTTTTTATATTGTCAAATGAGATAGATATGGATAATTTCAAAATTATGGGTTATTTTGAGCTCAGCTTTTTTAAACAAAAATTCATGTAGTGCCACTATAAGGGTTCCTTAGTAAATGTTTTGGAAAATACCGACTTTTGAAAATTTTATGAACTTTCTCGAGATGAAATTATAGGGTACAATTTCGTTCTTTACAAGAAAATTGACGAAAAAATATATGAAGATTGACTTGTTATGAAGATTTCTTGAGCAGAATATTTAACTCTAATGTCCTTAATTTCCAAGAAAATTTTACACGAATTCAGGCATTTTGCTGCTGTCTAGATCAGAATTCAGCTCGTTTTAATTTCACGATGTCCTGCTGCGTTTTTAAATATCTTCATCTCGGCACATATTCTATGTAGAATATATAATGTAGAATATAATATAATGTAGAAGTTCCTGTGACAGTTGTTTGGTTCCCTGAGGATATCGCGTCTGTCGCGGTGAACATTTCGTTTAACTCATAATACTCTTGTTTGTTAAAATTGTTGATTTGTTAATGATGTAGTTGGTCTGTTTTAGTTGAACCTAAGACTTCTGTTGTCAGTTGAAGTTAATTGAGACTTTCAAAAGGCATCGAAAATCCTAAAACTCTTCTAATACCGATCAAGTTAAAACCATTACATTGATCTATTAAAAAAATTAAGTTGGAGTTTTGAAGTAAAAATAATCTCCACATACCTTTTTTTCTCCAACTTAATTTACTTCTTTATTTCTCTTCAATCCTTTTTTTTTTTTTAAGGATATTGGCAAGGCCTCCTCTATTCTCCCTCTGTAGGCCTATGATCACAGGGTGTTTTCAGTAACATAATAACCCATGCAACTAGAATCTTCCTCATTCTTTACAAATTTGATGTGTTTTTTTTCATTATTTGTAGGATTTTGATTAGTTTATGCTGTGCTTTTTTAAGCCTACACACAATGTTGATACATATGTTCACAATATCTGACTATTATTAGCTAAAGACACTCCTTGATTAACAGGAGTCTTATAGGGAATGAGAAAGTATAAAAATACTCCAAGGAATTTCAATACAAGCAATTTTCTCTAAGGAACAGGTGATATCATTTGAAAACAAAATTAGGATCTTCTGATAGCCATGATGCTGTGTTATCTCAAATGTATCAAAATGGGAAATATACCATTTCCTGGTTTTGGAAATATATATTTAAGGAAATTTGTAGGGAGTGAGAAAAAACTATCTGACAAACATAAAACCAGAAGATAGTAAAATTATTTCATTTTCTACCCAAATATTAAAGTAGGAAGGGGTACCTTGAAGCCAACACTAATTTTTTCACTAATGAAAACATTCATTAAGTGTAGCATAAAAATTCATATGAGAATTAACGTCATAAATAATTTTCAATTGTTTAACCTGATCAACTTTTTATCCTCAAATTAGTAGGTCATGTTGTTTTATCGTACTGCCAAACAATTTGAACTTCCTTTAACAAATAGTTTAGGCTGACAAATAGCAGTGTGACAAAATAATACATATTTTTTTTATGAAGAATATTTTTAGAGCAGAAAGAAATTAAACATTGCAGTAAGACAAAATTAGCTTTATTTTCAGAAATATTAGAAAAATTATTACCATTAATTTTAAAAATTTCTTTTTAGATAACATGAAAATCCCTTTATTAAAAAATAATTTTCGAATTCATCTAAATGTAGTGTCCTCTGATGATTGATTTAAGATATTCTCAAGCTTTTGATGGGAATCACGATTCCTTGAGCATGACTCCAGCAGATCGGATAGTGATTTGAAACTTATGCCAGAACAAAAATCTTTTAATATTCCACAATTTCAGTTGAAATGTTATACTTACGGCAAATCTACTCGGCGCACTAAGGTTAGCAGAACCTCTGAAGCAATCCTTATACTTTTCTATCCTTATTCCCTTTCCAAAGTGGTGACTGAAATGTTTACATCTTATTCTAAATATTAACTTCTGATATTGTGAATCAAATTAGTGGGTTCAGAACTTGTCAAATGTTTTGTTCTGGGAGTCTGTAGGCGCTAAAATCCCTTTCATTGGTCCTAGCATGGGTAACATTAAACGGAATGGTCATTAAAAATATAAAAACCAAAATACAATTCATAATAAACTATTTCCCTGTGATCTCTAACTGTTCATAGCACTATAGTATATTCATATAGTATATTCATAGCATATTTTAATGCTGTCAAAACCCTTAATAACTAATTATTATTTTTTTTAGGAGCTTCTTTCAAAAGGTCGAAAACGGAGGACGACATTTGTGATCGCAGTAGTAGTGCTAATAGCAGTGGTTATTGCTGCTGTGTTGTACTTCCTCAAGCCAACGACACCACCTTCAGTTAAAGCTTCCTATGTCACATCAATGAGACCAATTTCTATGGAATCACTCATCAAGGGAGAATATTCCCCTAAAAGATTCAATGGATCCTGGGTATCAGGTATGATTTTAAAGGAACCACTACTTAAAAGTTGCATCCATATTATATATAAAATAAATTTTCATGCAGTCAGAATATACAACATAGCACTTTTTACATTTATGTGCACCCTTAGAATGGACCTTGTTTAGATCTCTGCTGATAATTTCAAACCACTTCAAAAAAGTATTTTCATTCCAGGAATGTTTCTATAGTAGACAATATTAAACAGCTAAACACTAGCACTAATTCAGCTGAATAAATGATATGCAAAATTAATCTATCAAAATAAATTATTCTTAATCTATCTTACAAACAAAAATAGTTTCAAAAGGAATCCTCATAGAGTGCCTTAAAACTTTTTTCATTTAAAGTTGTTATTTTCAACTAAATTGATAAGGGTGATAGTGATGTATGTATGTTTCAGAAAATAATAATGTTTTTTTGTTTTTTTTAAATAGTGTTTTGGGAGATTGGGAACAAGGTAATTTAAAATTGATTTTACTAAATTTAATGAATTTAATAGATAAATTTTGCCCAAATATTTATTTAAAATTAAATTATGGTTTAAAAATAATAATAAAAATTCTAAGCATGCTTTGTAAAATATTAATTTATGTATTTTAGAAATGCCAAGTCACTAGCATGAAAGACGACTCGAATGTGTTAAAAAAGGAAATAAGACCAATTTGGAAAATCAGAACATTAATAAATTTTAACTTGTAGTGATATGTTAAGAATAATTGATATTTGATTAAAGTGACAGAAAAATAGTTTGAAAAGGGCCAATATTTTTTTTTAAAAAAGAGTGTCGAAATGTTGCTATAAATAATATATTGAAATAAAAATTTTGTAAAAAACTTTTTATTAATAAAATAAATGTGTGTTAAGTGGTTTTTGGATTCCTTAATCTAAATTGATTGATGTTATAAATTAAATATGAATCCCACTAATATAAAATGAACAACCATAATAAAATTGTTGATCATAAATAAATATTTATATAATAGAGTGATTATTAAAGTCTATTATGTGTCATTTTTTTTTAATTTTTAGACTCTGAAATATTGTATCGAAACCCAGAAGGAATAATGTTATTCAATGCAAGGACAAAAACAAATAAACTTTTGCTTGAAGGGGACCATGAGGTAATTACAAATCAGGCAATATCAAAATGCAGTGCTTTAGTTTTAGTACATAATTTTTCATGTATCTACTTTAATTTTTCTGTTATTCAGATTGTAAAACAGTCTTTCCAGTATGAACTGTCAGCTGATCATAGATACCTGATGTTAGCACATTCATATCAGAAGGTGAATTACTTTTTAAACCATTTGTTACTCTTATTGATTGCTTTCAAATTTAAATGATTTTTGACAATATTTAATCATCACCTAGTTTATATTTCAATTTTAAGAAAATTGGCTTTAACAAATTGTTTATTTTTTCAGATGTACAGATATACATTCCTGGCATATTATCACATAGTTGATTTAGAAACAAAGTAAGCATTATTTTTCTAAGATTAACATTGTATTATTAAGCAAATGCTGTTTATAATTTAATCTGCTTTGAATTATAAACAGAAAATTGTTAACATTTTACTTTCTTAACTTCCTACTAAATTTATTCCATCAGTCATACCAAGGGTTACAACTCTATGCAATTTTATCAACGATCTGGCTTTTTATAGAATGTTGTAAGCTACACTAATTTAATAGATTAAAAAAAAATTTAAAACCAACTGTTTCTGTTACAACCAAATCTTTCCAAAGATTCGGTTGCCAAAATGGTTCTTGATAACCTTTTTTACTAAAAACGTTTTAAACGTAAGTCATCAAAATAGAACCTTTTTAAACTTTCCTTAAGAATCAGTCCCATGAAATATGAAGACTTTCTTAGTGAAGAAAGAAATGATAAGAAAATATCAGATTATCAAAAAGTCAATATGCTATAGCTATCAATCTGTACTATCATATAAAGCTGAAGAGTTTATGTGTATGAATGCTCTAATTTCAGGAATTACTAGTCGTATTTGAAAATTATTTTTGCATTAGATAGACTGTTTATCGAGGAAAGCTTTTTAACATCAGGCTATAACCCATCACCCCCAGGAACATAGCAGTAACCATAAATATATTGCTTAGAGAAAATGTGTCAAACTAGTTTACGTTTCTTTGTCATGACAACTTCATCTTTCTATACTGTTATATAAATCTTAAGAGTTTGTATCAACGTGCTAATTTCAGGAAACAGCTGTCTTATTTGTAAATAAGAAGTATCACAGCTTCATGCCCATTGGCCCAAATTGAGGTTGATATAATATATCTATCTACCTATTTTCACTTACTTTTTTATGTTTTATATTACTAAATTTTAACACTTTAATGGTCGCTATCCTGTTTTTTTTTATTTAGCCCTGATAAAGGCCTACAACTTTGGCTGAAATGTTGGTACATAACAAAAAAATAAGTTCCACTTGCTTCCACGTGCTTTTCATCATTGGCGTGAAATTATCAAGTGTGAAAGCGTTATTTTGTAAATAAAATGGAAAGATAAGGGAAAAAAAGTGTGAAAACATGAAAATTATTTAAGTGTGACTTTATTGACATTTATAAAAATTTATTGTAGTTTAGACCCTGTTCTTTGAAAATTGCCTGCAATAAATGAGACTGAACAACAAATTGATTATTATTTAAGAGGTATTTTTTTTATTTTAAGGATCAATCCAAATTTAACGCAGGTGAAACCGTAGAGCACGGCTAGTTTGATATATAACTTTAACTTTGAAGTATTTATTATATTATACTTATTTACATTAAAAATATTTAAAATTATTTCAGAGTTCATATTTACATCACCACATGAAGAATAAAATTGCTGTATTCTCTACTTTAAGAGCATAAATAATATTTTACATGACAATTTATAAATTTCAGAAAAGGATGGTCAGTGACTGATATGAATGGTGCTCGCATTCCCCTCCAGTTGGTTAAATGGGCTCCAACAGGAAACTCTTATATCTATGTGTATATGAATGATATCTATTTGAGGCCATCAGCAAGGGAACAAACTCTGCAGGAGTACCGACTTACCAGCACAGGCCGCCCTGGCACCATCTATAATGGGGTTCCTGATTGGGTTTATGAAGGTACTACATAAATTATTGTTACTTTATCTTTAAAATTATTGCCTTCTCCTGATAGATCACTTCAGTACCATATTTAAATATCTTTAAATTACAATACAGTGGACTCTCGCTAATCCAGATCATACCATAATCTGAACCATCTCTTACCCAAAAAGAAGACAGATTTGAAGTATATACATACATACATTAAAACTGTATGCATTATAAACACCTGATTGTTGTGTTAGGCTTAAAAAAATTAGTTTAAAATACCAACTCCTATTATTTAAAATAAATATTAAGCTATAAAAATATGGAAGCTTATTTTATTTATTTTCTCAATTTCTTTATCAGTAGATATTAGTTAACACTTTCATTAATTTCATCTACAATAAAAAATTGTATTGTTAATACAATGACTAGTTTACACTATTCAAAAATATAATTAACGATGACTCATAAGTTTTTGGTCAGAGATTTTGAAAGAGATGCTTCCAAACAAACAAAAATTTCACACTATTCCAGAAGAAAATAATTTTAAAATAAATTTCTGAACAATGAATTACTCTTGTGGAAATATTTTTGTTTTTAAATTGACTTCTTCTTAATGAAACTTTCCCGTTTACTTTATTTTTCCGTTGAATTACCTAAACTTTTCGCTAATCTGAACCCCTCTTTAATTAGTTTTTAGTTTTAGGTTTTAAGTAGTTCAGATTAGCAAGAGTTTACTATAATTAAAAATAATTAATACTAATAAAAAAAAAATACAATTTTTTCCTGCTATCCATGATAAAACAAGTTCATAATTAATATCTCATTTTTAAATAATAATTCAGTAACCATAGTGAAACAAAAATTTAAATTAAACCAATCAATATTTTAGAGGAAATACTCAGCTCCAATAGTGCACTATGGTTTTCTCCTGATGGGAGACATTTAGCATTTGCTACTTTCAATGATTCACGGACACCTGTAATGAATATTCCTTATTATGGTGTACCTGGAGACCTAAGATTTCAGTACACTCAGGCTGTTAACATCAGATATCCAAAGGTAAAACTAACAAATAAAAATAAAACCAAGCTAAAACATCTAATGTTTTAATTTAAAGATTTTCATTTATATTTCTATAATCTATGTTATATATACAGCCTGGCAGACCAAATCCAACTGTTACACTAAGTGTTATAGACCTTACCCAAGTACAGCAAACGCCTATACTACAGCTTGATCTTCCACCACGAGCTGAGCTTAGGTAACCCATTACTAATTATTAATATCATTATTACTTACTTTTAATTAAAAAATTGTAGATTCAATGTCTAAATTATATACTACATCATTTATCGCAGATATTCTAGTTTTATATGTCAGTTAATCATTTGAAAATATGTTGTATCTTATTACACATTGATCTTGATTGTTTATAAGAAATAGCTCTAAATACTATTTAACATATGTTGGACAGTTTAGACCATCTTCATGTTCCTATAAGTGACTATGTGGTGTGAATGTTCTCTTCTTATGGAGGAGGGGTGTGATCTGTGCTATTTAGGTTTAATTAATTGTTTATAATACGATTTTTTTAAACTTTATTGAATTTAAATTCATCATGTTCTTCCTTCTATTTATTAGTTGTTTCTCTTCTTAAGTTGGAAGGATGTTGTGGACTATCTACCGTTATTATTATTTATAGTGACCTGTTTTCATAACAGCAATATAATTAAAATATAGCTAAACTGAGTTTGGCATGGGGACAGTAAGGGAAGAGTAGTTGGGGTAGCCATAGTTATAACTTGTAATGTGTATGTTCAGTTGTGTTGCTTTAAGAGAAATAAAGTACTTCACCCCCATCAATGTTTTTGTATTAATAAATAAAAATAAATAATGAATACTCAAAAACATGCATTACAATATTAATGAGCAATAATTGAGAACATTTTATTAGGATGAGGATGGAGCCAGTAGGATTCATAGTTATATCAATAGGAAATAGGCAGAGTTTCACAGATTTTAACACAGATGAAAACTGTAGATGTATAGAGGTAACAGAAGCGAGGAAAGCTTTACTGACTTTGCCTTCTTGTCTCCTGGTCAGGAAGTTTCTGAAGGAACAATCAAGATTATTTACAAAGAAAGTCTTCATTACCATATTGACTTAAAACTAGTCTTTCTGATTTTTTACAGGAACAAAGGGTTAAAATGTCTCAATTCTTCAAGGAATCTCAATATAGTTTCTTAAAAGTCAAATCTACAAAGATAAAAATATTGTTACATGAAATTGATTTTGATTTCTTAAGTAAATGTTTTTTATTATTAAATCAAATTCATTTTAAAAAAAATCAAAATGTAGCAGCTATTAGTGTCCTTTAACCATGGTATATTTAACATTTTCTAAAATCAAATTCATTTTCAAAATAAATTAATATTACTCATATCTAGAGAACCTGTTCTTGGACAAGTTAAATGGGCAGCACCTGGGCAGTTGGTTGCAGTTTGGATGAATAGAGTTCAAAATGAAATGGACATTATTACATGTTTTATGGAAAACACAAAATGCCATCAGGTAATGATATAATTATATTTTTAATGTATCCATATTTATGTTATAATCCTTATCTATTTTTTTCTGTATCCTAATCTAATCTTTATCTAGATTAGGTTTTCCATAGGGGAGGGTATGGTGGTAGTATTACCTATATACAGGGTGTCCCACCTCCTGATGTCAATACTTTAGGAGGTTATTCTAGAAGTCATTTGTAGTTAAATAGCGTAGAAATGAAATTTCTATCTTAACCCATCGAAGAGATATCCTATTTTTTGTGTATTTTTAAAAATACACGATTTTTTAGTGAAAAACTGTAATTATTTAATTTCTGGTTGATGTATCGTAAAAAACGAGGATATTTTCAAAAACTACATTAAATTTCCTATAAGGAACACTCCCCTTTAAAATTTTATTTATTCACACAAGCGGTATACAGTAATTAATAGCAGTTAAAAATTTAAAAATTAATATTTTCTGATTGTGTTTACACTTTTCTAGCACAGCCAATTTTAGGCGCAGAGGTTTGCCTCTGGGTCAAAAGTTGCATCAATTCATAAGCTTTAAAATGATACCCCATTCACCCAGAAAAATAAAGGTTTTGTGTAAAAAACTTTAATTTCCAATTCCAAAACCATAATTACGCTAAATTTATCGGCGGCGTAGAAGAAAGAGTGAACACACTGAGAACATAATACGAAGAAGGAGGAGATTTTTTTTGCTTTTCTTTTTCTTTTCTTTTTTATTTTATTATAACAAGCTAATGTTTGGAGAACCTATTTAGTCACTCACATATTGAAATTTCCATAATTGTGATGCGCCACTAGAAAAGGGAGCTTAGGATGAAGACCCAAATTTTTCACTAGAGTATAAAAACTGTTTTCTAGTAAATGTATTTCTGAACATCTAAACTACATGTTAAATACTATTTTTGACGTTGGTCACTCTCAAGCATTGTGTAAGAGCGCTGTTTTGTGAAATTCCGCTTTAGACCGGACGGTTTTTCAATGGGAGCTTGCTATTTTCTAAAATTATAATTTGTAAAAATTAAACTTCAAATCGTTCTAATTCTGCGATTTTTGCCCCTAGGGAGCTACAGAAGGGCTCATTTGATTCGTCTCTCTAAAAATTAGTGGGAAGAAATAGATTTTCATTTGTTCACCCTAAGCTCCCTTTTCTCATGGCACGTCACAATAATTATTACAAAGGTAAATAAGGATTATTTTTTTTATGAGCGAACACTCCTAGAACATAATAAAAATAAGCAGATTTTTTAAAAATTGTTTTATGAAAAATGTTAAATTTAAGACATAATCATAAATTTAGTTCTTACAAATTATTATAAGTAATATGTATCTAGGTACGTAATGTCTTTTATACTTTAAAATAAAAATGTCTGAAATGTAATACTAATTCTAATTACTACTCTTTTAAAAGAAACAATAAAATAAAAAATATTATTTACAATAAAAAAATACAAAACACGAAAAGTAAAAAAACTTGTTTATGAAAAGTAAAAGTACTCCTAGGAAAACTGTTAATAATAATACATAATATGTATAAGAATATTATTCTTAAAATAAAAAAATAAAATCAATATTGAAATATTCAAATTAATTTATTGGCCCATTAAATGCTCAAAATGCCCCCCTGCCTGCTGTCTACACATATGAGCCCGTAATCCAACCGAATCAACGGCTCTGCGCAGAATGTCTCGCCCTTCTCTCCTCATGATATTGCTCTGCTCTTCAATCCTGGCAAGGAGTTCCTCCCTTGATGCTACAGGCTCGGAGTAAACTTTGCTCTTTAACGTTCCCCATACGTGGAAGTCGAAAGGAGTAAGATCGGGGGATCAAGCAGGCCATGGAACAGGTCCATATCGACCAATCCAACGGTTTGAGAAGTGGTTATCCAACCAAGCCGTCACTTCTCTCCCACTGTGGGCCGGGCATCCATCCATTTGGAACCATGTGCGATTGATGTCAGACAGGGGGTCTTCCGGCTGATTAAAAAGAGGATACAACTGGTTTTCCAGAAGTAAATAATTCCGCATTCATTCGTTTGGGCAATATTATCGGGCCAATTAGACGATTATCTACCACTCCCATCCATACATTTATGTTGAACTGGTATTGGAAGGAGGATGGCCTAACAGCATGGGGATTATCCTCCGCCCAGACATGAGTATTGCGGGCATTAAAAAGCCTCCCACGCGTAAATATTGCTTTATCAGACCACAAAACACGTCTAGGGAACCAGCGGTCTTCCTGGCACTGGTCTGCAAACCATTCGCAAAATTGTCTCCTGGCCGCCATGTCTCTATCCAGCAATTCTTGAACCGGGCTGAGGTGGAAGGGATAAAAATCGATGCACTGAGCTGTGGGGGATCCCAAGTTGTGCTTCTGCTTCACGAACACTAGAAGAGGGATTTTCATCTAAAAAATTCAGCACCTCTTCCTCACGTTCAGCATCCTGGGCATCCCGCGCCCCGACAGGCTGTTTCGGCTGCGATCCGGCAACCGTCTGTCTGGGAAACGACGATCGTATTCACGGACAGCTTCCGAGGCATTTCCATCGGCAAAGCCATATACAAACACAATATCAGCGTATTCAGTTGTGAAAAAATTAGGCATGTTGCTGGAAGCAAGTGCACCTCACCACTAGTAAAGTGATAATGAATGGCCATTTGATACTGGGAGCGAGTTTCGAGCTAGACAAGCACGGACAGGATTGGTTGACTAAAGGTATGAGCTTACCTTTGATCTATCTTTAGACATGAAAGTATTAGAAACATTATTATTATTATTATTCAATAAAAGTTCTTTTGGGTTGGACCATGCCACATTATTGTAAACCTAGATTTTGCTCATCTTGCTGTGAGCCTCTTCAAGGTTAATATCGTAATGAAAAAATAAATAAATAAATAAAATAATTCTAATTTACCTATGTAAGTATGGAAATTTCAATATGTGGGTGACTAAATAGGTTTTCCACTCATTTTATTGTTAAAAGAAAAAGAAAAAAAAGAAAAGCAAAAAAAATCTCCTCCTTCTTTGTATTATGTTCTCAGTCTGTTCACTCTTTCTTCTATGCCGCCGATAAATTTAGCGTAATTATGGTTTTGGAATTGGAAATTAAAGTTTTTTACACAAAACCTTTATTTTTCTGGGTGAATGGGGGTATCATTTTAAAGCTTATGAATTGATGCAACTTTTGACCCAGAGGCAAACCTCTGCGCCTAAAATTGGCTGTGCTAGAAAAGTGTAAACACAATCAGAAAATATTAATTTTTAAATTTTTAACTGCTATTAATTACTGTATATCGCTTGTGTGAATAAATAAAATTTAAAAGGGGAGTGTTCCTTATAGGAAATTTAATGTAGTTTTTGAAAATATCCTCGTTTTTTACGATACATCAACCAGAAATTAAATAATTACAGTTTTACACTAAAAAATCGTGTATTTTTAAAAATACACAAAAAATAGGATATCTCTTCGATGGGTTAAGATAGAAATTTCATTTCTAAGCTATTTAACTACAAATGACTTCTAGAATAACCTCCTAAAGTATTGACATCAGGAGGTGGGACACCCTGTATATTACAGAAATGGGATAAACCATAATAAGCATCATGATTTATTTAACCAACATTAAAAATGCTTACTCAATGTTTTAGAAAAATATTAAAAATTCTATGGATAAATAAGTGAAATTATCCACAGTGTTGTCGGCTGTTTTTTTTTTTTTCAATTCATTAATATGTTCAGTATTTGCTCTATGCAAATTCTGCTATATGATTGACAATATTAGAATGTAAAATAATTTTTTGAATTGTTTTTTAGGTTTGTTGTTTAGGTTTTATAAGTTTATTTATTTTTTATTATTCTATTTTTAATATATTACAACAATAATAATAATATTATTAGCACAGTGATATTACTCAATACTCATATATTATAGTATAAATTTTATAAACACTTGAAAATAACATCATCAGAAATTAATAATATTTCTTACTGAATTATTTTTCCAAGATCCTGACCTATCAAGAGGAAAGTGGATGGATCACATTACCTGAAATTTTAGTATCTCCAGATGCCAAAACATTAGGAGTGATACTACCTCAAGCTCAAAGTGAAAAAAATGTTGGCAAATTTAGGCATCTTGCAATCATTGATATTTCAGGAAGAGGAGAGCCAAGACCTCTAACTTCTGGAAAGTTTACAGTTACAGATCTTCTTGCTTGGGATGAAAAGCATATGTAAGTACACAATTGGTTAGTTTCTTATTGACTTGATATTATTGGTTTTTCTAACAATTTTAAAATATTTTATAAATAATTTATTCAAAACATATTTAAATTTATTCGATACAGATATTTCTTGGCAACACCCCCTGGAAAACCAAGTGAGCTGACATTAAACAGGGTGAAAGCTGATGGTGGTCCAACTGAATGCATAAGTTGTCGAAATAATATTGCTAATTGCCTTTATTCTGGTGCTGAATTTTCACTGAAGAATCACTCATACTATATGGAAACCTGTGCTGGACCTGTGGTGCCTGAAATAAATCTTTATCATAAGGTAATCAAACTTTAGTTGTTTCATACAAATATTGATAATTCTGGAAAATTCTTAAACATAGGATGATGAAACAACATTTATGTTTCCTTCTAGGATGGCCAAAAAATAATAAGATGGGAAGATAATGACAAATTAAAAAGGAGGTTGGAAGAAGTAACCCTTCCTGAAAGTGAAGAAATAGTCATAGAGATAGAGGGAGGGCATCAGGTTCATGTACAACTCTTCAAACCTCCTGGCATGGATACTTCTGGTGAAGTTAAATATCCTCTGCTTGTGCAAGTGTAAGACATGACTATAGTTGTCCACATATGTACTCCACTCCATTATACTTTCACTCATTGCATTCATAATTGACCAGAATGAATGGTGGTTTATTAAAACTGTTGCTTTCTTTTCTTAAATTTTGTACAATATAAGAAGCACTAACCGTCCCATTCTGACTTATCCCCAAAATAAGATGGTCTTGACAGAAATTTCATTTCTTGACTGCACTTCTAACTAAACTTGCATTTTTCAGCCATTAAAATTTTTATGCTAATGATGTTTCAATAAATGATCAAATCACCAAATGGTCCCATTTATGTTTTTAATGATTGTTAGTAATACTTGTGCAGTAAAGGTGCGTAAACACTTGTGATCAGTTCAATGAGCTCCGAGCTTGCACTGCTTGTCCAATGTTCGTTGGAATTGTTAATTTCAACGAAGCTCCGGCGATCCATAGGCAACCCGCGAGCATTCAGTTTAAAACTTAACCAGATATTAGTATTGATAATGAAGATGTGAATGGATGGTGGGATATGGGAACAGATCATAATAAGTTATTGTTGTTTTAATAAATTGAAAATTTGGGAATAGGTTAAGGATAGGTTTTGTTAGTTTTTTGATTGACTGGAAGGGATTCTAATTGGATGTTGATGCTTTCTGAAAGGAGTGGTTTGTCATGGTTAGATAATGTGGCATGAATTTCAAATTATCATACTCTACTTTATTTATCTATATCTGTCTACCTATATATTTTTGATAAGAATCCATCCAAATGTTATACAATGATGAGCATGGCTATAAAAAAAATTAGTTAAACTTTTTTTTTTTCTTTATTCGTGAAATCAACTATTTTTAATTATTAATTTATTAACTTATAAGTGTGTTTTTCTTTATTGACCGCACCACCAACTTATTCTTAAAAATATAATAATATCAAGATATTAATTGAAATGTTGTCTTTTAATTCAACTTTTCAATTACCAATATAAAAGAACAAAAACTCACTTATCTTTAAAAACATACTCATGCGCACGAAAACCAACAAACCTTTCACGCTCCCGCCCAAATTAGAACAGCAAACCATCAAAGTGCCCGTTGAAAACACCAGCATGAGATGGATCGTTGCGCTCTGTTCCAAAACTTCAAACAAATAAAGAGTCACCATTGCTGCTTACGCTCGTAGCATACACAGAACGGATCGCCAGTGTGTACGCACCTTAAGAAAATTTAGAAATATTGGATGAAGGGATATACTTCCACTTCAGCTTCTGACACAATTGGACGCCTATAAGATAGACATAACTGCAATCCAGGAAGTGAGATGGACTGGTCAGGGATCTCTCAATAAGAAAAACCACACCATCCATTACAGCTGTGATGAACGACATCAACTTTTTGGAACTGGCTTAGTTGGAAAAAGGTCCAGGCCTTTATTATTCATATAATCGCCCAGGTAGTTATAGATTTCATAGCAATTAGTCCCAGGATGTGCTATCTCCGAATCAAAGGGAGATTCCGGAATATTAGCCTACTAAGTATTCATGCCCCCACTGAACCATCAGATGAAGAGGAAAAGGATGATTTCTATGCCGTCATAGAGCAAAATATAGACAGATGTCCTCAAAATGATATGAAAATCATCATGGGTGATTTCAACGAGCAAATAGGAAAGGAGCGGGAATACGTGCCTACCATTAGCATGCAAAGCTTACATGACCATACTAATGATAATGGCCTAAAGATGACTGGTTTTGCTGCATCTAGAGGCGTGGTTGTGAAAAGTACATTGTTCCCCCATAA
Organism: Rhaphigaster nebulosa; assembly: GCA_948150685.1. Lineage (NCBI taxonomy): Eukaryota > Metazoa > Arthropoda > Insecta > Hemiptera > Pentatomidae > Rhaphigaster > Rhaphigaster nebulosa. Next base: position 164,350,488 of record OX411306.1, on the reverse strand, counting down.
AAGGATACACCTTGCTACATGGCATTATATGGTGTAACCAACAATCAAATTGATCACATATTGGTGAGCTCAAGGTACAGATCAAATCTGATGGATGTGAGAATATACCGAGGTACTAATGTGGACTCGGGTCATTACCTAACTATTGCCAAATTCAGGACAAGAATTTCCTTGGTGAGAAATGAGAAAGGAACAACCCAATGCAGAATGAATGTGGATAAGTTGAAGGATCCTGAAGTGAAGTACCAACTTAATATCGGTATGGATGCTAAAATAAGAGAAATTGACCAAGAACTGGATATTGAACAACGATGGACAAGTTTTGAGAAGGTAATAAAAGAAGAAGCGGAAGCAGTCTTGGATCCTAGACAAATAACAAGGAATCAACCTTGGTTCGATGAGGCATGGGAAAGAGAGCAATTTGAGAATATTTAAAAACTTCGAGGTAACAATGAAATAAGAAAATTTTATCAGGAAATAAATACTAGCCGGCGACCATTTAAGCCTCGATTGAATGCGTGTAGAGATGCTGAGGGAAATCTGGTTACGAACAAGAAGCATATTTTAGATCATTGGAGAAACCATTTTAACTTACTCCTGAATGATGGAGAGATGGAGGAGAATAGAGCGGAGATAAGTATGCCTACAGGTGATATAGAACCGCCTGATCTGGAAGACATTGAGGAGGCTATCCAGCTATTAAGAAATAATAAGGCTCCTGGTGCCGATGAGCTTCCAATATGGGGGTGAAGAATTGAGAAGGTTCCTCTACAACATTGTTATGGACATATTGCATAAAGAAGAAATTCCCTATGAATGGTATAAGGCATTAATATACCCAATACATAAGAAAGGTGATGTGCTTAATTGCAATAATTACCGTGGGATCTCCCTGCTATCTTGTGCCTATAAGGTATTCTCGAAGTTATTACACAAAAAGCTTATTCCATTTGCCGAACGGAAAATCGGATTATACCAGGCGGGCTTCGTGAGGGGCAGATCCATGATAGACCAGATATTCTCGGTTGGATTATCTTTGAGAAAGCAAGGGAACACAAGATAAATACACATCACTTATTCGTTGATTTCCAAAAAGCTTGTGATAGCATCAACAGAGAAGAATTGTACCAGGCTTTGCTTGAAATGGGAATACAAGCTAAACTTGTATGTCTGATAAAGTTAACTATGAAAGAAGTTAACTGCAAAGTTCGAGTCCAGGGAGACACATCTGAGAATTTCCACACGTATAAAGGACTTAGACAAGAGGACTGCCTTGCTGCGTACTGTTCAACTTGGCTCTGGAATACGTGGTGAGGAAATCGGGAATTCAGATAGGAGGCACGATATTTAATAAATCTACGATGATTTTGGCCTTCGCGGATGATGTTGATATTATTGCCAGAACATATGCAGATATGAGCAGGGTATTTCTTGAGTTTAAGAGAGCTGCAGCTGGGCTGGGGCTAGTGGTGATTGAGGCGAAGACCAAACATATGCTCGTAAGGCCTCAGGGTGCTGTTCGAACTCCCCCACAGGTAGAGATTGGTAGAAACACGTTCGAGAGGGTTGAAAAGTTTATATACTTGGGCACCCAGGTGAAATCCAACAATGATGTTAAGGCAGAGATTGAGAGAAGAATTTTGGCAGCCAATAAATGTTACTTTGGTCTCCATAAGCATTTAAAAAGCAGAGCGATCTCCCGTGCAACAAAGATAAGTAAATATAAAACCCTGATTCGACCTGTACTAGCGTATGGGTCGGAGTTTTGGACTATGGACTGGAGCCCAGGAATCCCTTCTCCTCCGATTTGAGCGACGCATATTGCGGAAAATGGAGAATCCGATGGAGTATGGAGAATCCGAAGCAACGCAGAACTGGGGGACCTATACAAATACCCGGACATCATGAGAATCATCAAGGTTGGACGGCTTAGGTGGGCTGGTCATGTTATAAGGATGACACGGGACCAGATACCATGAAAAATCCTTGATGAAAAAATATTTGCCATTAGAAGAGTTGGTAGATCACGGCTGAGATGGATGGATGGGGTCGCATCCGATGCGAGATACATCCTGGGTGTCCGAGACTGGAGGGCAGCAGCGACCAACAGAGATGACTGGCGGACCAAATTGCGGGAGGCCCTGACTCTACAAAAGTTGTAGTGGCGAGAAAGAAGAAGAAGAAGATATACTTCCACTAGCACTATGATTTTATAGAAAATATATCAAGAATAAATAAATCTGACCAGATATAAAAGTTTTCAATGGATCAGGTGGTGTTTTCAATTTATGGAATAAATTTCCTGATACGCAACACATTCCAGCTGTTTCATTCTTAAATTTATAGCATTTTCAAGTCAATTGTAACCTTTTCCATTTCAATTATAACTTTTTCCTTTTCAATTGTAAACCGACCAGACATAAATTAATTTTTTTAGGCCGTTATTTCCGAATTCACTATCGGATTTCCGATCGCGTATGCGCATTTCGATTTTCCGTTCCTATTGAAGATTTCTGTGATAAAGGGATTGTTTACTAGGTTTTCCAGGGTTCTGATTCCATTTTTACTTCCTTGTACGCAGTAAAGGAAGTATTGTAATCGCGAAAATTTTCGTTTTTCAGTTTTCAACGGAAATATCCATTTTGACCATCCCTGAATCCATTTTGACTAGTTTCGTCCTGATTGAACGTCGTACGTTCGTTCGTATTTCGCATAACTCAAAAACGGTTAGCCGTAGAAAGTTAAAATTTTGTATCTAGGATTACTGTATAATATAGTTGTGAACATTCCTTTTTGGTCATTATATGATTACCGGTAGTGGTACTTCACTTGAAGGTCATTACGGATTTTCATCAAAAATTATATTTAAATATAATGCAAAACTTCTCAAATTTAGTATTTGTAACTTATATATTGATTTGAGCCTAAAAGGGTACTTTACTTAAGGGTCATAATAAACTTGCATTAAAAATTATATTAAAATTAAATACATAAATCATATTTTTCGGTAATAAAGGTTACAAACGCAATTTGGTTTCCAATCCAATTAAACATTTTTATTATTACTTTTAAGTGTTAAAATTGAGTATGAAATACTGGTTTTCCTCCCCATTTGTGAGACGAGCAAGTCTGCAGCAGGAGAATAAGATATAAGTTCAGTGGGTTTTTCCGCTTAAAATGTCGAAACTGTCGATTTCCAATGCTTTATCAAGTGACATAGACAGTTCTAATGTTGTCAGGGAACACGAAGAAATCTCTTAGGAACTTGTTACCTACTGAAAGAAAACGACATGTAATAACGAAATGAGACCTCCAGAAATAAGAGTATGCCTCTGTGTGTGTGTGTGTGTGTGTGTGTGCGCGCGCGTGTCAATAGATGGATGTCGCGATGTCGAGTGTCGTTTTTGAGATACTGTTCTCTTCGGAAACTAGTAACCAAATTGTGGATCACTTTTTGAGCCACCGATTTATAGTTTGATTTAGAGTTTAATAGGCGTACAAGGAAGTCATGTGTTGTCCACATCAGATATTTTTTTTTAGTTGGATTTTGGATCGCGCATGCATGTTTTTCATTTCCATTACTGTTGGAGTTTTCTATAATTTAAGGATACTTCATTAGGTTTTCAAGATTCTGATTCCATTTCTTGAACTGGATTTTGGATCGTGCATGTGCATTTTGCTTTTCCGTTACTGTTGAATTTTTCTATGATATAGGTATCATTCGCTAGGTTTTCAAAGGTTGTGATTCCGTTTTTCGAATTGAAATTTTTATCGAGCATGCGCATTTCGAATTACTATTCCATTTGACATTTCTTTGGTACAGGTATCATTTATGAAGTTTTTAATCATTTTGGAATTAGATATTTTATCGAACATGTTCATTTCGGATAACCATTACCATTGATCTTTTTTCGGTGGTTATTGTTTATGAGGTTTTGTAGGACAATATACTCAAAAAAATGTCAAATACAATTGTAATTTGAAATTTACATGCTCGATATTTGAAAAAACGAATCAGAACCCGCGAAAACCTAATAAACGATGCCAGTACCAAAGAAATGTCAACTTTAATAGTAATTAGGAATGCGCATGCGCGATCCTGAATCCTAGTTCAAGAAATGCAATTAGAACTCTTGAAAACCTAATAAACGATTCCTTTATCATAGAAAACTCCAATAGTAACGGAAATGCAAATGCGCATCCACGATTAAAAATCCAATTAAAAAAATGGAATCAGAACCCTCGAAAACCTAATAAACGATTCCTTTAGCATAGAAAACTCCAATAGTAACGGAAATGCAAATGCGCATCCACGATTAAAAATCCAATTAAAAAAATGGAATCAGAACCCTCGAAAACCTAATAAACGATTCCTTTAGCATAGAAAACTTCAATAACAATAGCAAATCGACATGCGCATGCGCTATCGAAATTCCAATGGTCAATTCGAAAACAGCGCTCTTGAAAACCAAGTAAAAGGTACCTGTACCCAAGAATTTTGAAAAATAATAAATAAGTAGACAAATTAAATCGTGGCCGAACAAAATTTCTATGGTAAATTTGACATTAACAACTTCGAAAACCTAATGAAGGATCACCAAATCGATGAAATCCACTCCTGAAAGCCCCTTCTCCCCTAAATAAATAAAATATGATAAATATTTAAAAATAAATAAAAAACACAAGTCATTATTGTAATTAAAATAATTATATTTTGATAACAAAATAAATAATATTGAATTAATTCATGTCCGTTGGGTTACAATTGAAATGGAAAAAGTTACAATTGCAATGAGAAAAGTTATAATTGAATTGGAAAAGGTGACAATTGATTTGGAAAGGGTTACAATTGAAATGGAAAAGGTTACATTTGAAATGGAAAAAGATACAATTGAAATGGAAAAGGTGACAATTGATTTGGAAAAGGATACTATTGACTTGGAAATGCTATATGCACATTCTTTTTCCATTTCACCAATAATAATTTTAGAATTTAATGAATATTCTATATCTGGATCATATTCAAATGCATGATGATGATGATCGCATTTAAATGCATATTTGATCGCTTGTCGATTTATATAAAAACGTAAAATGTTCACTAACACACGCACATAACTTGACTACAGTGCCACTTTATAAATATAGATATTGTTTATAACTCAACTACAGCACTACCTATCGGATCTGAGCATAGCTATGAACCTCTGTTTCGAATACAAAAATGTATTGTGTAAATATAGCATTAATCGGTCGAGTCGTTCAGTAGTCACAGGATCATAGACACCAACACTCTTATATATATATATATATATATATATATATATATATATATATATATATATATATATATATATATATATAAGAGTGTTGGTGTCTGTGATCCTGTGACTACTGAACGACTCGACCGATTAATGCCATATATATATATATCAGGATAGCTTTTCAGTATTTTCTTTTTCTAAATCAATAACCGCTTATGCAACAGATTATTTTAATTTGCCATATAATTCAGTAAATGTTCAGAATAAAACTAAAAAATACAAATTGAATATGTAATTTATATTTGTTAAAGCAAAATATTTCAATTTTATCTATTTTGTTATCTTGTTTGCAGATATGGAGGTCCTGATTCAAATGTAGTAAGCCAGCGATTTAATTTGGAATGGTACAGTTCTATGATTGTAAATGACAGTATTATCTATGCTAGAATTGACGGTCGAGGCTCAGGGCTGAAAGGAGACAAAACTTTATTTTCAATTTACAGGCATTTGGGGACTGTAGAAATATTTGATCAAATTAATATAACAAGGTATTCAATTAACTTAATGAAATGCTAGTGATTATTTATCAGTAAAGTATTAGGCCAGTTGTTTGTTTTGTTGATGTTTTAAAGTTTAAATTATAATTTAAAATTGTAATCGAGAATTCAGGAAAAGTATGTATATTTATTATCAAATTATATGTGTAGGATTTTTCAATACTCTGACCTCACAAATGAAAAGGTTGAGATATCAAAAGAGGAAAATGTTAAGATTTATTTCAGTTTGATTGATAAATTGAATATTGTTCATGATCAATAATGAATTGTTAGCAGATATATTAAAATAAAATGGTTGATAATGAATAAAAAAATTCTTTGAACTAAGTTCAATGAATCAAATTAGTTTATGGCATAATCCTCAATTAAATCCACTGAATAAATCCATCTCAATCACATTTAAGAAATTTTAGTTCTAATATTTGGCAGCAATATTCTAGGATAGTAAATATAGCAGGCTAAGATCAAAACTTTTTATATTTTGATTCTTTAAATAAAATTGCAGTTTACTACAGAAACTTCTTAGGTCAAAATATGCTTTGTTATATGCTAAATTGCTAAGTCGGGGTACCAAAATGATTCTCTACAAAACAATCATAAGACCCGTGTTGACCTATGCCTGTGCAGTCTGGACTCTACCTAAAATCCTGGCTGAAAAGATTGACAGGTTTGAGAGAAAAGTGTTGAGGCGCATAACAGGGCCTATCAGAGAAAATGGTGCATATCGCTTGAGAAGGAACAAAGAGATCAACAACAATCTCCGAGCTTCTCATTTCGTGAGAATTCAGCGCTTCAAATGGCTGGGGCATGTGATCAGGATGGATAATGGTAGAGCAGCTAGACAGTTATATTATGGAACCCCGGATGGAGTCAGACCACGTACGTGGACGGAAAGACTCGGTGGCTGAGGACGTGAGGATGGTCGGAGTGTCCAGCAGACTTGCTATTGACCATGACTGGGAAAAGGCGGTTGAGAGGGCCAAGGGCAGCTTCAGCCGATAAATAAATAATAAATAAAATTGCATAAACATGTTCCCACCCTTCTGTTAGCCTGCTGCCTTTCTTGATGGTAGCTGGCAAATAAACCCTAACCTACAGACAATATTCCATAACTATCATCAGATGCCAATATGTCCAGTCCATTAAAGATTGAACTAATTCAATAGCCATTTTATTTCATTAATCCATGAAACAATCTCATTGTAAATTAAATACCAAGATTGTAAACAATATGCATGTTATATCAATATTCTAAACAATACTCATGTTATACGTTATATGTATTTGAATCACAAATCTAATTATAAAAATTACCTGAGGAAATTTGTACAATGCGGCTACCTCTCAGCAATGGCCAATCGCTCGAGCAAGTTTACATAGTTTGTTATTAATTATATAGAAAAGGGATTGGCCCTAAACTTTTAACTCCCAGGTCCTAGAAAAAGTCTTGCTATTTATTTATCTTATTTTCCAAGTTCCTTCTTCGAGTACAGCTTTGGCAGATAATTTATTCTGTTAAATTAGCTGTAGATCTAAATCTGGGTTCAGGAGATCCTTCCTCCTGGGACACATGGAGTCTCTAAAGTAGCGGTTTTTTATCCTGGTGGCACACTGAAATTGTTAAACAAAATTGACAGAGCTCCTATTGTTATTTTTTTATTCTTTTTGTACAGTTATTTACTTCATATAAGAAGGATGAGAAAAATATTTGAAAAAAATTAAAGTTTTTTAAATTAAGTAGATTTATTTTCAAGTACAAAAGATAGGTATTAAAAAGGTATCTGGTAATAAAATGTGGGCTTGATATGGAGAATGCACCAGATAGATTGTACTTTTGAAAGACATAAACTTATCTCATTTCAAGGGTTTAATGAAATCATTATTTATAGAAGGAATGGCATAACTATCAGGTGGCAAATGCCTCCTCGGCCCAAAGGGAATCTCGAATTGGCCTTTATAACAATAAAATATAATATCAAATTGTATTAATAAGTAGTAATACAATATTATATGAAGTAATACAATAATATCTAATACTGTAATACTACCTATAACACAGCCACATATTCAAATTTTAAGTAATAAACTCAGGAGGTCTCAAAACTTGGCTATCAAGGGCCTCCAAATTCATACTTAGGCTACTGTATAGAAGTGGGAACATAGAAAATAGGAACATAAGAAAATATAAAATTGGAACATAGAAAATACGAACATAAGAAAATATAAAATTCTAATAAAAACAGTATTAATAATATTAATTTTAAATAAGGACAGGCAAGGATTTTAATTCATTGGTTAATTTAACTTTGTGGCCTACAAAAACTGCCTCATTAAAAATAAGAGTTATATTTATACCCAAATTATAACTAATTAATTCATTAATTATATACTTATAAGTTTTTGATCACCTAATGTTTGAATGGTTTGTGTACATCTTTTTTAATTATATTATTTAATATTTTTTAGTCATTTGTTGTCAACAAAAAAATACCTTGATAAAGATAGAACAGCAATTTGGGGATGGAGTTATGGTGGATATGCAGCTGGAATGGCTCTTGCTCAGGACAACGATATTTTTAAATGTGGTATTTCTGTTGCACCAGTTACTGATTGGTTATTATATGGTAATTTAAAAAAACAATCCATTGAAGCACCTAATAACCTTACAAATCTCTATTCTAATAAATTATTCTGTATTCAGATACTCTCTACACTGAAAGATTTATGGGCCTACCTACACCAGAAGATAACTATGTTGGATATGAGCAGGCTTCTTTGAACAGCAAAGTTGAAAATCTTCGAAATAAGAAATATTTCCTTATTCATGGAACTCTTGATGATAATGTTCACTATCAACAATCTATGATGTTGGCAAAAGCATTAGAAGTGAAAGACATACTGTTCGAACAACAGGTACAGTATTATTTATTGAAGCAATCGTTAAGTTTTAACAAGTAATAAGTATTTAAAAAGAGTCAAAGAAACCACAATAGTCCATTCTTTTAAATTTCACTTCCCATAGTTCCCAAGTAATTTTGAGCATTCTCCAGGCTGCCCTTGAACTTTGATTAAACCAACTCAGCCTCTATTGTTATTACTCCTGTCCCATAGGATTTCTTAACATAAACATAGTAATTTATGATTATAAAACAGATATTATGCAGATTGAAAGAAAAAAAAAATTAAATTAACAAAAAATAATGTGAGATTACTAATTATCGATGGGATCATACTTAAAAAGGTGGAAACATTCCAATAGTTTTAAGACCCATAGTTGCAGTGTTAAAATTGTGTCAAGCTAATTTATAAAACTTAATATATAATACTCTACCTTTTTACCAATTATACCAAAGAAAAAAAACTAGAATTAAAGTCACACAAATTAATTTAAAAACAAATATTCATATTCATTTAATTTTTTTATTGTGACTTTACCAGGACATCATGTAAGTAATGTTGATTTTTTTGTATAACCTTGATTGGATAATATATATTTTTTTAAATTTCATACTTTTATATAAAATATAAAAATATATTTATATTTTTATAATTTATATATTATATATATATAATTTATATTATAATTTATATAAAATATAAAAATATATTTATTTTCCTTTCACATCTGAATTTCCATTTACTTTGGTTTGTTATTTTCATGAGAAAATGCTTTTAATAAACAAAAAACTTAATAAAATTCTCAATAGTTATGGTTTAATTGCGATAAGAACTTAATTGATTAATTAATGTAACTGGAGGATATTCAGTGTTCACATTCTCCATTTACGAGTATTTTAAGAGATAGTAGGTTTGAGTTGTTTATCAGGAAGAAAGAGTTTTCTACTAAAATTATTGTTTCCTATTGTAACAATTTGTCAACCATTTACTTAATCTTTCTTTCAGAGCTATCCTGATGAAGCTCATGGTCTTAGTGACGTAAGGCCTCACCTTTATCATACATTGCAACATTTTCTTCACCAGTGTTTCAGTAAAAAGTAACATCATTCAGTCTATACATACATATGTATTTATATATGTGCATGTGTAATTATCTGTATATATTTTGTGATAAATCACGATGCCTGTATATTATTTTGAATTGTAAAATTTAGTGTAAATGTTTTGTATAGTGTGCTAATAGTCTGTATATTTGTTTTGTTTTTTAATTTGTTGTTATTCCATTAATTGAAATTCTTGTTTTTGTTATTTTTTTTAAATAATACATATTTAAAAATATGTGTAAATTAATAATAGTGTGAAAATCTATTCTTTATTCCTGAGTAGATTTAACTTAAAACCTTAAAATTGTACTTAGTACTTATATATTTGTTAATTAAGCTTGTATATTTGTACATATCATTTAAGAAAAATGCTATTAATATAATTTCATGTGTGATATTAAGGCTAAACCTTACCATTTCAGTTCATTTTATGGCCACCACGTCGCGTTTCAAAATTAGAAAACTTTATTTCCAAATTTTCTTTGAAATATAATATCCTGTTCTGTAAATTGGAACTTACTCCTTTTTTTTTTTTTTTTTTTTTTAGCATTTTGTATTTTTCTTTTTATATTTCTGGAAAAAAATTTGTTGTAGCAAAGTTGAAACTCATAATCAGCATACTAAATAACATATAAGAGCAAATTTTCAGAGGTCCAAAACTTTTCACCAAGATCCCTTGTTATAACTCTCTCAGTTAGGGGAATGAGATGGCAGCGAGGAAATGAGATTTGTCTGCAAGAGGGGACGTAACTCTTCCCTCTCCACATATTTAATTGACATATGACTTTACATGACTACAAATCACATGTTTGTTATCATTTCGCCGTAAAGAGGTTAAATTAATTGAAAACAAGAATTAATAAATAAATGGGAATTCATAAATATATTTTTGAAAACAATTTCATAAATTTTATGAGGAATATGTTCTACAAACACACTTTATTTATACATATTGATTTTGTAATAGCTTTGGTACTTTCACCACACATTTTCACAATATTTCAGTTTCAAAATTGGATTAGTCGATCTCTGTGGAGCTTGAGTCTGAGTCTACTCCTCCTACATTGATTATTATTGTACCGATTTCTTCATCTATACTATCATACGTACCTTAACTAATTTCTTCATCAATCATATTGGTAAGATTCTCAGTATTCATCTTCAATACCTTTTACCTGTTTACACACATTTTCCTACTGTTCTTTAGAATACAATGTCAAATTCCAAACCAGGTTTTCACAAAAAACAGTCAATAAGCCGTTAAAACAATAAAAGGCCAATATTACGAAAGATAAAGTCAATATACAAGTCAAATAATAAAAAAAATATAGCACTAACTTGTTAACAACAATAAGTAAGTAACCTAACAATACATCAGTTAAAGGTTCTACTTTTTTAAAGATTAAGCGGGAGACGGTGGGAGGAGGGGGACATTACTTATTTTTAATATTTCCAGGTTAGAAATAAGGTGGCAAAGCTCAAATTTTGTTCAGCATCCTCAAAATCAGAAACATGGAAGTACGAAATATCAAAAGTCCCTCAAAACTTTCCAGGTAGAAACCCCACGTTCCTGACTAACAGCCAAGTTTCCCAACCTACTTGTTTCACAGAAAATCACATGGCCTTGAATCATCTTTAATTTACTTTTTAGGGTATATAAACGATCAAAATTTAAATTTTTTTTGTTGCATCCATAATAAATAGATGATTTTTCATCGCTGTACAATACTTTTTTTTAAGTTATAGTTTGCAAAATAAAAATCTAATTAATCAATTAAATTTTGTTATCAAAAATAGTTATTGTATATACTACTATAGTGGAGTTATTGGATCAGCAAAAAATATTTATTTTCATTCAGCCGTTTTCAAATATACAAAGAAGTAAATTTCGCACGAATTTGGTTGCCATCTATTGAGAAAAAATCATACTAAAAGTCAATGAGGTTTAGTCTTAAATAGGCTAATTTAAGTCTTTTTAGCAGATGTTTAAATCTTATGTTCTCAAGAGTTTAAAGTATATTTTATTTTTGGGATCTGATGTTACTTCTTGATTTCAAGTTTGTTGCCTATGTTTATAACCTCACAATATTCTAGAAAAAGCAATAAAAAATATTTCCACTTTTTTATGTGTACAATGTATTCGAAACAATCCTTAACAAAACAGTTTCTTCTTTTGAACATAAACTAAAGACTGTTAGACCAAGCTGTCTATACCCTGCTTCTGTCTTGATACCAATACCTGTTAAACTACATGTACATTTGAGAATTTTTAACTCTCAAGAGCCGTACTCGCTAGTGGATATTGTTCTGACAGTCGGCCATAAAGTTAAAGGTAGCTCACTCTTGAGATTTTTTCAAATTATATTATAAAATATTTAAACTTACTGTTTAATGTACACAAAATATAGAAAACCTATTATGAGAAATTATGTTTCGTTTAATTATTGTTTAAATGTTTAAAATTACAGAAGACAAAAAGCACTCAAAAATAATATTCAACACTAAGCAAGATTAACGATAATTTACTTTAATAATGTATTAAATATGTTTTTAAATTATTTCTGTTAATAGATTACAAGTGATGGAAAATAATTGACAGTGATGGTATAATCTATACAATTTTCTTAGTCAGTTGTATCATTGAAGGTAAATTGTAATAAAAAACAACAGTTAAAAAGGTATGTTTAGTCAAAACAAGCCTACTTTTCAGCAATCCAGTACCATGCAGAACATCTTCATGATTGCAACAAAGACACAATACTAAAATAATAGAATAAAAAATAATAAGAGTATTATTAAATCTCATTCCTTCAACAATATAAATCATTTAATGAAATAAATAATCAGGATTCCGTTATGATTTTTTTTTATTGTAAAAGCCGACTTTTCAGCACAAACATGTGAGCCATCATCAGAGCAAGTGGATTCTATAAGGTTGAGACACTAAAGAACTGAAGTAAATGGTGGGGATATTTGAGAACGAGTGGGAAAGTAACATATTTTAACGGTTGTTATAGAAAAATATAGAAGGCTTATCAAAAACTAACTATAATAAAAAAAAGACTCTTCTCCGAAGCCGTATTCATCCATATCAAAATAAAACAACATTTCTGTTAATCATAAGCTTAACCAACTTATTCTAATATTTTCCATTTCCTTGAATTATAGTTCTTTAATTTTAGTCTCTTAAACTTTGTTTCATTTTTTTTTATTTAAAAATAGTGATAGTCCATACGAATCAGTGTTATGTATATGTTAAACATATTTATTAATAAGTTATTGTATCATCTATATAAGTTCTATTAACTTATGTTTTCTATTAAGTTCTATTAATGATGTTCACAATAATAATTTTTACTTAATATTTAGTTATAACTAAAGACCAGATTTGTATGCAGCAAAAAAGGTCAAAATATGCCATATAATATGCAGTAAAAAGTCCTCGAATAAGTATAATAAATGTCACAAACGTGCAAAAAATCAACAAAAGGCTATAATTATTGTCTAAATTGCAATCTTTAAGAATTTTAATTTTAATTTACAATATAAATAAAACAAGGCATATGTAAATTGAAAAACAAATTTTATTCACATGATTTTATATAAAATTCGTTTATAGCTAAATAATTCTTAAAAATTCAAATAATCATAAAATACTTTTTTTATTTTTGCAAATGAAGATTTTACAAGATTAAATAAGGGAATACCAGATGCAACCAATGTAAAACAAAGTACTTCATTGAAAGTATCTTTAGATTTGAACAAATTCGGTAAATAGTTCTGAGAATAGTCTCCAACTGTTAGAAAACTCTCTGGTCTTCACATGCAACCCTACGGTAAACAATAAACTATTATTACATTTCGATTTTAAGTTATTGTATAAAATTCCAAGAATAGTTCATACACATACCTGTGCTTACGGATTGGTCAATTTGAAAAAAAATTTCACATGGCACATTTTTATTGCACAAATTGCAAAAAAAAAAAAATTTCCAGGAAAAACACCATGTTTAATTCAAAGGGTTCCAACTGTTTAAAATGGAATTGAATGTTGTTACTGCCTTGGGCATTTTGGTTTATGTGAGAAAATTAAAACATAGTTAATTTAACATAATTACACAACGGAAGCAACACACTTACTGACAAGAATAGAATTTGAAATTCCAAAGAATGCAAAAATGTTTTTTACTTTGTTAAAGAAAATAGCCAGATTTATGAAGGTACATGTTTTGTCCAGTTGTGATCACACAAACTTGAATTAGTTGTCTATGAGCTTAATCTTTACTACGATTACTACTTTTATAGTACACTATTTTTATTAATCATAGATTGCATTTATCCATCTTATAATTGATACATTAAATAAGAAAGTGTATCAGAAATTAGTTTAATTATTTATTTTCTATTTTGATTGTCACAAAAATTATTTAAACAAAATTTTTGGCTAAATATGCAATAACCCATCAAATATGCACAATAAAATTTTATATATTTGTGCCAACTATATTGACTTGTAAAGATATTCAATCATTTTTGTTGAAAAACGTATCAGAAAAAATGCATATTTTTTCTGATACGTTGGCGCTCAACCACACGCCTCTCTGGTATGTAATTATCACGTTTTCTTTACATTTCCTCTTCCTCATTGTTTTCTATTCTTCTTCTTTCTTCACCACATAGGATTTTTTATCTATATTTGCTTTGGGGCTTACATTACTTTATATTTTATTCCTTCATCTCATAATTATTTAATTACAACAATGTCAACTTCTTTAACATCATTGTCATCTTTTGCATAACTTGTCACATCACAACTATCTCTGTATGCTTTACACATTACCAAACCTTCATACTATTTGTCTTTTTAATTAATAGATTTCATATATTTCACTATTCCCTGCGTAAATATCGCATTATTTTTATTTTCAATTAATTTTTACATTGTTATTTCATTTATTTTACTTTTTCATTTGTCTCTTGTATTATGTAATTTAGTGTTATCTTTTTCTTTTTATACTTCATACTTTTTTATCTTACTTGTATTTTCTGTTTTTTATCATTTTTACTGTTACTGGTACTGCCCTCTGTCTCTTTTTTCATTGTTGTTATTTTGTTTTCCTTTTAGCCCTGAAGATGGCCTAAAACTTAGGCCGAAACATCGCCACAAAATATATAAGTTCGCTTATGGTAGTGTAATTCTTTGACCGCACACCCCGACCAACTTCTCCCTTTAAAAAGTTAAAATATATTACATATTTCCATTCCAGCTCCCAAATCTTTCCACCATTTACTTCAGTTCTTATGTTAACCTCATAGAATCCACTTGCCCTGATGATGGCTCACATGTTTGGGCTGAAGCATCAGCTTTTACAATAAATAAATTATATTGACTGAATTCTGATTATTTATTCCATGTTATACGCCACAGTTGACCATCTAGCATCAATAGCATTATTGGACGCTGATCAATGAATTTATAGCAGATAGTCACCATCAATAGATCTCAGCTCAACAAAAAACTGTTAGCTCTATCAGAACAATAAAGACAAAATCTTGTAGTTTATGTCCAGAGAATTAGAAGATATTCAAAAGATATTTTATTTAGTAAACTTTAGACCATAGTTATATACTGCATACATATCTTATATTTCTTCTTATAATCGATATAAAAGTTTTGCAAATTTTTATAGTGCAGTCAATAATTTTAAAAATAAAACATAGAGATGAAAAAACCTAACCATAATGTTTCTACAAAACCCCTGAGAGTCTATGCTCTTTCCCTTCATAGTTCACAATATGTCACTCATATTTCAGATATACTTGTATATGAGACTTGGGCATGGCTGTTCTGATTAATGGATATAATTCAAGAAAAATTAAAGAGCCACTAAAATTTTCACAGAAGGTAAAACATAGTTTTAATCCATAACAGTTCATGTATATCAGCTGCACTGTAGACCTAAAAGCTCCTGATGAAAATACAGATTCAAAAGAAAACAGATAATATGTAAGAGGCTGTATGAAGTCAATAACTCCTTTCTGGCCCAACTCTTTCATCAAGTTTACTAGGGTATCATGCAAGATGTTAATCTGGTAATTAGTTAGTCAAGTTTCATAAACACAATGATCAATACAATTTTTTTTTAAAAAGTATGTAACTATTTTAATTTAATTTAATTTTTAAGTCTATATTTATTAATCTATTTAATAATGGTGTGGGTTTTTAAAATTTATGAAAAAACAGAAAGGAGTTTTGTACATTGACCTCATATGGTAATTTGAGTATATGGTAATTACTCCACTCTTAGTAAATATGGTAAAACTGGTAACATAAGGAAACCAAAAAAATTTAAGTATTTATTTCCTTATAATGTCAAAAAAATTTAACAATGTCAACACTGTCCATTAATATTTGAGTAGTCCAATCAATCGTCATAATAGCCAGCTGTATGAAGCAATTTCTCCTTGACTTTTAATAATAATTCCCTTTTTACAGATGCAGGAACTAAAGCTGAAAAAGAAAAAATCTATTACGTTTCTTCAAAAATTCACTAAGATTCTAAAAAATAAATATATAAAGGCATTATTATGTCATAACACATAGCAATATAGTAGTAGTGTTTAAAAGAGTATTTTTTAGCAACAAAAATTAATACTGTAACATTTCTAGTCATTTGTAATGTCAAAAATCCTTAATCAAAAATCATTTCTTTTTACAGCCACACTGAATTTTCATACATACACCATTTTCCACTCCAATACCTAATGTATAGGTAGAATTGAACAATATCTCAAGACTTTTATCTCGCAACTCAACCTAACTCGAAACCCACCATTTCCTAAAGCCATTCCTTTGATTTTAATAAAACACTTCATTATACTATTGACAGTCATAATCTACTTAACAGAGGACTGAGAAATCATGTGGATTGTCTGGTTTCATTTGCTAATGCTCGTTTCAAGGAATTGCTTCCATGTAAATCAATGGTTCCATAAAAAAAAGCAACAAAACATGAACCATGGCCCTCATAAGAGATCCCATTTCAAATCATACAGCATTCCAAGGGCAAACTCATGCAGCACTAAGTTAAAACTAACTTTTTTTTTTCTTTAGTCCCAGATTTTATTTTAAAATATTTACTAATATAAACATATATTAGAAGATGGTATTGTTACCTTGTACTATATGTATTGTAATGAGACAATTAATTATGAGTTCAAAAAAAAAAAAAAAAATGTCATTACAATTAGTATTTTATACAAAAGAAATTGGTTTTAAACAATTTTATTTTAAAAAGAAAAACTGTTGACATTAAAATTATTAAAGTTTTAAAATCAAATGAGCAGTGGGACAAAAGCTTATTTAAGTGATCAAAAATTAGAATTTTTACATTAAAAATCTGGTGCGGTGCACACATCACACAACTTTCCGTTACCGTCCTATAATAATTATCTTTTTAATATAATTTAAAAAATTCACATAAACAATGCTTGAAATAAACTCAGCAGCATTCACTTCTTCACATCTTCTCCCACTTCAGTACAATAAAACAGTTTTTTAAACAATTTTAGTACAATTCTATACAATACCTACATATTTTAACTTCGTCAAGTTGCAAATATATTTTAAAAGTTTCGGTTTCATTAAAAGTTTAGTTTTCATGGAAATACTTTCTTTCCATTAAATAATATGAAAGTAGAAATTATTAACCTAATTTCTGCTTTTGTATTCTAAAATTACAGATTATATTGTTTATAACAGATTGGTGGGAGAAGGTTCAGTCGCATCAGTTTCCTTTCAGATGCGCTCGGTTATCCATCTAGGGTCTTGTGCTCCTCATAAAATACGCTGTATCTTTGGCAATACTGGTCCGATTTTGATAATTTTTTTTGTTTTTTAGATAATTTAATAACATTTCATACAATTCTATACATAATTTACTATAAATTGCATGCTTTTTAAGTTAAGCGCAAATAATATATTCTTTTCATCATAACTTTTTTCGCTGCATTTCCTCGGTGATGTACTACATAAATGAAAAGTTAGTCTTTAAGGAGAAGACATTAGGCAAGTTTTATCAAAATCGTTAGAGACGTTTATGAGAAAATTGTAAAATCCCTGATATAGTAACTACATCCGGTTAGTCCGATGCGCTTTATCTTTGCTAATACTGGTCCGATTTTGATGATTCTTTTTTGTTTTTTAGATAATTTAATTACATTTATACAATTCTATACATAATTTACCATAAAATGCATACTTTTTAAGCTATACGCAAATAAAATATTCTTTTCATCATAACTTTTTTCGCTGCATTTCCTCGGTAATGTACTACATAAATGAAAAGTTAAAGGGCTGTAAGGAGAAGACATTAGACAAGTTTCATCAAAATCGTCAGAGCCGTTTACAAGAAAATTGTAAAATCCAAGATATAATTGCCACTTGTTAATCCAATGCGCTGTATCTTTGCTAATACCGGTCCGATTTTGATGATTATTTTTTTTTGTTTTTTAGATAATTTAATTATCTTTCGTACAATTCTATACATGAATTACTATAAAATGCATGCTTTTTAAGTTATGCACAAATAAAATATTCTTTTCATCATAACTTTTTCCCTCCATTTTGTCGTTGATATACTAAATACATGAAAAGTTAAAGGGCTGTAAGGAGAAGACATTAGACAAGTTTCATCAAAATCGTCAGAGCCGTTTACAAGAAAATTGTAAAATCCAAGCTATCATTGCCACTTCCTGTTAATCCAATGCGCTGTATCTTTGCTAATACCGGTCCAATTTTGATGATTATTTTTTTTTGTTTTTTAGATAATTTAATTATCTTTCGTACAATTCTATACATGAATTACTATAAAATGTATGCTTTTTAAGTTATGCACAAATAAAATATTCTTTTCATCATAACTTTTTCCCTCCATTTTGTCGTTGATATACTAAATACATGAAAAGTTAAAGGGCTGTAAGGAGAAGACATTAGACAAGTTTCATCAAAATCGTCAGAGCCGTTTACAAGAAAATTGTAAAATCCAAGCTATCATTGCCACTTCCTGTTAATCCAATGCGCTGTATCTTTGCTAATACCGGTCCAATTTTGATGATTATTTTTTTTTGTTTTTTAGATAATTTAATTATCTTTCGTACAATTCTATACATGAATCACTATAAAATGCATGCTTTTTAAGTTATGCACAAATAAAATATTCTTTTCATCATAACTTTTTTCCCTCCATTTTGTCGTTGATATACTAAATACATGAAAAGTTAAAGGGCTGTAAGGAGAAGACATTAGACAAGTTTCATCAAAATCGTCAGAGCCGATTACAAGAAAATTGTAAAATCCAAGCTATCATTGCCACTTCCTGTTAATCCAATGCGCTGTATCTTTGCTAATACCGGTCCGATTTTGATGATTATTTTTTTTTTTGTTTTTTAGATAATTTAATTATCTTTCATACAATTCTATACATAAATTACTATAAAATGCATGCTTTTTAAGTTATGTGCAAATAAAATATTCTTTTCATCATAACTTTTTCCCTCCATTTTCTCGTTGATATACTACATACATGAAAAGTTAAAGGGCTGTAAGGAGAAGACATTAGGCAAGTTTCATCAAAATCGTTAGAGCCGTTTTCGAGAAAATTGTAAACAATTGTAATATCCGTGATATAATTACCATTTCCGGATAGTCTAATGCGCTGTATCTTTGCTGTTATTCATTCGATTTTGATGATTCTTTTTTTGTTTTTTAGATGATTAAATTACCTTTCATACAAGTCTATAGATAATTTACCATAAATTGCACGCTTTTGAAGTTATGCGTAAATAAAATATTCTTTTCATCATAATTTTTTTCCCTGCATTTCCTCGGTGATATACCACATATATGAAAAGTTAAAGGGCTTTATGAAGAATAACTTAGGCAAGTTTCATCAAAATCGTTAGAGCCGTTTTCAAGAAAATTGTAAAAAAGTGTAAAATCGATAATATAAAATGGCACTTCCGTTTAGTCGATTTTGACAAAAATGTTGTAACATCTCATGCATGTGCCAACCTTAAATACGTAATTTCAGTATCGTACAGCGAAAGGTATATACCGAAAACAATTTTCTCTTGTTTATTCCTTTTATTCTGCTATATAAATTTACTGTTATATTTTAATATAATATTTATAATTACTTGAAATGAATTGAAACAAACATGTATTTTTACTGATATAACCATCTTTTTATTTATCATTCATCTAAACTGGTAAAATTGTCCCAGCTTGACGAAGCTTCTATTTTTTATTGTTATATAAAATTGAAGCTTGTATTTTTAGTCTATATAATTATTTGTAAGTATATTAAGATTTTATAATGTCTTATTCTGATAATTTTTTTTATTTTTTTTTTTATTAAACAAATTAAAGAAAGTGTACATACATTTATTATGTTTGTGGGTGACAATATAAACAAATTTTATCTAACTAAAAAAAAATATGAAAAAATTTAAATGAAATTTGATGTGCCAAATACGTCCCACCCAGCTGTTTGGAGGGAGAGAATTTTTTTAAACATTTTTTAAATGTCATTCCTGATGAGATGGCTTATGCTCATTAAAGTGTTAAAATAAATTTGTTTTACAAACATGAAAATGTGTTTTGTATAAACAAAAAGTAAAATATAAATATGAGCATTTAAAAGAATGAAGAAATATGAGTATCAAATTGTTTTGTTATTTTTCGAATATTCCACATTATTAAACTGATCCACCTTTCTTTGCAAAAATACAAATACTTTTAATTTGAATTCTTTTTTATATATAATTTTCTGATTATTCAATTTTTATAATTTTAAATATATGATTTTTATTTATTGTTAATAAATTAATTTTTGTCTGATTGTATTTTCTGTCTGTCATTTTGTAACCAACAAAATTAATTTTTATTTGATACTTTTATTGATCATAATCAGTTAATAATAATATCTGATGTGGACAACTCATGACTTTCTTGTACGCCTATTAAACTATAAATCGGTGGCACAAAAAGTTATTCTGAATTTGGTTACTAGTTTCCGAAGATTACAGAATCTCAAAAACAACACTTGGCCTCACGACATCCATTTATATCTCAGGTTATATCTTATTCTCCTACTGCAGACTTCTTCAGCTCACTGATGGGGAAGAAAACAATTATTTTATACTTAATTTAAACACTTAAAACAAGTAATAAAATTGTTTAATCATAGTGTAAAAAAATCTCATATGTAAACTTTATCACCAAACCATATGAACTCTGAATTTAATTTTAAAATAATTTTTTATCTAAGTTTATTATGACTTTCAAGTAATGTATTTCCTTTTGACTCACCAATTTAACCAAAATCTAATTTATTAATTATATTGAAATAAAAGTCCTATTTACCAAATTTGAGATGTTTTACATTATATTTTAATATAATTTTTGAAAGTTTATTATAACCTTCAAGTAAAGTACCGCTTCTGGTTTCCCTATTTAGACCAAAATCTAATATATTATTTATATCAATAAGTTATAAATACTAAATTTGAGAAGTTTTGCATTATATTTTAATATGATTTTTGATGGAAATAAATTATGACCTTCAAGGAAAGTATCACTTCCAGTAGTCATGAAGTGACCAAAAAGGAAGGTTCACAACTAGATTTTACAGTAATCCTAAATACAAAGTTTTAACTTTCTACAGCTAACCGTTTTTGAGTTATGCGAGATACGCACATACATACATCACAACAAAACTAGTCAAAATGGATTCAGAGACGGTCAAAATGGATATTTCCATTGAAATCTGAAAATATTTGTGATTACAATACTTCTTTTTTTTTTAAGATTATATATATATATATATATATATATATATATATATATATATATATATATATATATATATATATCAGTAAATATTTTGTCAATAAAACCCAAGGGTAAAGAAAAAAATTAATTTCAACTTAGTGCTGCATGAGTTTGCATTCAGAATGCCATCTAACTCTGGGGAAGCTATAGTTATACTGATCTATTATCAGTTCACAATTTGTCTGTGTCATTAAGGAATACACTCATAACTTAAAAAGTAAGTACACGCTCATTACTTACATACACTCAAGAGCACACATTTGTTACTTACTCATGCTCATGGCCCTACAGTCCGATGATGACGTAGACCTCCTTTACCAGATAGACATGGTCTAATTAGCAACAAAAGCCTTTCTTATTCATAGGCTGGTCTCAAAAGATATTCCATTTGCATAACTAATTACTAAGCCAAAATACAAAAATCGGTCAACACTTTCAAAGGTGAACTATCAAATTTTCAGCGGTTCCCTAGATGGCATTATCTGTTCCCAAGCCAGCTCACATAGTTTTTTCCTAATTCATGATTAGACCCATATCTGCAGCTTTTTCCAGTAAGCTAAGGAAAGAACACTTTAGATCATTTAGAGATCTCGCAGATCTGAATCGCCTATTCAGCCAAGTACTTGTACCATTCTGTCGAAAAATGGTACTTGTATTTTCTATGCCAGATATACTCATAACACTCTCTAAAGTGAGATTAAAAAGCAAGCAGGCTGGGGCATTGCCCTGTCTTAATAATTTTTTTGCCAGGAATCCTGGGGATAAATCCAGTAGTAACCAAAATTCACACCTGGCATCATTCATCGTAATTTGAATTATAAGGATTTTTTATTAGATTCCGAAATTATACAACACTATATAGAGCTTTGGCCTCTTCTCCTCAATCTCAACATAGTTTTTTTTTAAATATATTTTATATCTGTTTTAAAATTTATAACTCTATTGATATTATAATGCTCCTTGACGACTTTCTGAAGCAGACACGCACTGAATATCGTAGTTTTTATGATATCTTATGACTGTCTTAAAATGGTAACGACCCCGCCTTTATATAACGGCCTCCATCTTGGATCATGGAATGTTCGGAGCTTATACAGACCAGGGACGCCCAAATGGTAGTGAATGAAGTAAAAACGTACCGTTAACAGCCATATCGATAACAGCGATATCATTAACAGCCATACAAGAGGTGAGATGGCCAGAAGGTTGTGAAACCACTATTGATTTATAGTTAGTCCAGTTGCAAGGAAATCAATTATAAACTTCATCCTGATTAACGAGAGGATAAGTGTATTACGAATTAGATGTCGCTGGTTTAATACCACAATTATTAACATATACACACCAACTGAAGATAAAGATGATGAGGTGAAGGATGATTTCTACAATCAGCTAGAAAAAGTAGTGGACCAGGCTCAAAAATATGACATAAAACTAGTCATAGGTGACTTCAATGCCAAGATAGGCAGAGAACCCCAATTCAGGCCCATTATCGGATGCCAAAACCTTCACAAAACGAGCAATGACAATGGAGTGAGACGTCTTAGTCTGGCAGCAGTGGTCAGTAGCACGATGTTCCCGCACAGAGACATCCACAAGTACACCTGGGTAAGCCCTAAAGGTGCTAAAAGCCAAATTGAACACGTGCTGATAGATAAGAGACATCAGAGCTCCATCCAAGATATAAGAAGCTACCGTGGAGCAGGCTGTGATTCAGACCACACTCTGATTAGGATCAAATTCTGTCAGAGGCTGAAGCAAATCCACAAAGTAGGTGACCAAGTGGAAAGAAGGAGGTACGAAGTCCATAATCTGAAAAACTCTGAATTAAAAGCCAAATTCCAAATTGAGCTGAAGAATAAATTCGAACCCCTGGACTCAGAGGGCCTCATGGTTGATCAACACTGGGAGGCATTAGTGACCGGGCTAAAATAAACAGCTAAAGAAGTATAAGGCATTCAAGAAAAATGAAAAGCCAAGAAGTGGTTCACAGAAGCATGTGAAAAGGCAGTGGAGAAAAGAAGAAAAATGAAAGCTCACTCTCTGTCTAGCCAAAGCTGATCAAGCTACGTTGGAAAAGGTATTAAGCATCTGGAAAGAACATTTTCAGCAGCTTCTGAACCAAGAGAACCCCACAAACAAAGAAGATATGGACCATGCGAAAGACCTCGACCCACAAGAGGTTGAAAATCCAGAAATTCTGGATGTGGAAATAGCTATCGACCGGCTTAAAAGAAGAAATACCCCAGGGTTGGACAGTGTACAATGCGCTGTTTAAAGATGGAGGCGAACCTCTTATAGCCAAGCTATTAGAACTAATCCAGAAAATATGGGAGGAGGAAAGGATACCGGAGGCTTGGAACACAGACCTAATATGTCCTATCCTAAAGAAGGAGTCCATATATGAATGAGGTAACTACAGAGGCATAGCACTCCTTCCGGTTGCCTATAAGATGATGACCAATATCCTGCAAAACCAGGTATATCTCCACTATGAAAATATAACAGGCGACCACAAGGAGGATTCAGAAGAGGAAGGAGCACGCTAGACCCAGAAACTTGTCAGTCAATATCTCATGATATGAAGGCAAACAGGTTAAGATGGACGGGGCATGTAGCTCCAAGCAATCCACCAGGAAGCCTCCAATGATGACCGAAAACTGTAAGACAGAAGGAAAAAATAGTACAGTGATTGGTGTATTCCATCTAAAATTCAATTGTATTTTCTACCAATAATCGAAAGAAGGCTGATATAAATGGCAGGTATTTTTAAAGCTTTGTTGTGAAAGAAACTGGTACCAGTAATCACAGTCTCAGCTTTTCGACAGGGCAAGGGAGTGACAAAACCTGCTTTATTTATTTTATAACTAAATGCCCAAAAATTATTGCAACCTCAAAGTGAAAATGTAATGTTCACCTCAAGGGGGATAATAACAGGGAAAAAAATCATCCTCATTCAGATGGTTGATCATTTTTAAAAACTCTATGGCTGAAATAGCACTGAAATTGGAGAATGACCCATATATAGATTCTAAATTTATTCTAGTTTTATTATCGTTTTCCCTATTTAATATTTTTGCCTTATCAAAATAAAAAACATGATTATTAACTATACTATGTTTTGACAAAGCTGTTATATTAACGTTTTTTGAATTTTTGCAATTGGTTCTTTGTTGATTTATTCTGTTTTTTTTTTTTTTTAATTTTGGAATGTTTTCCCCATGTAACAACTACCTTTAAAATTTTTGCAATCTATTTTGTAAATCAAATTTGCAGGGACAGTGTCGTATCTAAGCTTAAGAATCTCTTCTCAATGTCGGTATTCCATCATTTATACATTCTGATCAGGACTCAAGCTTCATGTCGGCAGAACTGAAATATTTTCTGTTCGAAAATTTATGAATATCATCTAGCAGGAAAAAGCAACACCCTACAGTCCACAAGGAAGTGAGTAGGTAGAACTTGGCATAATTTGCAAGACCATCAAATTGGCACTGAAGAATTGGAAACTCGATTCAGCAAGATGGAAAAATGTTTTGAATGAAGATCTGCACTCTCTCAGATCTCTTCCGTGTATTGACACTAATGCTACCCCACATGAAAAAGTCTTCAACTTTCCTCAGAGATCTTCTAGTGGAGCAATAACACCAGCTAGACTATTAAACCCCAGGCCTGTTTCATTAAAGAAAACTGTGAGACACTTTAAATATGACGCCTTCATAGAAGAAATCAAACTTATAGAAGGGAACCCTCAGTATTCATTTGTGAGGGTTGCCAGATGCCAGGCATCTCCAGGATTAATCATAGAAGAGTGGGAAGAACTAGAAGAGGGAGTTAACGTACAAATCCTTGAGACACAGGTGCTACTGGTTAGACTCTTTCTACAAACAACATCTCATTGGAAGAAAGCAAATAGAAAATAATCAACCAATTATTAATGAAGGACTTTCACAAAATATACAAGAAATCTGTGAGCCTCCTAAACAACTAAGAAGCTCAAGAATTCGGAAACCTCTTTCATACATGAAGGACTATTCTACTTAAAACTTCATTATTTTTTCTACATATCGATATCGTTTTTTGAAAAAGGCTTAAGTGCCAAAAATTTAAATTTTAGGTTCAGTTTATCATGGGACCTAAACATCATCTCTATCGATTTCCGCCCACAATATATATAAAAAAACACAAAAAGAATTGGAAATGATCTTAAAGTTGACTATTGATGACGCAAGTACTAAATACTGACAACTCTCAGTCGTCACTCTGGTCTTGACCAGTGCCAAAAGCCTTGAAAATATATTGTAATTATTAAGGTTTTGCCCCCTTAATAAATTCCTGAAGAATAAAATAAATTAAATTGTATTAAAATAGATACAATAAACAATACAATATATATATATATATATATATATATATATATATATATATATATATATATATATATATATATATATACTGTTTGGGAAAAAAACGTTTCATGTGTTTCCTGTAAAGTTTGATAACAATATGATGAAATATTGTTTCATGTGACAATAAATGTTGCTTATGCCTTTTTCAAAAAACGATGTCGATATATATTTTTAATTATGTTTATTTTCTTAGGAGAAGGTGCAAATGTTATATTATGATTAAAAAGGCACTTATTTCTAAAAGCGTGTGTTAGTGAAAATTAAATTAATTTAGTTGGTTATTCGATGTTTATACTATTCTTGAAGCTTTGTTCAATAATACACTATATCATGACTATATCATTTCATACACATGACTAAGAGAAAATTTTCTAGCAAATGCTTTCCTTAGTAAGTTAATAACTAAACTACTGGATTTTGAAAGCTGGATAGAGGCCCCTCAGCTCTGAGAGACACAAACAGGAAGGAAAAGAAGGTTTTAAATAATACATCTATAAAATAATAATAAATTACACCAAAAAAAAAATGTATATATTGTGCTTGCCTCTGCCTTTCTTTGCAACCTCATTAAATAATTCATCATGAGTGACATCCACGGAATTCCTCTTTGTATCTCTGCACATCATATGTATTTGATCCACCCATCCACATTCATGTAAACGTGTCCTTAACAGATCCTTAAACCTAACACCATGCTTATAATAAACATCACAAAATCAATTCACAAAACTTAAGAAATATCTTTCTTACACACCTATTATAATCACCAGTAACTTTGAGCAAAGCCAACTGCTCTGAGCTAGAATCTAGTGTCATATTACGATAAACGAAAAATATTTCAATATAAAAGGTCTATTTGTTCATAGCCACTTTAGATACTTTCATAACATAACCTTCTTTCAGTCATCCCCCTATTGCAATGAAAACAAATATGGTTGATCTTTTCTGAAGCCAAAGAGACAGCAACAATAAAGAAACAGGTAATTGAAAACATGAGTTGATGAAAGTGTTATGTTACAAATGAAAAGTTTTGAGGAAATGATTAATAAAGTTTTTTTAATGTAATTTATTAATGACAAGATCGACTGATAAATCATACGATTAACCAAGAATTTCGGATTGTTCATGTTAAAATGCAAAGATAAGCATAAAACACCTTCATTCATAACAAAAAATGATCAAAAGATGAATATCTGAATATTTATTACATAACACCTTCATCCATTCATGTCTTTAACTATATATAGAATACCTACATCATAACCCAGCAGCAAAACACGAAAGTGCTATTGGATATCAATTTGTAATGCCCTAAAAGCCTTCTCCTGCTCTCAATAGTAGTTAACGTGGTAAACATATCACACGTGTCAATTTTATTGTTAAAATATACCCCATAGACAACCAATATATTATTGGCGAAATTCGATATCGAATCAATATCGGATAAGTAGATGCGTTGCTAAAGAAAATGGCATGTTTACTTTCAACTGACGGTTATTCACATTAAATTTGATGTGTTACACAGATTGTTACACAGGTGTAACCTGGGGCGGAATGGAAGGCGATTTTTTTAATGTACGGTTTGTCAACTTTACACGTACGTGTTCCTGCCCACCACAAGTCGGAAAACTGAGTCATTGTTACTGACGGGTATTTTTGATATAACTTCACAAGAGGGACACGTTATCACTGGTACTCCCGATCTTACCCGAAGGTCGTCGGACTAGCATACTCTAGCGCCATTTGTGCTAACTGCTTTGCATTCAATTGTAACATTCGTATTCATTGCAATTATTCAAATTATTACTGTCTTAATTACATATTATTTAAAATTGTTAGTACTGTCGACTTCCGGTGATCTGGGGAAGTTGTAGTAATAATGTAAAGCAGTAATAATTTAAATTACGGTAAGGACCCGACTTCAACTGAAAAGGAACTTTTGGGGTTTGTTTATCTCTTGAGCAAGTGTAGCGAGCGGAAGTCGTCAGCTGTGATCTATTTAAAGCAGTAATAATTGAAATTACGGTAAGACCCCGACCTCAAATGAAAAGGATCCGTTGTTTTTTTGTTTATTTCTTGGCTGAAGATAATGAGCCAAAGTTGATAGCACTAATAATTTTAAATAATATATAATTAAAGCATTAATAATTTTAATAATTCCAATGAACACGAATGTTACAATTAAATGCAAAGCAGATTGTTAGCACAAACGGCGCTAGGGTATGCCACTCCAGTGACCTGGTAAGATCAAAGAGGAACAAGTGATAACGCGCCCCTGTTGTAAAGATCTACCGAATTTTTGATGCTGTGAAATATGAATAAAAATTTTGAACAATTACTTCCCACAGTTTCGCCGCCTCCGATTGAAGTGACATCAACAAGCCTTTGCATACTGAAAAGGGAGTCTGAAAGATACCGCTTCGTCTTTATTGTTATTTTTACATTTTTATTGAGGGCTTAGGGTACAAGAAGAACTCAAAAAATTTTTATTTCAGGTGAGAGTAAATTAGCAAGACAGACCCGGCAGACCTAGTGAAAGACTGCAAAGAGAAAACCACATTTAGGAATATTAATACTGTTGCTTAATTTTCGTTAGTTAAATTTGATTTAAATTAAATTGTATTATATTTAATTTGTTAAATGTGTACAAAGTTGTCTTAGTCTTACCTTTTCCCATTGAAGTGCGCCTTCAACATTTTCCTCTGTACCCTTTCACCCTCTATTCTGTCCATCTTAGCTTTCTTGCTGCAAAAGGAAAGTCGTGTGAATGGACATACCAGATATTTTGGAATATAACTATTTGGAAATAATAATCTATTGTATGATATTTTGTAGCGTTTTTAATGTCCGTTTAGAAAATTAATTCATAAAATGAAACGGGAGACGTGTGTTGGTGTTGAGGTTGAAGGGTATAAACGTAAATATTTCTTATTTAGAGGCTTACAGCGCCTCTACATCTTACCTTGCCACTCCGTTATTTTTTCGTTTCCAAATCGTTTGTCACTGGTGTTTATCGGAGTATTTGTGAATGTTGGAGAATTGGTGAAAGTACTGGCCGATGTTTGTGTTGGCAATTGTTTTGGCCGTTACCAAGCAGTTTTCTATCACAAATCAAAGCGATTTGCCATTGCCATTGCGATCCATCCCCCACCAATGGCGAACTGTTTGCCCCACTGCTTACTCATTTTTATCTAAATATAATTAAAGTTGATATTAAAATAATTAATGATTCATAACTTGATTTCTGCCTAACTCTTGTTTTTAAACCATATATTTTCACATCATTCGTCAAATGATTTGCCATGTTATGGATATCCTATTTGTATATTTCTACTTTTACATTCAAACTTCAGAGACATTGGACAAATTGTTTGACAACCGATTTGCCACTGCAGTGGAGCCGACATAAGTCACATAATATGGATGGAATACAACTAAAGCTTTAACGTTATGGTACCGAAATAATCAAAAATATTCTATCCTATTATTCTGTCCAGTATACTGTGTATTGTATAAAGGAGACCAGACAATGGGTGATAATCTCTGTAGGTATCTCGCTAATGTCTTGTACCAATAACGTATTCACAACTGGTTAGTTCCATATAAAGAGCAGGAACCTCGTAGCTATAAGGCTCAGAATGAGTTTAGAGAAAAGTGTGGAGCATAAGATGAATACTCACAATTGTTTTTATTGATTTAAAGGCCGCCTATGACAGTATGAATATAGAAGAGGTCTCTCTTTATGTAACTACTAGAAATAGATAACCTAAAGAAACTGATCTTTCTCACGACGATGGCCATAGAAAATTATGATAAAAGGACAAATTTACAACCAATTCTTTGATAAACTTTTTATGTAATTAACAAATTATTAATACGCATGTTTTTTTTCTTACCATTAGAGGTCCTATAGATTATATTTTAATCTTAACTACTTATATAGTAGAGAAGATCCAATTTGTACTTCTCTTCACTATTATTACTAGCTAAAGGTTTCAAATAGAAAGGTTATTTGTTCCGTTATCGTGCTTGAGGTTGTTTATTACTATTACAAAGTTTTATTTAACTTATAAGACTTCCAGAAAGTATGCGTAGAATTGGAAAACTAAGTTCAGGATACATCCCAAGAGGATCATATGCTAATCCTAAAGTTGTTCCTTTTCAAGAAATTTTACCTTTAAAATTAAGAAATATGGTTTCTGGAAAGGGAGGTAAATCCAGCACAGCTGCATGTGTTCAAGAGATGTCAGTTTTGTTTGCTTGTCTCAAGAAAAATGACTTTAAAGAAAGTGCCTGTGCAAAAGAAATATCAACATTTCAGAATTGTTATACAAACCATAAAGAGCAATTAGCTCTCAAACAACAGAAAGAGAAAAAGGGGCTCCTGGTACCTGGAGAGAAGCAGCTCTCTCACAAACAAGCAAATAAACTTTTAAAATTATTTCCCAATTGATGATAAAGGTCATGTATTTAGTGTTACTATTTTTAGTTATGTTTCTTCACAAACATGATACTTATATTTAATTTCCATTTAAATAAAATACTTACAAAGATTTTTATTTTATTTGAATAATTTATGCCAAACTTGGTTTGATATGGTTATTTAGATTTTCTTTATTGTGCTTAATTGTAGGCAGAATAAAGGGACCTCAGGCATAACGGTAAGTTGAAGAACATTTTTATCCAACATCAGTTCTTTTAAAAGTAACATTGGGAGAGGTCGCAGTCGGGATCACAAGTTGCTCTAGATCAACATTGTTTAAATCGGGCTCCGTCCAGCAGTTAGAAAGCCACCAATCTGCCTACTGTCGTTCAACATCACTATCCACCTACTCTGTAGGTCCCTTAAGGTCGAAGGATAAAGCAAATCCTGTAGGCTTTGGATAATGAGTCTTAAATTGGTTAAAATGTACTAACATACAACATACACCTTTTATAAGTGAAATTAAGTTTTTGTTCTAAACTTTTATTTATTTTCCTTAGTGTATTGAATGATAAATTTAATTTATTAATTATATTTAGTAATTTTGATGTTATTTAGTTGTAAATAACTAAATATTTTTTTGGTAAAATTCCAGTATCGCTACCCCAAAATGATGGAGATCTAGAATCTTAAGTTTATCAAGCTGCGCGCATTCCCACAACTAATACTCACCAATAGATCCTCATCAGTTAAGGTCTTACCATAATTTAAATTATTACTACTTTATTTACATCACTGCTGTCGACTTACGCTCACTCTAGATAAACAAACCCCCAACGGATCCTTTTCAGTTAAAGTTGGGGTCTTACCAAAGAAACCCCCAACGGATCCTTTTCAGTTAAAGTTGGGGTGTTACCAAATAAACCCCCAACGGATCCTTTTCACTTGAAGTTGGGGTCTAACCGTAATTTAAATTTAGTTATTTATGTAATGGAAACAAATATTTTAAAAAAACCTTCGTAAATTTATTGGTCGACAAGCTAATTTCCACATTTATCGAAGGATGGAAGATCTTCAGGAAGATTTATATGCATTACATTATTTGAAATGCTCTCCTTAAGGAAAGAAATGAGGAAAAACTATTTAAAAATGAGGTAAGTTTGTAATTGTTGTCATGACAACTTTATACGTGTAGAAGCAAGTACACGACAAAAACGTTTTTAGAAGAGTTAAATTATTGTGTGAAAACGTCATTGTTAATAAAAAAGGAAATTAATGAAAAAAATAAGTGTAAAAACGTGAAGCTATTTTGCTGTTTTGACAAATTTATTATAATTTTGTTCCTTTTCCTGGAAAACATTTAAATGAAATAAGCCGAATTATAAACAATGCAGTCGATTATCGAGAACAATTTTCACCCCTTTGGCCTTGGAATATTTAGTCAAAATGTTTGTTGGTAACAGATTGTTTCGTTGACAGTTCTGGTAGCTACCTATTCTCCTCCCCACTCTAAAAGTTCTAATAATTGAAGCATAGGAATGCAAAAGTCTTAGTGCCTTTAGAAAATGTTTTCAGAATACATTTTTTTTCTGATAATCTATGTTGTATAAGTATTTAATCACATTTAAAATAGGACTAGCTTTACAATATAAAAATGATTACTTTGTAAAAAAAAAAAAAAAAAAATATCTTTTTTCTTCCTTTCCTTCCATTGCAAAGAAAGTCAGGGTATTAAATTGAATGATATGTTTCCTCGGTGAATCTATGTTTGCTATTATATATTTATTTACCTTCCCATTCTTTTCATATACCAATAAGTATGATGAAATGTTTAATATATAATTAATGTGTTAAAAATAAAATAAAAATTAAGTTAAACTTTAATCTTTGCTTTTTTTTTTTTTAAAGTTGTTTGTAATAGTTATGTACTAACTTAAGAGTATGATGAATAGGAATAATAAGAACAATAGTTCTGTCTTCTGTTACTCACATTATCTTTTGAAATTGAAACATAAAAAAACTTGAAATTTGGGAGGGTATTGAACTCGCAATTCTTTTCATGGTATAGCTAGTTATATAATACAAGTGGAGTAATTGTATTTATGATTTCAATATCAAAGACTAACTTTATTTTGGACAAACTCTGGTGCCTTCGGCACATTCGATGTACAGTCTATAAGGCCTGACTGTAGACCTCCACCATTTTGGGATAGCGATACTGGAGTAGTACAATACTTTGTACTTCAATTGCTTATTTTAAAAATACACACCTACTAACTAAAATTAATAATAACTTATAAACCCAAAATGATATTACATTAATATAATGCATAATATTATTGAATCAGAAGGTTAAAACATATCTGATTTAAAAAAAAATAAAGTAAATAAAACTTAAGGATTAGTTGTCAATTTGATCTCATTCTAAATATTTAACTTTTTTTTTTGTTTATCCTATGTAGGTATCACAACTTTTATTATTATCTTAATTATTATTATTAACAGATGAATCAGCAAGTAAAACCGCAATCAAATGATTTCCTGCCTACTGATTTAGGATTTTTTTTTTTGCTCTATAAGTTACAAAACCTAAGGCTCTAGTTTAATTTTTCCATCAATAATGTTTTTGAATCCTACCATTATCAGGATTAGCAGTCTGCTATATAAACTCCTATAACCCGATGGATAAGGTTGGCAGCATAGCTATTTATTTGATCAAAATATGAACTTTAATCCAAAACAAAATAAGAGTAGTTTGATTATTCAATCACACCGATTTCAGTATTTGTGAGAATATTTTGAATAGGAATAAAATAAAATGTTCATTAATGATAAACATACATAAATTATATTTGTCATATAAAAATTAGTTAACATTAAATATAAATAACTTTTAAAGACCATTATATCTTTTAAAACAGCCATCAATTATATAACACAACATTTTTAATGTCTGTTATCTCCAAATTTTAACTTTTCTATCTTCACCACCAGTTACAATGACACTTCCATCATCAGCAGCAGTAATGGATAGTACAGTACCTAATAACAATAATTAGAAATGCATTTAAGCAGAAAAATTGTGGAAATCAATTTTAAATAAGTTTATTTACATGAGAAATTTATTAGTTAACCATTAACATAGAACAGAAAAAAACTTTACTCTTGGAGGGACTTTATATTCTCGATAAATAATATTCTTGCACCAATAAAATATATATATGTCCAACAAAAACAATAAAGTAAGTAAAAAAATTAATAAACCGATAATTTACTAGTTTATACCTCATATGAAAATAAAAGCTTCCAATAAATTAAAAAATAAAGCATTACACAAAAAATTATGTTTCATAAATAGAACTAAAAGTAAATCCTTCACAAAATTATGCCTACCTGAGCAAGGGTTTCTTATATAAGAAAGAGGTATGCTAATTATCCAAAGAGAGAGAGAATTATAAAGGATAATTGGAAAAATTAATAATATTTTTAATCCCTACTTCTTATACAGTAGATATATAGAGAAAAGAAAATTTAACAATAATTTCAGAGAATTTATGAAAAGAATATATATTCTATCAGACTTCATTAATTCAACAACCTTAATTTTTATTTTAAACTTATCAAAATGTCTTATTATTGATCAAAATAAAAATGAATAATATAATATGTAATAATTGCTATCGTATTTTTTAATCCACCACTATCTGTAGGTGATAGACATGTTTGTTTTATCCTGGCCAATTCTCCCAGCCATAGTTCTTATATTAGGTATGGAACATGATTTCCTATAAAAGCTTGCACAAATAAAGTTGTTAGGGTCTCTATTAACTTTGTTCATATGAAAAATAATAACTGTAAACCTTGTTAAATAAAATACTTTAACAAGGACTTCAGGCAGATGAAAGTTCTGCATGTAGTCAAATGAATATAAAATATTCATAATTTTACATTCCTATAATGTAATTAGGAAAACTTCTAAAAAATATTTGGATCAACACACATTAATGTCTTTCTTATCTTATATATATATATATATATATATATATATATATATATATAGACATAAAAGGTGCTTTCTTGGTTAGTATAATTCTTGAAACATTTTGAAAGACATCTGCAAAACACAGAATAATGAAAAATTATCATTGGATTTCTGCCGATGATTACTAAACTGCAAGTAGTTCCTTAATTAACAGAAACTTTTTACATGACTCTTGAATAGTTGATGATACTCTAGCAGTTAGAGAATCATGTATATGCCTAGAGGATGTCCCTTATTTTAACCAGAGTGGGAGTGTCACGCTAAATTTTGTGAGACTGCTATGAAATAAATATCAACTGGCCCAGGTAGGAATGAAACCCAGACTTCTCCCTTGTCCCAACACATATGATTTTCTATAATTTTAAAGGATGTTCAACAAAAATCGTCTCAAAAAATATACAGTGTCATCATAAACAGGAGTATCAAGATTGTTAAAAATAAATGTCTGCTATTTTTTTATTTCAATTAAAAACTTGGTAATTATATGTTTCTTATTAAACAATTTTAGAAAATCCATTGAAGTTTTGATGATTTAAATAAATACATTGCTTAAAAAATAAAGTAATAAAAAAAAATTGGTTTGTACATGTTACAAGCTAAAAGTTTTCCTAATGTATTTTTTTATTGATCAGTTAATCTCCCTTTTTCACATATACACTATCCTTTGAGAAAAAAATAGTTGGGAAATAGTTTGCATTAGGGAGAAAATTACCAAAGTAATTTTCTCCAATAGCTGAGATTTAACGATTTCCTGAATCTTACATTAAACTATTACATTTTTACTATTCTTCCTGCAAGCTTTGGATCATTGCAGACTTTATAATTTTACTTTGCTTAGTTAACTTTATAATTATACAACAATTGTTTGAAGATATTTGTTTAAAATAATTGTTACTTGAAATATTTATATTTTACCTTGGTGAGCTTCAAACTGCTTTACAAGCATAACATTAATTAAATCCCAAAGGTATAGACTACCTTGCGCTCCACCAACTAGAAGTGTTGTTCCATCCCAGGCCAAGCATCTGTTATAACATATCAATGAGAGTGCTATTTAGAACAGATGATGTATTTCTTAAGATACCCTATCGAAGCATTACAATAAAAAAACTAGACAATTTTTATTTAAAAACCTGAAACTTATTTCATTATTATACAATATTTAAAACGCTTTGAGAATAAGTAAGACATTTTAATTTAATTTAGGAAAGAAATTAAATTATCAAACCAATTTAACAGGTTTATTTTACTCTGTTTTTCAATTATAAGTTCACTAGAAATGCCAACATGCACGCATATTTTGTGATTTTCTTGATGTTTTTCTAAATATTAATTTTCTAGTTATTAGAAATATTTTGTAATAAATTTTCTATCACTAAATAGATTCTCCTGGTCAAGATTGGAACTCCTTGTTGCTCTTACAAGAATGATTGCTTTTGTGAAAACATTTTTTGAACTTGTTATACTCCATATTTCATAAAATAATATTCAATAGCATTAGGATCTTCAAAATTAAAAACACATATATGTTCAATGAAAGAGATAAAAATATTCATGTACGCATGCAATGTATCAGAGAGACTATCTCTGCATACAAATATTGAATCAGCTGGTCCTAGTTTTTCCATTAATAACTTGTACTGAGAAAAGAAGTTTTAACAGGAAGATTTAATTAATAAACAAATAGGATAGAAACAATATATAAAATATCAGGGTGTCCAGCGATATAGCATGAAAAAATTCAAGGAATTTAAGGTTGTGAACTGTAAAATTCAAGGCCCAATTTATTGGCCTTTAAATTTAAAACAAAATTGGAACCATAAAATGTTTTATATGGTCAGCTTATGATAAAATGTACAATTCGGACTTGAGAATGAATTTTAATAATTATAAAGATTTGATATATATATATATATATATATATATATATATATACATATATATATATATATATATATATATATTAAAAATATTGAGGACATAACCTCGGGAAATATTACTGATTACATCGTTGCTCAAAATAATGATATTCCACTGAAACAAGATAAAATAAGACCTGTAGTTATACTAACTACAAGAAGAAACAGCACCCTGTTTCACGCAAACACGCAGTGTTAGAAGTAGATGTAGGAATTACTACTGTATAATAGGATTAGCTTGGGTCATCAAAAGGTTGTGATTCAAGATTATTTTCGAATAAGAAGATGCGCCAAGTTCCATCACAGCAGTAAGGATTGCAGAGGAAAAGTAGCATGCTCAAGATGTGGAGGGGAACATTCGGCGAGTGATTGTACTTCTGAAGAAGTTAAATGCATCACCTGCGAAAACTTCAACAAGTTCAAGAAAAGCCATAAGCAGCGTCCAATAAACCACTCTGTATTTGACCGAAACTGCCCATCCTACTTGACAGAAATTGGCATCTAACACTGACTACAGCATTCCTCTACAGTAAGTATCAACGACCATATTTCAGCTATCAACATATACTGTACACAACTCGATTTATTTATACATGGCGTATAGACAATTAAACATCTTACAACTCAATACACATCATTCCAAATACACAACAGACATGCTACAACAATACATTAACATAAAAGGTATAGACATTTTATTGCTTCATTCATATATATATGTATATATATATATATATATATATATATATATATATATATATATATATATCAAATCTTTATAATTATTAAAATTCATTCTCAAGTCCGAATTGTACATTTTATCATAAGCTGACCATATAAAACATTTTATGGTTCCAATTTTGTTTTAAATTTAAAGGCCAATAAATTGGGCCTTGAATTTTACAGTTCACAACCTTAAGTTCCTTGAATTTTTTCATGCTATATCGCTGGACACCCTGATATTTTATATATTGTTTCTATCCT
This sequence comes from Rhaphigaster nebulosa, assembly GCA_948150685.1. NCBI lineage: Eukaryota > Metazoa > Arthropoda > Insecta > Hemiptera > Pentatomidae > Rhaphigaster > Rhaphigaster nebulosa. Next base: position 164,312,996 of record OX411306.1, on the reverse strand, counting down.
ATTTGTTTATTAATTAAATCTTCCTGTTAAAACTTCTTTTCTTTAAGTTATTAATGCAAAAACTAGGACCAGCTGATTCAATATTTGTATGCAGAGATAGTCTCTCTGATACATTGCATGCGTACATGAATATTTTTATCTCTTTCATTGAACATAAATGTGTTTTTAATTTTGAAGATCCTAATGCTATATGTATATTATTTTATGAAATATGGAGTATAACAAGTTCAAAAAATGTTTAAAAATATATATATATATATATATATATACATACATATATATATATATATATATATATATATATATATATATATATATATATATATCTCAGATCATTGTGGGTAGGATTAGGATTTTGATGTTTTACATATTTTACCAAAGCAAAATTTTTACGATTATCCTCGACCAAAATCCGTTTCGAGCAATTTGAAGTAAAATAGAGCATTTTTCATTTTACATATTTTTAAATATTTTACTTTTTTCAAATATTTGACCCTAAATTACATATTTAGCCTTAAATTTCTTATTTTTGTAAATATTCTGAAGATTTATAAGGTAAAAAATTAATTTTGCATTAATTGGAGGGGGAGAGGGGTAGCCAAATAATTATTTTAGGAACATTAAGTGTTCTCAACCCACTTCCATCAAACGTAAATGAATCTCCACGGTGAGCTCCCTCTCCTAGAGATTTGGAAAAATATTCATATTTTTAAAGATATATATATATATATATATATATATACACACACTACTTTCACTTGCGCCAAACATGCACCAAACATATTTCCTATACCTTTATTTCAAAAACGATTCGGCCGAAAGTTGTAGCTAATGAACTGATGTTGATCCAGTATCAATTTAATCAAATTCCCTGAATGGCGATGAAGAAGTACAGCGGAGTCTCAGTATATAGAGGATTATTTTTAAATAAAAGTTTGAAATTCTTCAAAATAATATACATTTTTAAATTATGTACATACATACCGAAATGCATGTGATACTTATTGCATACCGAGATGCAAGTGATTTTATTTAAATACTTATTTCATTTCCTAATGAATATTCCGATAATCTAAGGGAGGCTCAGTCCCAACCAACTCGGTTTCTCGACAATCCAGTATACTTGGCACTTTATTTTTTTTAACATTATACAATTCATGATTACTTACTTGAGTTTTTCAATGTGGCATTTACTAAAAACAGTTGTGCCTGTGCAAAGATCAAATACTTTGAGGCTCTGATCGTCACTGCAGGAAACAAGTTTGGTACTATCTGGACTAAATTCCAAACAATTGACACTCTCTTTATGACCTTTAAAAAAATTAAAAATAACTACTCTCTTAATGATCATGAATTTTTTAAAAATTTTGTGAGCTTATTCAAAAATTAGGACTACCACCTACCAGGCAAGTTTTTGACAATGGAGAATGAGTTAAGAGACCAAAGAAATACCTCTCCTTCCGATGTTCCAGTCGCTAATAATGTATCTGACCTGGTAAAAGATAAATGAAATAACTAACTAAAAATTTTAATTGTTTACATTTTAGGATTTAAGTTTAGAAACCGGTTACATCCATTTCTAGATCAACAACTATCTCTATAGTACTACCATCTCATTTTTTATAAATTGGCAAACCTCCTGTCTTACCTGATGAGTCATGCAAGTTTTATTGAAAGCTCTAGATGAGTTTGAAATTATTTAAAAATTGTACACATTTCTGAAATTTGAATCTAGTAATAAACGAATATAACAAGTATTGAAAAAATCTGGTGCACACATCACACAACTTTCACTTGCCTCCTTATATGAAATAAATTTTAAAAGTTTCCATTTAGTTTCCATGGAAACATTTAGCTTCCATTAAATGATATAGTATATAGTATAAATTATTATTTAAAACAATCACTGAAGTTTATGCCTTTTTTTTTCGTCACTCTTCACTAGCTTTTACAACTTTATATGTTAGATATTAATTTTTCTAAAATCTTTAGCTTTCCAATGGTATATTGTACAACTACATTACTATTCTTATTTCCGGAAATTTGTTTTTAATCTGGAAAAATATTAATCCTTTTTTCTCCTTTAGATAATTATCAAATTCTTCGTTCAGATTTATTCATTTTTCATTAATACAAACAATGAGAGAAGGTTAATTATTTCAAATAAACAAAATTAAAGGTACATTAGATGAAGTCATTTTGATAATTAAGCATTTAAGCCCTGTCAGACTATTTAAATGAGGATAAAACCTAGCTGATATTAAAGACCATTTAATTATACATTAGTATAACGAGTTTCATCAAAATCATTAAAGCTGTTTTCGAGAAAATTATAAAAAAGTGTAAAATCGATGATTTAAATGCCACTTCCAGTAAGTTGATTTTAGGGAAAAAGTTGCTGCAACATCACGGCCATATACCTGCCTTAAATATGTAGTATCAGTTTCGCACAACTTTTCGTTTCTGAAATGAATTATTCAAATACTCACAAGCACCCACAGACCTGGTTGCAAGACTTGGTTATTTGGGCTCAGAAGACCGACCTTAAAACGTGTATTTCCATTGAAAATTTGAATTCGAAATTTTTGACAATCGCAATACTTTCCCTTTTTATATATTTCATATTTAGGTAAGTGAAAGTAAAAATGTATTTACTCAGTATTAAAACCAAATTTCAAATATATTTCATTAATGATCAAAATTATGAAAACACCAAAACAAAATATTATACCAGATGTGATAGCAAAACATGAATGGATGCTTAGTTGATTTCTATTTTATCTTTTTATATTAAGCAAAAAGCATTTTTTTTTTATATTATAATAAGAAAAAATATATTCATTACGCTATATGGAGCATAATACATGAAAAATCTGCCCTTTCAATTGATTATTAATTATTAAAAAAACTTTTTTCTAAAACCAAATTGAATCAGTGAGAATGACAGCAGTGCATGTCCCAAATCAGTTTTTCGATATATCCACAATCAAAGGATATAAACCTGCAAGTGTAGCGTACTGCTCTTTTGCTCAATGGCTAGTGCTACAGGTTACAGCCAACAATTTTTTTTTCCAAAATGCCCAATATTGGACTTGTACTGTTATCATTCTCACCGATTCAATTATAATATAAAAGTGATATATCATGAACAACAGTCAAAACAACTTTAAAATATATATAAGAATGATAATATAATAAATAAATCAAAGTTATTTGAAGATTATCTACATATCTTTAAAATCATCAACAGATAACAGATATTATCCAACCAAATATGAAAGAAAAACAGTGGAATCACTACAATAAATTAAATTATGTTAACAACTATAATTGAGGCGGTGAGATGCAAAAGGGGATAAATCCAAATTTGTAAATTTCTTAGGAAACCCAAAACTATGCATGATTCAGTATTTATCCAAACTTTAAATGTAAAATTACATCGTATTCAGCACATGTTGAGGACTTAGGCGTGCGCATGCTGTACATGTGCCTATCTTAAAGAGGACGCTAAACAGTGTGAAAAACAGTAAAAATATAAAAAATGGCAAAACAGGGATTCATCTCTTTTGCCTTTCCAGGCCTCAATTCTAGATGACATGTTGTTACAAATACTTTAAGAGCAAATACCAATCTCAGTTTTAACTAAGATTAGGTAAACTATGAATGAAAGTTGAACTCAAGTTTCCCCACTGCCAATTAAGTTTAACTAAACTAAGTTTCATGAGAGAGGTAACATTTAAGTTTCCACCTAATTCAATAAGTGATAAAGTTGTTTTGTTTATATTTAGTTATGTTGAGATTTCTGGAGCTTATGCCTTTTTAAAAAAATGACGATGATATATATCTGCAATTACCTATTAACAGCTAAGGCAGTAATTTTATCATCATGATCAAGTTGTGCTATCAAAGAGGAAGCTGGTTTAAGAGGAACATAGGGAAGCTTTACTTTCCACGCTCGTACACAACAGTCCCAAGAACCAGACAACAGAAGTTTCAGGCTAGGGGCCCAACACAGGCAAGAGACAGCGTCCTCATGGCCTCTCACTTGATCAACCACTCTACCACATTCAATATCATAAACTATTCTGAAAAAGAAAAACATCCTTTAGGAAATTCCTAAACATTATCGATTATTTCTTAAATCCTGTGCATTAACAATAATCAGTTGGCTCTTGACTATACGCCACTCAGTCCTGATGATGGCCTAAAACAGGCTGAAACGTCTGCACACAATATAAGTTTTCTTATTCATATGTTTATTCATCGACCGCACCCCCAACCAAGCTTCTCCTACATTAACAATAATCATTAGATGTCAAAATGTTACCTTATTATTATTTCAATAAACTTCATCCGTCTAAAACCAAACAGTATCATTATCACTGAAAGTATTTGATAGTTTAGCAGAAGAAAAAAAAATTGATAGTACACTCAAATAAATTTCCCAAGTTCTGTTTCCTATTTATAAAATCTTATAAAAGTCAACTTTTGTATACACGCTAACTTTTGGAATTGAAATTAGAAGAAGTACAGGCCCGGTCTTTAACCCCTCCACCACTGCTGACATCACATTAGGGTTGCTAGACTTAGGATTGGAACATCAAAAGTAAAATATCGATATTTTGCAATTTTGTGAACCCATATATAGATATCCACCGATAATCGTCAGAAAAATATCGCTATATCAAAATGAAATTGATGAAAAAGAAAAGTAAAGTGCACCAAATGATTATAATGTTAAACTGTGAAGAAGGTTATGAAATAATATAATTACTATTTATAAAACAATATTTATATTAGCGATGAATCATTATAAAAAAAGATAGAAAAGAATTATAATTTGGCAAAAAAAAAATTATGACACATTATTTCTTGAAGACATTTAGCAATATTTCATATATACTAGTATACCCCGCATTAGATATCAATCCTAATACATTAAAAGTATAAGCTATATTAGGGAAACATATTTATTCATATAAACAATAGAATATTACCAAAAAAGTTTATTTAACATAAAGATTTGTTGATGCTGCATAGTTTGTATTGACAATGTTGAAGTTATAGCTCATACTTTATAAATAATTAGCTTACCCCACTGGAAAATATCTCTTCAATTTAGCCATTAGGCAATTAGATTCAGCAATACCATTTTCTATGTGTAGTATTAATATTTAACAGTGCCCTTTAATGTTGGACATAGGAAACAATATATAATTTCCCACTCATTAAAAGTTTTTGTAAACAAACTCAAATTGTTATAAAGTTGCCATGACAACGGCACGTACGCAGGATAGCATAGGACCCGTGCGGACCTATATTGTGCATTATCTCGAAAACGGTAGGTTTTTAAGCTTTTAAACGCTGGACCAATGCGCTCCATAGGAGCGCATATGATCTTGATGCCCGCGTCAAAATCTTTAAAACCCAACTTATCCTGTCTCGATCCGCCGACTCTCAGTCATCAAAGTTTTGAAACCTTCCAGTTTTTTCATCACTTTTACTTAAGCCCTTGTAAGATTTTAAGAAACAAAATTGGAATTCGTCACATCTCGTGAAATTCCCTTTCTTTTGATAAATCGCTCGTCAAAATCCATCGCTCCTGAGAGCCGGAAAAGGGATCTATACTACCGTAATAATATATAGTAGTGATATATATATATATATATATATATATATATATATATATATATATATATATATATATATATATATATATATTATATTCTTCTACAAGTTTTTCAATAATACAACTTTCAAACTTCTAAAAATAGTATTTATCCGACTACATTGTGCATTCTCAAAACATTCACCTAAAAGCATGTAATTCATTTGATAAACATCTCAGTACAATCACCGTTTATATTATTATCTATTTGTCTTACATAGGATTAATTAACATTATTATTTGGTAATTAAATATTGTTAATTCTTTTATTTACTGGTAAAACTCCAGAATCGTGACCCTAACATGGCGGACCTCTAGATTTTGTTAGACCAGACTGTACCTCGAGCTGCACATGCGCATAACAAATACTCAACCTAATGGATCCATATCTGTTGAGGTTGGGGCCTTACTGTAATTTAAATTATTACTGCTTTAATTAGATTAAAGATATTGACTGCCGCTCGCTCGATAAGAGATAAGCAAACCTCCCATGAAAGAATATTCACAAATACTAACAAAATTAAAAAAAAGATAATCCAAAATAAATATGAACATGCTGAATTATAGAAAAAAAAAATCTATAACACAAATCACGGAATTAGATTAATTGAGTCAATATTTATTTAAGTATTTGCTGTGGGCATGTGCAGCTCGTACTATGGTCAGGTTTAAAAAATCTAAACTTTTGCCACGTTGAGGTCACGATTCTGGATTTTTACCGAATAAAGAAAATTGTTAATTAAAATAAAATACTGAATAATCAATAGTTTACCATAGAACTTTATGAAGGATTCAATAAATAAGGATTAAATAAATGAGCATATAAATATGTGATAGTAATAAAAATAAAGTGACAAATTCTAATTGTAAAGAAGATGGTTAAAATGTACAGGGTAGAAAATATTTTTGGTACCAGATCAAAATGTAATTGCATAGACAAAAATTGAATATAGAAGAAAAATGAGAGATTAAAACAAAGAAAAGAGTAAAATAAGCAATTTAAATGTTATTACATAATTTAGTAACAAGTTTACCTATTGCAATTTAATAGCAAGTTTTTACACTTAATTATTAATTATTACAATTTTTAAATTACTTAATAGCAAGTTTTCCTATTGAAATCAGTTTGAAAAACAACTGCAGGAAATTAAGTATGAGAGGCAAAATAAAAACTAAATGAAAATCGGAGGAGAAATGAAAAAAAAAAAAAAAAGATGGAAGGAAAAATAAACAAAATAAAATAAAAGGATAGAGAAGGAAGAAAGAATAAGTAAGAATAAATTGTAAGAATGATAAGGCTTTTACTGTTTTGAGAAGTGTAATCGCGAAAATGCTCGGTTTTCAGATTTTAACAGAAATATCAATTTTGACCATCCCTGAACTTATTTTGACAAGTTTCGTCGTGACGCATGTATGTACGAATGTTCATTCGTTCGTATGTATCTCGCATAACTCAAAAACGGTTGGTCGTAGAAAGTTAAAATTTTCTATTTAGGATTTCTGTAAGATCTAGTCTCTCGGTGGAGCCTGCCCGCTAGGAAGCGCATCCCCTGGATGGCGGAAGGGAGATCCCTCTTAGGAAGAGTGGTCTGAATATATTGAATAAAGACCTGTGGGCCAACAGGTACCCAGTGCTGGAGGGTATAGCCCGGCCATCCTTTCTCCTGAGGGGACATAAATATTCGGGAGACCAGGTGTCCCAAGGTAACGGGGCCTCCTGGGCTGGGCTAATCACCCGCCTGGGAGTACAGCTGATTCAAATAAACCTAGCGAATAGCCTCGGAGATGGACAGATTAGACGGAAACGACCCGGCATGGATAAGGACAAACGATTAGGAACATGGAACGTGAGATCTCTCACCGGCAAGGAGGTTGAGATTATCGAAGAAATGGCTAAGTATAGATTGCATATTCTGGGATTAAGTGAGGTAAAGAAGGGAGCTGGAGAGATTGGAATGGACAGAGGTTACACTCTGATATATTCGGGAGTCCCACCAGGGAACCGAACTGTTGAAGGAGTGGGCATTATAATGAAGGACGAAGTATATAAGAAGGTAGTGGAATGGGAGGCAGTAAGTCCCCGAATAATTATAGTGTATACAAATCTGCGAAGCGGAAACTGGGCCCTAATACAAGTCTATCCCCAACAAACGATGCTAACATCTTGGATAAGAAACGTTTCTACAGCGACCTCGAGCGAACAGTCATCAAAGCAAGGAACAACAGTCGAAGCATAGTGATAATGGGGGACCTTAATGCAAGGACAAGCAAAGATCATATAAGAGCACATGGAGTGATGGGAATGCATGATGGAGAAGTCTTAAAGAATGAAAGCGGACAACAACTCATAGATTTCTGCATTGAAAATAACTTACTGCTTGGAAACTCCTTCTTTCCGCATAAGCAGGTTCACAAAATTACCTTCTCAGCCACTGAGAGAAACGCGAACAGTGTCATAAACTATTTCATTTATAGCCGAGACATCAGAGGGTATTTTACAGATGTCAAGGTGGTTAGAGAGGTTGGAATAGGAAGCGATCATATGCTCTTAATAGCTGAAACGAGGGTGCTTAAAGAACAGAAGCAAAAGAAGAAAGCCTACGAGAGGATAGAAGTCAAGAAGCTACAGGACCCTCAGAAGGTTTTAGAATACAAAGTAGAGCTAAGGAATCACCTCCAGGAAGTAGAATGTAATATAAGCTTGGATTATATGTGGAGCCTCATTAAAAGCAGCATTCTGCAAGCAGCTAAGTTAGTCTGTGGAGTGAAAAAGGTCTGCACAGGAAATAAACGTACTTCGTGGTGGAATGAAGATCTGAGGATACAGGTAAAAGGAAAGAAAATGGCATAGAAGGAATACTACCAAGATAAAGCACCATAGAAGTGGCAGGCCTATGTGGTGGCTCGAAAGAGGGTAAAAGAGGCAGTTAGAAAGGCGAAGCAGAAGTCGTGGGAGGAATTCGGGAAGAAGATGGATCAGGACCATCAGGAGAATATAAAACTCTTCTGGATAAAGATAAAAGCTTTGAGAGGACATAAGAGCAAAGCAGTAAGGAACATAAAGAATGAACAAGGTAAGATGATCTCGGAAGACAAAGCTATCCAGGAGGTCTGGAGACAGTACTAATGATCACCATTCAACGAGTCGGAGTGGACCTTGGAATGAGGAGTATGACGAGGCGATAGAAGAGGAAGAGATCAAAAGAGCAATAGCTAAAATGAAAACAGGGAAAGCACCAGGTCGGGACAACATAGTGGTCGAAATGGTGAAATATGGGGGTCTTGAATTGGAGCGTTCTCTTCAACCTCTCTTCGAGAAAGCCTGGGATGAGAAAAGGATCCCAACAGACAGGGAAAATATCATCATAATTCCCATCCACAAGAAAGGATATCAGACCAATATGCCTATCACCGGTCATCTACAAATTGTACACCTCTATTCTGGAAAGTCGGCTTAGACCACTGGTGGAGCACCAAATTGGAGAAGAACAAGTGGGATTCACACCAGGACGACAAACTCAGGATCATGTCTTCACACAAGAAATATCCTCCAGAAATCCTGAGACCGGGACAAGAAAATGTACATTGCATTCCTGGACCTCAAATCAGCTTTCAACACGGTCTCAAGGGAGGAAATATGGGCTGCCCTCAGAAATAAGAAGATACCAAAGAACTTGTTAGAGGCCATTAAATCGACATATCAGGAGCCTAAAGGAATCGTTAGGCTCAATGGATTGGAGTCTAGCCATTTTAACAGCAGGGAAGCAGGGAGACAGTTTGAGCCCTTTGCTATTCCTCCTATTCATGGATGAGGTGGTATCCATATGTAGAAGAACTGAGAGGATGTTTCTAGGGCGAAGAAATCTAAACTCAGTAGTAGTCCAGTTTCTCCTCTATGCGGACGATATAGTGCTGATTGCTGACTCGGTCGAAAAGCTCCAGTAAGCGGTGATGGAATGGTTTGAAGAACTCCGCCGAAAAGGAATGACAATCAATGCCAATAAAAGTAAGATCCTGCAAGTGGGTAGGTGGCAGGAAGAAGATGTACACATATTCTGCAATGAGGAGGAAATGGAAGTGGTGACTAACTTCACTTATCTCGGTACAGTAATGGACAGGTCTGGAAAGATGGATGCGGAAATATCCAATAGGATTCACAAGGCAAATGCGGTTTATTACCAGATATGTAATAATGTTGTAGGAAAGCGAGAAGTGGGAAGGAATGTCAAACTTCACATCTTCAAGTCAGTCTATCTGCCAATACTACTGTATGGAGCTGAAAGCTGGGTATTGAGGGGAAGACAGGAAAGCAGAATTATCGCGTCAGAAATGAGGTACTTGAGAAGAGTGGCGGGGAAGACAAGAAGATACTGCGTATGCAACGAGAGGATTCGACAAGAATTGAAGCTTGCCCCGCTAAAAGAGCTCCTGGAAATCAGGCAACTGAAATGGTTCGGCCATGTTATCAGAATGAGTGACCACCGGGATCCTCTCAAGACGATAGACTACATGCTGGACGGAAAAAAACCTCGACGACGCCCAAGGATGTCCTATCTGGAATACATCGATCGCCTTAGTAGAAAAAGAGGAAAAGATCTCCAACAGGCCAGAAACCTAGCAAGATTAGTTCGGCTCCTGGCTGGACGCTTCCCTATGCTGAAAGGCACTATAGGGAGAAGTGAAAGAAGAAGTAAGATCTAGTTGTGAACCTCCCTTTTTGGTCTCTGCATGATTACCAGAAGAAGTACTTTACTTGAAGGTCATTATTGATTTTCATCAAAAATTATAAAAAAATATAATGCAAAATTTCTCAAATTTGATATTTAAGACTTGCATACTAATATAAATAAATAAATTTTGGTTAAAATTGGCAAACTGGAAGTGGTACTTTACTTGAAGGTCATATTAGACTTTCATCAAAAATTATATTAAAATACATATAAAACATCTCAAATTTGGTAAATTATACTTTTATATCAATATAAGTAATATAGTAAATTTTGGTTGAAATTGAAGTCCCGAAAGGGATACTTTACTTGAAGGCCTAATAAACTTAAATCAAAAGGTATATCGACATTTAATACAGAGATCATATGGTTTGATGATAAAGGTTATAAACGCGATTTTTTTCCGACTCTAATTAAACAATTTTATTACTTGTTTTATGCGCTAAAATTGAGTATAAAACACTTGTTTTCCTCCCCATTTGTGAGCTGAACAAGTCTGTAATTGAAGTTCATAATAAACACATCAAAAATTATATTAAAATTAAATACAGAGATCCTATTGTTCGATAATAAAGGTTGCAATCGCGATTTTTTTTTTACTGCCTTCTTGATCATCTCATTCCATCATAAAATAAAATGCAGTAGAATCTCGATAATTCGTATGGTCAAGGGTCCAAGAGTTAAATATGAATCATCAAGATAATCAAATTATCGAGATTTCCAATAATTGTTAGTAAAAATTGTATTAATATGAATTACATACAAACGATATAGTTGTATCGACAAAATCCTAAAATATCACATTTGAAAAAATTTCAGTTATTTCCTTTTGGAGCAATCCTTGAAGACGGGTTTGTCGATGGCTTCGTTAAAAATGTTCAGAGCAGAAAATATGTTTACACTAGCATCCGATTTTGCTAAGAAATAGCGCACATTGTAGATGTATTAATTTGCCATTTTAGAACTAATCATCAGCACATCAATTGTTACTAATAGGTTTGTAAGAAGTAACTTGGTCTAAAGGCTTGTTTGGTTTAGGGATCATTTTTATCACTGAAAACTTCCATACTAGAGGAAAGTACATCGAAGTAAGGAAAGTAAGTTGAAGGATAGAATTGTAAATAGCTGTCAGGCTTTCTTAGGAAGAAGTCGTACAATTTTAGGTATGATTAGATCAAAGTTAGGAGATTTTCTGTTTGTTAAGTTTTTTATACAAAATTTATGTCTTAAGGAGAGATATGTGGAGGGGGTAGAGTTTGTAGAATAATTTTGTAATTTTACACAATTCTTCAAACAAAATTTCTCGATTATAGTACATAGATTGAACATTTAAGAACATTACACTTGTTTAATAAAAAAAAAAAAAATCAGTTATGTGGGACTTAACCAAAGCATGTGGAACTTAATTTGTATATTACTGATATGATATTTTAGCCTCAATAACCTGTTTGATGATGTTGCTCTGAAGGTCATTGTTTACTAGTAAAAACGTTTGTCAAGTGCGAATTGTGAGTCCAAAGCATCATCCATTGAATGTGTCTGCTCATAATTTTCTTCCTTGAAAATGATTACAAGATTTATTTACTTTTTAAGCTGACTTCTTTTTCCCTTTTACTCTGCTGTGCCGTTATAACCGATGTTTTTACCAATAAGCTCAATGCAAAACGAGTTGCAATAACCAATATGTTGTTATATCCATTTAAAATTGCATGTGATAGGTAAAACAAAAACAAGAGATATACTATCTCTGAGATATACTGAGCTAATTAATAAGAGTTATACTGGCTACTTAGTCGCTATAGCCGAGTCGTCACTATAACTGATGTCGCTATTGGTGATATCAAGTGTATAAAAGAAAATTGTTTATTAACATTGTCAATATATTAGTATACAATATATAAGAACAAATATATAATTACAGGGTAGAATCAAAACTAGCAGCAATTGCAGTAGATGATTCCGGAAGAAGACAGACAGATGACAAAGGAAGATTTCCAAGAGATACACTCCTTTCACGGGTTCCAGCAAGGCAGTTATGAATCTTAAGAATTCCATCTCTACCAACTGAAGCAACAAGTCTTGCATCTTTAGATAGGCATACGCTTGTTATCCCTTCTTTATGACACAATAACTCCTCACGAACCTCGATATTATCAATATTTTTCCACTTGACTGAAAACAGATGCAACTGTTATATTATACATATATATAGTAATTATACTTAATAATTAATATTTATTATATCAAAAAATAAGTTTTTTCGTTAATATTTCAATGTTGATGTTAATTTTGGCTTTATTTAGGTAAATTAATGAATTTTTATTTTAAAAAATATAATATATTACCAATACAGTTTTCATTATTGAAATAATTATTAACCTCTACCTGTGACCAACGAATTTTTACCGCCATGAGATTTTCCATATTCTATTTGGGGGTGCAGGTATAAACCTAATCCATCGAAATCTTCAGTAGCTTTGCTAAAACTAGATAGTAAACACCTTCTAAAACTTCATGATATTTAGGTGATTGTGATATTTTTATTTTTTTTTTAGGCAATAAAAATTACGGGTAGTCATAAGTAGCTTGGTATGGAGTGGTGTAATTATTACGGGTCGTCACAGTTAGTAAAACTTTTTTACATCTTGAAAACTCAGACTATTTGAACAAGTAAGTGATACTTTATTATTTATTTTTTATTCAAAGTCCAGGATCGATTTAAATTTATTATATTTACTTTGATTAGATGGATCCCAAGCCATCTACATCAAAAGACATGGAAAGTAGTATTCCATCTGGGATTATTTTGTTCTTTTAAACCTGATCAATCCTGACTTCGACAAAAAAAAAAAAAACTGTAAAAAAATTTATACCTATAAGTTATCATGAATGAATAACATCTTTTACAATGTTTTTTTTTTTTATCTGTTATACCTAAAACTCGAAATGAAAAGTTCAAAAAATGTATGCTAGTTTTAACATTATAAACCCATAAAATGACTTAAAACCCCAAAATATGGTAATGTAAAAACATAAAAATAGGTTAAAATATAAATATTATAACCTCATTATTTAATAATATATATATTATTAATATATAATATATATATATATATATATATATATATATATATATATATATATATATATATATATATATATATATATATATGGGTTGTTATATTTAATTATAGATGCACAAACTTTAATAAATACTAACCATGAGGAACAGTTAATGACTGTGGTATACTATGAACGACTTTTGCTGGGTGTGGATGAGTAAAAATTTGTCTAGGAACTTGGCCGAATTCCATAATCTGAACTTCTTTCGAATGTCTCTCATTCCAGTCTTTAATATTTTCAAGATCAACAGATCCTTCGTAACAAAGGTAGTAAAATACTAAAACAGAAAAGAAAAACTAATTAACAAGAAAAGACAAATATTGAATAATAAAACAATTTATACCATTATTTGCTTTCTCTGCTTCCTCTCCTCGTTGTTTATACCCAAAGATGAGATCAATCCAATGATGTAAATTAGAACAAACGTAGTCCGATTCAAGGGCTTCTCTCAGTTTCAAAACAAAATCTTCTCTGTCTATATAAAAATAACAAATTTTAATTATAGCTTGATAATTATTTGTAAGAAAATTATTATCTTAGAAAGAAAATTAGCGAATTGATGTGTTAACAATTTAAAATATTTTAATTGTAGGTGAATATCAATTTCCTCAACCTAAAAGGAAACTTATAACATACAAGTACCTACTCTTAAACATAAAGTAAATGTATTCTACCCATATAAATCTTTTTAACCATGTGCATAATATAATATAAAAGCGATCAAGTGATCAAATTTTTTTAAACAAAATAATTAAATTATATAGTGTTCTGATGGGCATATAGCAGGAAAGAGTGATCTATTTTTATAACAGGCCAGCTAACAATTTAAAAATGTTGCGTGGGCCGCAGGTAAGAAACTTATGATAATACAAACACTGAATGATGAACTCAAATTATCTCTTTATTAACAAAATAAACCTAGTATAAAAAAACTGGTGCACACAAAACACAATTTTCATTGAGCATCCTATAATAATTAAGTACCCATTTTTTAAAATAACTTTAAGAAATTCGCATAAACAATAATGGAAATATTTTCAACAGCGTGCATTTCTTTCTCTCACAAAAGTACAATCAAATAGTTGTTGTTTTTTTAAGCAATTGTAGTACTCTATTTCGGTGCACTATATATTTTTAGTTTGTCAAGCTGAAAATAAATTTTAAATGTAAATATTTACTTTCTATAGACATTTCATTTAGTTCCAATGGAAACATTTATTTTGCATTAAAAAAAATGCTGCCAATTACTACACAATGGTTTTTTATTTCCAAATGGTAATATTTCAAAAATATCTGGTCTGTCCATTTAAAGGACTTTGATATTACTTTGGTTCAGAGTTCAGATAGTTAGAATTTCAAATGAGCATTTGGATTGTTTAGGGAAAGGAGTATGTGCAGAATACTTTACAAAAGATATTTAATAAGTTCAGCAAAGAAATTAAGCAGTAGGCACCTATGGAGCAGAAATTTGAACCTTTCCCAAGATGATCGCAGTGAGAATGCCGAACTGAGATTATTAAGAAGAAATTGTGTCAAAGCAAGTAGCCTGAGATGTAATCAGAGGGTGGAATGCTACAGAGGAAAATGTTGGAGGTGCACTTCAGTGAGAAAAGAAAAAGGAAAGACCAAAAAGCTGATGGAAATGAAGAAATAATCCAAGATAAGATGAAGTAAGGATATGCGAGGAAGCCAGGAACCCGCAATTGATAAGTCATGTGGTCTAGGGTCATGTTGACCTGTAGCCCCGGAGAACTAATCTACAAAGTTTATTATGCTATATTTCAGCTAATACTGATCCAATTTAAATGATTTTTTTTTTTGTAGTGAATTTTATCACCTTTTTTTTTATCGAGTTTTTTTTATTCGAGATTTGGATTCTATATATCTACAATACATATCTTGAAACCTAAAATCTCAAATTTTGAGTGGAGGTTAAAAAAAAAATTCTTGGTCGATAACAAGGTCTATTATTAAAAATAATAAGCCAATATAAAAGTAGTTAGTAGTAGTAGTCAGTTGGCGCTCGACCACACGCCTCGCTGCCCTGAAGATGGCCTAAAACTTAGGCCGTAACGTCGGCACAAAATATATAAATCCGCTTATGGTAGTGTAACTCTTTTACCGCACCCCCCGACCAACTTCTCCCTTTAAATATAAATATACAGTCAACAATAACTCCCTCCAATATAAAAGTAGAAATGATTAACTATGTGCAACAATCATTTACGTTAATGCTTTCTTCATCACTCTCCGTTACCTTCTGCGACTTCAAATGCTAGTTATTAATTTTTCTGAAATCTTTAACTTTCAAATTGCATAATATGCATCTATATTATAACTGTCAGTTGCAGAATTTGTTTTCAATCTGGGAAAAGAATTCACCTTTAGTTACTTATCAAATTCTTTTATACTTTTTATTTATTTATTTTTTATTACTACTAGCAATGAGAGATCTTTAATATTTCAAATAAATAAAATTAAAGGTACTTTAGAGGAAGCCATTTTGAAAATTCAGCCCTGACAGACTTTTTCAATGAGGATATGATCTAGATGATACTAAAGATCATTTATTTGTACATTGATAAACAGTAGAAACAAAATTGTTAGAGCCTTTTTCGAGAAAATTGCAATAATGTGTAAGACCCCAGATATAAAGTGTTACTTCCACTATTAATTTTGGCAAAAAAGTGGCTGTAATATCCCAGGGATATACCTACCTTAAATATGTAATTTCAGTTTCGTACAACTTTTCTTTTTGAGCTAGACTTACCACATACTCACAGATACAGACACAAACACACATATACAAATAGACAATCCTTGCTAGTAGCGACAATGATTGGCATGTCAGTGATCTCTATACTCATAGCGATCATCAGGCTATCTGCTTTAACCTGCCGTAACCTTTATTACCGAACCATATGACTTCTCTAATTTTAATATAATTTTTGATGTAAGTTTAATATGACCTTCAAGTAAAGTATCCTTTTCGGCTCATCAATTTTAACCAAAATCTAGTAAATACATTCATATCGATATAAAAGGTCTATTTACCAAATCTGAGATGTTTTACATTATATTTTAATATAATTTTTGATGAGTCTAATATGACCTTCAAGTAAAGCAACACTTCCGGTTTGCCAATTTTAACCAAAATTTGATATGTTATTTATATTAATATATAAGTCTCATATATTAAATTTGAAAAGTTTTGCATTATATTTTAATATAATGTTTGATGAAAATCAATAATGACCTTCAAGTAATTAGGTACTGGGGAGGTACAAAAAGGGAGATTCACAACTAGATTTTACAATAGTCCTAAATACTAACCAGAAGCCCAAGGTGGAAGTTGAACATTATTCACTTTAGTCCCATCACACCTATAACCAAACTGAATTCCTTTTAGATTGTCAAGAAAATCTCCTCCAGAAGAAGTGTCATAAAACTCAGGGACTAGTTCCTTAAAATCTGACATATTTGTCTGAACATTTCTCCAAACATCACTTATACTGAAAAAAAAAAAAAGTCGAACAACTTAAAAAACAGAACAGGTATTCTTAAAAACATGCGGGTTTTCTTAGTAAGAAACAACATGCCTAGAACAGAATGTGTTTGTGCTAATTTTCATCAGGCACAAATCACCACACCTGTCTTCTTATTTAATTAAAGTGTTAACATTTCATAAGAATATTTTATGAGAAGTTTTTATCAATTTCATTCCAATAAACGTATTCAACGTTATTTTGTTTAAAGAAAATCAAGTTAAGATAAAAATTATTCAATAAATGGAGCCGATGAAACGTCTACTTTAGGAGTATTGTGGCAGGTCTGACATTGGGTTTTGATGGGGTTCAATGGAGGGCAAGAATAGGCAAAGGCTGTTAGTGTAACTGGCATCCGACTATTAGGTTTGCTATGCCTTATTATTATAAAAAATACCCATCAGGTTTGCAATGCCTTATTATTATAACAAAATACCAAGTCAGAAGGACGTTTCTCTTTCAAAATGCTATTTAAATTATTTATACTAGTATACCCTAGCGAGAACTCTCGCATTAGATCCTAATACATTAGAAGTATAAGCGATATTAGGGAAACATATTTATTCATGTAAACAATATAATATTACCAAAAAAGTTTATATAACACACACATTTGATGAAGCTACATAGTTTGTAATGACTATGTTGAAGTTACAGTTCATACTTAATAAGTAATTAGCTTACCCCACTGGAAAATATCTCTTCAATTTAGCCGTTAGGCAATTAGATTCAGCTAACCATTTTCAATATGTAGTATTCATACATAGCAGTGCCTTTAGAGTTGGACATGGGAAACAGTATATAATTTCCCACTCATTAAAAGTTTTTGTAAACAGACTCAAATTGATATAAAGTTGCCATGACAACGGCATGTACGCAAGATGGCATGAGGCCCATGCGGACCTATATCGGGCGTTATCTCGAAAACGGTAGGTTTTTAAGCTTTAAAACGCTGGACCAATACACTCCGTAGGAGTATATATGATCTTGATGCCCGCGTCAAAATCTTTAAATTTTAAGTTTTGAAACCTTCCAGTTTTTTCATCACTTTTATTTAAGCCCTTGTAAGATTTTAAGAAACAAAATTGGAATTCGTCACATCTCCATGAAATTCTGTTTCTTTTGATACCTCACTCATCAAAATCCATCACTCCTCAGAGCCGGAAAAGGGATCTATACTACCGTAATAATATATAGTAGTGATATTTTAATAAGAAAAATCTTTCCCTATCATCTTTTTTTTAAATTATAATTGCCAGCACCAATGGGCTAAATACTAAGGAATTATAAAAAATAAATAAAGCTTAAAATATACCTGTTAAACATTCGGTCAGGATGATCAAATCGTCCATTCTGTAGACATAACATATAATGTGGATATTTTCTAACAAGGTAAAATAGTACAAAGCCAGGAGCCGAATAATGAGAACCAAAAAGAAATTTAGGTTCAGGCATTTCTTCGTATCTTTCCTGCAAAACAGGGTTTTCTTAAATAACCTGTATTTAAACAGATGTTGGATGTTTTATCTTTTATATTGTTACACATAACAAACACTATAATTAGACCTAGAAAATAAAACATTACACTTTTTTTAGTATAGGTGCTGATTTTAACTTTGGTGTTCCCCTATACAAGCTAGACTGTCTCACTACTCTTGGTCATTACTAGGTTGTTACAAAAGTCCTTGTGCATGAACACAACCCTTAATTTCAGCTCTCATAATCATAATCAACACATATTTTACTCCTATAAGAATGTTTTTGTTCCTACTATTTATGTCAATGTTTACTTTAACTAATCCTTTAATTCCTTGAAACTTGAGTTGGCTTTATAGGGTCATTTACATCTTTAAAACGCATAGGCAATGTCCGAAGAAAAAATCGTGATTTGCGGTCTTTTGAGACATTAATGGAAAAAAGGTAAAAGTGCAAAAGCAGCCGCCGAAGAAATTTGTGCCATAGGAGAGTCAATTATCCATCGAGATACTGCCGCACTTTGGTTCAGGCGTTTCAACAATGGGAATATGAGCCTTGCAAATGAACCCAGATCAGGTCACTCATCGGTCGTTGATGATGACGATGTTCTTGAATGAGTGAACTAGGACCCACATGCAATTACTCGTGAATTATCGGCCGTAGTTAGGGGCTTCTAATGCCACAGTGGCTCATCATCTTAAAAACCTGGGCGTACAGAATTTAAGACCTTGGTCAAACCCACACAACTTAACAGAGGCCCGAGCCCAGCAGCAAGTTTATATGTGCAAAATTTTGCTTACTGAAAGATGACAGGTTCTGGAAAAAAATTATCACAAGCAATGAAAAGTGGATATTTTAAAAAAAAAACAAGCAGTGAGTATGGCGAGGTGAAGCTGCACAATTGGAAGTTCGGCAAGATCGTTTTGGGAAAAAAGTGATGCTTTGTATTTGGTGGAACTTTAAATGTGTTTTGCATTGCCCCTAAAATCGTTCTCATTTGACCAAGGAAAAATTATCAGAACTGCAAGGAGTAAACGTTTTACCTCATCCTGCATATAGCACAGATATTGCACCATCAGATTGTGGTTTGTTTAGATCAATGACTCATTTTTTAAAAGGTCGGATCTTATATAATTACAAAGACGTAAAAATTGGATGAAAAGAGTTCTTCGCCTTAAAATGAAAGAAATCGTACCGCTATCAAATCCAATTACTGGCAGAAAGATGGGTGAAAGTAATTGAAAGCAATAATAGTATTCAATAATGTTTTAAATTTGTAATCTAGAATAAAGCTATAGTAACGCACAAGGACTTTTGTAACAATCTAGTATTAGTAAAGTTCACTTATTTAAAAAAAATTATGGTAAGAGCTTTATTAAATAAGTGAACCAACCATCGCATGAATAGCATGACAGTCCAGTCAACTGGATACCAGAAAGGGGTCTCAGTGAAAAGTTTTAGAGAAGTTCAGAAAATTTGCTCATTTATGTTTTTGGTGTGCTGATCATAAATTTCCACTTTGTTACCTCAATTTTTTTTGCAAAAATATAACAAATTTATTTTTTTTTTGTTTTTTGCTCATGCGATATGAAAACCATGCATTTTTTAGCAACATCAACTTGTACCAAAGAAATTCCTGAAATTTTGTACTCTATAATTTTTTTTTTTGGGGAGCAGTCTAGTCAAATGGGGATCAGAAAGGTATCTTGGTGGAAAGTTTTGGAGAAGTTCGGAAAATTTGTTCATTTATGTTCTTAAGGGTACAGATTAGGAATTTCAACTTTGTTTTATCGTATTTTTTCCGGAAGTATGAAGCAGACGTAGAGCTGCAAGAACATTGGAAGAAATACTTTCAAACACTCCTGAGATCTGAGCATGAGGTTGAAGCCACGAGAGCAGTAAATTATGCGAGTGTTGGCGATGACGATGAAGATATCCCACCAGTTAAAGAGGTTATCGAAGCTATTGTGGAAAAGTTAAAAAGTAATAAGGCTCCTGGTCCAGATGGAATACATGCAGAATTCTTAAAAGTGGCAAATGGATCATTAGTTAGTGAGATGCATGGACTAATTTCACACATTTGACAAGTAGAGAGGAGGCCGAATGAGTGGTCAGAAGCAACAGCCGTTCTACTCTATAAAAACAAGGGGGATAGGACGGACTGCAAGAACTATAGAGGCATAAGCCTGCTGAACACAGCGTACAAAATTTTCTCTATAGATCTCTACAACCGCCTACTGCCATATGTGGAGCGTAAGCTGGGAGATTACCAAGGAGGTTTTAGACCTAACAGATCAATCATCGATCAAATCTTCTCCTTGCGACTGATGTGTGAGAAAATGAAAGAATTTCAAAACACTATGTGGCTACTGTTCATAGATTATAAGGCGGCATATGATTCGGTTTTGAGAGAGGAATTGTTCCAGGCAATGAAGGAGATGAATATTCCCTTTAAAATTATCAGACTCATAATATGCACAATGAACGATACCAGCTGCAAAGTTAGAGTCAATGGAAAGTTAACCAGCGCATTTCAGGTAAACGATGGACTCAGGCAGGGTGATACTCTAGCCCCGCTACTTTTCAACATCATTCTTCAAACTATAGTAGCAAGAGCCTATCTGGATGAGGGAGGTAATATCTTCTACAAAGGGGCCCAATTATTAGCATATGCCGATGAAGTGATGATAGCTGGAAGATCTCTTCTTAATGTCCAAGAGGCTTTTGGGAAGCTGGAAAGGGAGGCCAGGAGATTTGGCCTAGAAATTAATGAAGAGAAGACAAAAATTATGATCTTGAGGAAAAAGAAACCCATGCGACCCCAGATGTGCTATACAATTGGAAACTACACATACCAATGTGTTGCTAGTTTTAAGTATCTTGGTGCACAGTTTAATGAAGCATTGGAGGAGGAGGAGGTGATCCAGGCACGCATTATCTCGGCCAATAAAGCTTTTTTCTCTATAGTTCATCTTATGAGAAGTAGATTAGTTAACCGCTTAACCAAGTTAAGGCTATATAAGACCCTCATCAGACCAGTGGCAGCATACGCAAGTGATACATGGGTACAAAAAAAATCAGCAGCTGAAAAGATCGACATCTTTGAGCGCAAAATATTAAGGCGCATTCTGGGACCTGTGAAAGAAAATGGGGTATAACGTCTTAGAAAGAATAGAGAAGTATATTCCCTATATGACGATGTGAAGCTTTCCGACTATGTCAGAATACAATGTCTAAAGTGGTTGGGTCACCTCCATAGAATGGATGATGGCAGAACCGTCAAAGAGCTATATAAGGATTGTCCAGAAGGAGTGAGAGCTCGAGGGAGGCCACGAGGCAGATGGAAGGACAGTGTCTCAGAGGACCTTCAAAATCTTAATGTGTCTCTGAGACTTGCTACGGACCGACAAGACTGGGCAAGAGTGATTGAGCAGGCCAAGGACCGCCTGGTGCGTCTGTCGCGCCTATGAAGAAGAAGATGAAGCATAAAAGAAAACAATTTTTTTTAATATATACTTTCAGGAAAAATTTGAGCTAATAAAGTGGAAATTCGTAATCAGCACCTCAAAAAATAAATGAGCAAATTTTCTGAACTTCTTCAAAACTTTCCAATCAAAAATGAGATCAAAGGTATACTTGTGTACTAAAACATTTGTGATGACCCTCTAAAAGCTACTATATACTGATATGAATAACAGAAAAATCATACCTTTAATTTATGAAACCTTTCAAGGTTAAGGGCTCCAATGGGTTTTGTCAAGTCACGAAATGATCTAGGATTATCCAGATCTAATTCAGGAGAAGTATAATCAGAAACAACCCATGGAAAAACAGGATATTGAGTTAAATCATTAAAAGTCCTATCAGCTTGGCTAAAATCATATTTTAATAAAACTGAGTCAAGTAATTTAATGATGCCACTATTAAAAATTGACTGTAATATACCTGTTCAGATACAGTAGATAATCATAATTTGAAATAGAACCGTTAACCCAATGAAGTGCCATTATTTCCTGCTGAGAATCATCTAAATGTAATGAAGGCTGAGCAAGTAAGGCTTCATACAATTCATCACGTTTGGATCTATTCTTCAATGAAAGGTATAGATGATTTTCTCCACATTGAAACTCTAGACCCTCGCAAATGAGAAATTAAGTTAACTTAAAGAAAACAAATATTTATTAAAAT
The DNA here is from genome assembly GCA_948150685.1 of Rhaphigaster nebulosa. NCBI lineage: Eukaryota > Metazoa > Arthropoda > Insecta > Hemiptera > Pentatomidae > Rhaphigaster > Rhaphigaster nebulosa. The sequence goes on along the minus strand of OX411306.1, from coordinate 164,290,269 downwards.
CTTCAGTTTATCAATCATGAATTCTTACCACATGCTGCAAAAGAAATCTCCGTTTGATTATATTCTTAACGTCTTTCAGATTAATTTTCAAAATATGGTACTGAAAAATTTGAAATTGTTATTATTTCAGTTTAAATTTTATCGCTTTTATGGCTAAAACAACAATTCAATAACTTTAATAAGTAAAGAATCAAACGTTTACTCAAGAATTAATTACTGGTTCAATCTTGTTGAATGGTTGGTAATATAAAGTAGATGTTGACAGGATGATTCGTCCATGGTTCATAACTAAAGGAGTAACTTTATGACCAGTCATTTCTAAAACAATTCGTTCATCCACATCATGAAGCCATAAAGGATCAAACTTTACAAGAGACTGTCGAGAAAGTTCTATAGCAGCAACCTATTTAAGAGAACTGGTAAAAATTTGTTTATTCACAATTTTACCTAAAGTTACATAAACATTTATTCTAACCATTTGGTTTTGTTCAGCAGCAGGTAAAGTAGAAGCCCTATGAAGTTGACACACCAAAGGTAAACAGTCTTTAATGTTAGCATAATTCAATGAAAAAAGAAATTTTCTTTCATTCTGAAAAAAATATTTAAAAAATGAATATTTTCTTTAATGAGTTACGTAATTACTTCAATGGTCAAAATGATATTCGAAACTTACATTCTTAAACTTATATGGAGCTAAAATATTTCCCTCAAATATTTCTACATACTGATTACAAATTACTTCCAGCACATTGGTATTGGTGTCATCTCTAAACAGTAAATAATATAATTAGTTTTATAATGATATTAAATAATTATTCTAGACAGATGGAACAGACAAAATTAAATTAACTAATAAAGTAATATTCTAAAATAACGAATACAATTAAATTTAAATTCGTAAATTGTAACATTCAATTTAACTAATTACGATAATTTTACTTCAAATTCCTGTATTCCCTTTTCTCACATGTTGAGGCTTTCGCAAAGGGTGTTAAGAGATAATCAGTGTTAAAAAAAAAGCTATAGTTCTGGTTTTGCTTTTTTAATCACCATTAAAAAAAAAAAACTTCAAAATTTGATTTTCTAATAATTCAAGTTTACTGCTTTAAATGGTGTAAAAAACAAAATTTTGATCAGTGACCTTCAAAAATTTCCGGGGAGAGGACCCCTTTGTTGCTATGATATATCTCTAATCGCAGACCTCCTGGGTTAGCCCCCCAAAAAATTAAATCTTGGCTCCGCTACTGTAATATAGCAATAATTTTGTCATCAGATTCTTGATAAAACATAAGAGATTGTTGATCATACATAAAAAAAATTCTTAACTTGTTTGATCACAAAATAAGATAAACTGGATAAGATAGGATAAATTAAACAAAATTTCACTAATTCCTTTCCTAAATTTCACACAAATTACCATATGCACAGAATGATATTATTCTCACCACTAAATAATCAAATAATGTCCATTATTGCAAAAAAATCAATGTATGCTTACCCTATTTGGAAATCAGGAACATAGCCTTGCACAATGGTGAGATATCCTGGTCTATGAGGAACACTGCTTCAACCAAAACACAGAATTGAAAAACAACATAAATTATAACCAGAGAAAAAAAAAAGTACTAATAATTTACCCAGTGGTTTTGTTACTTTCATGGTGCTTAATTTCTTTACATTCTTTCAACAAAATTTTGATGATTGGCTTTAAATGATCTTGAGGGTCAAATACAAGTGATTTGGAACAGATTTTCAAGCGGCCTACTTCAGATAAGTTCTGATCGTCTGATTTTACTTGAAGATGGACACTGAAGTCTTCAAAATATACTTCTCCAGGTTCAAGAAGTAGTAAAGAAAACCTGTAACTAATCTTAAATTATTTTAAAAATAAGACCAGGTTTAATGTGGCTAGGAAGAACATAATGTAGGATTTATTCCAAACCTGTGCTTATCCATATTGTTGAGATAACTAAAACGAAAACAGAAGCCATATAAAATCGTACACAATTGTTAACATCGCACACTACATACAACGGAAGGTAACAAGTGGTTAACAAGTCGTTTCTAGGAATTTTGGGTCCACTATGTTTTGTGAAAATCAGGTTTTTCTTTAAATATTATTCCCATAACCCAGACATAAATTTAAATAAATCTCTCTGGTCCAGAAAACTTTAAAAATAATTAGTCTATTTTATTTTTGTTAAATGTAGTTTGAAGTATTCTTCGTCAGCCAAGCTATGATCTTGTAGCTTACTTTGTACGTTATTTCCATCAAAACATCGCAGTTAAGCTTCATAAGGTAGTTAAAACTCCCAACCATATGTTTGAACTACAGAAAAAGATACTAAATTTAAGTAAAAAAGTTATTCACGACTCCTGTTTTTAAGAAGAATCTAGCAGCGAATCGGATGACTCATAGAATTAACATTAGAAATAAATTGGAAGATTCCAAAATGCAAAGCCTTAAGTCTCTAAAATACCGGCAACGCGTTTTTATGGACGGTCTATATGAGATGTGCAGTATTTTATCTTCATAGATGTGAATTTTGATGTATGTCATGATGATGCCTGAATTGGGGAAAAGCTTAGTATTTTGGAATCTTCCAATTGTTTATAGTAAGTAATTTATATCTCTTTTTGAGTTTTTGCTCTTTTATATTTATTAGAAATAAAATTAAACCATGACAACTCATATCACATTACGCTCATGCATGGACACTTGCCCGCTTCGAAAATCAACATGTTCTACAGACAAATACATTTTATGAGCTTGAACAGATCAGCAATTACGTAACACTACACTACATTTAGAGAATCCATATCAACAAAAGAAATTTTGGTTAATTATTGGATAGGTATGTCTTGCCAAGAGACATTTTGTTTACTTTCATTAAAGTGAAATAGGATCAAGGCTAGACCATGTCAACGTAGATTTCCCAGCAAAACCAAACACATTAAAAGCAAGTGGACTACTGGTCCTGAACTTGAAAACTTCAAGAATGATTTAAAGTATTGAGGTTAAGGCTCCTTCGCTTCTAGCCTCCCGTTATGGTAGTCTCAGAGCGTTTTCACGGTCCTACAAAAAAGGCGTCAGAGGGCAGAAATAATAATAATTATCCGAACGTGTGAAACGAAAGCATGCTCTCTGCTTAAACTAAATCACAGTCGGATCGAAGCGAGAGAGAGATTCGATATGAGCTTCTTGCTGGAAAAATGTGTCCTATGCAATATGTCCTCCGTTTACGATGTGTTTTTTTCTTGTAGTCATACATACTTCTTCAAAATTTTTAAAATGAGCAGTTCATGTGATGAGCCAATACCTATAGAACAAGGCCTGCCAGCTTGAATAGTGACGTCATGTCGAGGAGCCGATGGCACTCGACTTGTCGAAAGCCCCGCTCATCGAGGTTTTCGACACATCGATTTTATAGAGTTCTGTGGTTTATTATATTTTGCAATGGAAATTATACATGTGGTATTTACTACAACAAAACTACTTAACCAGTTGAGCTGAAATTTTTAATATAGGTATAAAATGACCTGGAACAAAACACAGCCTACTTTTTTATCCTGAAATCTATGTTTCCCAAAAGACACACAAAACGGACTTTGACGTGGGCGAAGCCGTGATCAAAAATGATTATACATATAAATAAGCCTTTATTACTATACTAGGTAATTAAAATAAAAATAAATTCATTAAAAACATTTTATTTTATTCTAGTACTAGAAGAAACTAAAACAGAAAAATAATGCATAGGTAAGGCCAATTACAACTTATAACAAAAAAAATAAAATAACTTAATAGAAGACAGATGTACAGCTATGTCAATTTCAAGCTTATCTATCTAAATGTTGTTCTCCTTTTCAGACCTGTAATCCTAATTTAAAGACTAACAGACAAAGATTATTCTTCTGCAACAACTAGTGTTCCGACAAATGTGAACAATTAAATCTTTCAATGTAAAAAGTTAAATGAGAGGAAAAATTACAATATTTATTCACAGAATAATAACACCAGTTTTAATTAACATTTCAACAACTATCGACAAAGGCCTCTTTTAATGTAAACAGTTAAATGAGAGGAAAAAATACACTATTTATACATAGAATAATAACATCAATTTTAATTAACAGTGCAACAAATATCCTTATAACTAATATACATATATTATATATAATTATATATTTAATTGGCTTGCAATTAGACTTTAAACCTCTTGCACTGGGGCATACATTTTTTATGTAGAATGTCATTATGATTTTACTTTCCCTAACCTATATACGAAGTATATACTAAGGGGAAGTATTGCGATCGTGAAAATTTTCGAATTCGAGTTTTCGACGGAAATACATGTTTTAAGGTCCCCTGAGTCCAAATGACCAAGTCTCGCAAAATGGTCTGTATATCTGTGTGTCCGTGTGTCTGTGTGTATGTGATTAGTCTAGCTCAAAAAAGAAAGGTTGTACGATACTGAAATTACGTATTTAAGGTTGGCACATGCATGTGATGTTCCAGCAACATTTTCGTCAAAATCGACTAACCGGTAGTGCCACTTTATATAATCGATTTTAAACTTTTTTACAATTTTCTCGAAAACGGCTCTAACGATTTTGATGAAATTTGCCTAAATTATTCTTCATAAAGACCTTTAACTTTTCATAGATGTGGTACATCACCGAGGAAATGCAGAGAAAAAAGTTATGATGAAAAGAATATTTTATTTGCGCATAACTTAAAAAGCATACATTTTATAGTAATTTATGTAAAGATTTGTATGAAAGGTAATTAAATCATCTAAAAAAAAAAAAAAGAATCATCATAATTGGACCAATAATAGCAAAGATACAGCTCATCGAACTAACCGGAAATGGTAATTATATCATGGATATTACAATTGTTTACAATTTTCTCGAAAACGGCTCTAACGATTTTGTTGAAACTTGCCTAAATTATTGTTCATAAAGGTCTTTAACTTTTCGTTTATGTAGTAAATCACCGAGGAATTGCAGGAAAAAAAGTTATGATGAAAAGAATATTTTATTTGCACATAACTTAAAAAGCATGCAATTTATAGTAACTTATGTATAATTTAATGAAAGGTTATTAAATTATATAAAAAACAAAAAAAAGAATCATCAAAATCGGACCAGTATTATAGCACTAAGATATAGCGTATTTTATGAAGAGCACTAGACCCTAGATGGATAATCGAGCGCATCTGAAAGGAGACGGATGCGATCTAACCTTCTCCCACCAATCGGTTATAAACAATATACTCTGTAATAAAGTAATTAAAGAATACAAAAGCGGAAATTAACTTAATAATTTCTACTTTCATATTATTTAATGGAAAGAAAATATTTCCATGAAAACTAAACCGAAACTTTTAAAATATATTTGCAACTTGACGAAGTTAAAAGAAGGTAGTGTACAGAATTGTTGTACTAAAATTGTTTAAAAAACTGTTTTATTGTACTGAAGTGGGAGAAGATGTGAAGAAGTGAATGCTGCTAAGTTTATTTCAAGCATTGTTTATGTGAACTTTTTAAAATTATATTAAAAATATAATTATTAGAGGACGTTAAGGGAAAGTGGTGTGATGCGCGCACCGCACCAGATGTTTTTGTATAATTATCTAAAAATATGGTATAACTTTACAATAGGGACGTGTTATCACTGGTGAGCTGCCTGATGAGCTTACCCGAAGGTCGCTGGATCAGCATACTCTAGCGCCATTTATGCTAACTAACTGCTTTGCATTCAATTCTAACACTCGTGTTCATTGGAATTATTACTCCTTTAATTATATATTATTTAAAATTATTAGTGATTGACTTCCGCTCATTATGTTCGGCCAAGAAATAAACAAAACAACAACAGATCGTTTTCAGTTGAGATCGGGGTCTTACCGTAATTTCAATTATTACTGCTTTAAATAGATCACAGCTGATGACTTCCGCTCACTCAAGAGATAAATAAACCCCAAAAGTTCCTTTTCAATTGAAGTCGGGTCCTTACCATAATTTAAATTATTACTACAACTTCTCCAGATCACCGGAAGTCGACAGCACATACAATTTTAAATAATATGTAATTAAGGCAGTAATAATTTTAATAATTGCAATGAATACGAATGCTACAATTGAATGCAAAGAAGTTAGTACAAATGGCGCTAGAGTATGCTAGTCCAGCGACCTTCGGGTAAGATCAGGAGTACCAGTGATAACGCGCCCCTCTTGTAAAGTTGTACCAAAACTATATTAGCAGCACTGTTACAATTTTTTTAAACAAACTTTCTGTAGTGTGACTGTTGCAGCGATAACCAATAAATATTTGTCTGCATAATTCTTTAAATTCCTTATTAGAATTAGAACTATTACACTGCGTTGATTTTTCTGCTGCAAAAAAAATCTGGTGCGGTGCGCGCATCACACAACTTTCCCTTACCGTCCTATAATAATTATCTTTTTAATAAAATTTTAAAGAGTTCACATAAACACTGCTTCTAATAAATTCAGCAGCATACACATCTACTCCCACTTAAGTACAATAAAAAAAAATTTTAAACAATTTTAGTACAACAATCCTGTACACTACCTATATATCTTAACTTTGTCAAGTTTCTGGTTTAGTTTCCATGGAAACATTTTCTTTCCATTAAATAATGTGAAAATAGAAATTATTAAGTTAATTCTCAGTTTTGTATTCTTAAATTACTTTATTACAGAGCGTATTGTTTACAACAGATTGGCGGATTGGTGGGAGGAGGTTCGGTCGCATCTGTTACATACAGTTTTTTTTTTCTCTCCTAAAAAGTAATGATTTTCGCATTCATTAGTTTAATATGGGAACGACGAAGGCATCTGAAATATATTATTAATGCTCAGGAAAAAATACTTAAATGCTTGTTAAAATAAACTTTATTTGAACTTTTGACCAGTATTTTTGTATTTTAAGGAAGTCGATCACCCGCTTTTTGGGGGATCACCAGATTTGCATTATATCATCTTCCGTCCCTTTGTCGACATTATCTGCAATTATTAAATTAATTAAATTAAACTCGAACCATAGTGAAAATAATTTCTCGTTGGAACTCTACGAGTTTCTATTCGGCCGAGAGTAGCGAGTAAGGTTCGTCTTTATTTTCTTCTTTGATTTCACTGCATTTTAAAAGTTTTTTAATGGAGCTCTCTTTACATGTTTCGATTAAAAGATATCGGCATAGGCATTGGAGGCTGTTTTCTCTTAATGTGCACGATTGATTTCCATTATCAATATCTTCATCAAAATCTCCACTGTGTGTGTGTGTGTCTTATCACAATGTTCTCTGTTGATCTTTGAATCGTCATCAAAATCACTAGTACCATCATACTGAACACTTTATTCAGCATGTTGTTCTTAGCAATCTTCATCGAAATCCGGAGAATTTTTCGGACGTAATCTTGTTGGTCCACATTTTGGTAAATATTTGCAGACACGATGTTTTCCTCAGTCATTTTTTCACGAAGACGCCCTATATTTCTGACGTTTATACAATTCATTAAACAACATTCTTTTGGGCATCTTATTTTATTCTGAAAACAAAAATTAATTAAATAAATTTTGATTTTTTTACTTGGGATCGACTGACCCGTGATTGTACATTGTAAACTATGCTACACTCATCCGAATCTAACATAACAATATATGTATCAAAAAACATAAAATTACCTGTTTTTTTCAACCCCCCACTGATTGTAATACATAAACGTTTCACAATGAGTTTTAATTCTATAGGTTAGGAAAATTATAACGATAACGTCCATACGATTTTTTTGCACATGCTCTTTAGTGCTATCAAATTTTCATTATGTAAAATATTTCAATTACGTATCCGATTTAAGGTACAAAGGTACTAGTTCGGAAGTGCCTCCAATAAATCGGGTGGGCACAAAATCTCAGAGCCTCAGTGTTGGTAGAATTCCAAGCGTTTCCGATAGTAGATACCCATAGGCACCTTCCTCAGAAATATAACAATAATTTATATAACAACTGTATGCGTTGTCGTTGAAGTAATGAAGTAGTGGTCCCTTGCGAGACTTTGGGTGATTCGATGTTGCGAGGCACCCCTTGGTTAGGGTGGAGGGCTGCTGGGAGTTTGGAAGGTATGGAATACCAATCAAGGCGTAGGGGGTGTCCAAGGACCCCCTAAAACTATAAATTCGTTAGTATTGCATAAGTCATTTAATTACGATTTTTATGACGCGGTGCCCCCAAGAGTGCGGAGTCAGGCAAATTTATAGAAACTCTTGAAAATCTATTAGGAATGAAAGATTCCAGTAAAAAGACAACTATAAAGCAACATTAGGATGGACTGCAAGCCATTATTAAAAAATCTTTAAAAACAATTCAGAAAGATAAACAACCATCAGCGGAACGAAATAACCACAAACTTTCAGAAGCCACCATCAAGATGATCAGCAGAAGAGAAGAATTTAATAGAATTAGAACAAAGTCCCTACTAGAAAAAGTTGAACACTGCAAAGTTAGAAAACGGATTAGGCGGGAAATAAAAGAATATGAAAAAACCAAATTTCATGAAATTTTACAATCCACTGGATCTAGGCGATGCATTAACAAAGAATTTTCAGAGATAAGAAGAAAATGAATTCAGGAAAAGTAATCACCAACCAAGATGAAATAAAAAATTTGATAGATTGCTACGAGAAGGCACTGTACCACAGCAGTGGTGCGCCATTAAAATCATTTTATTGTATAAAAAAGAAGACCCCAAGACATTGACAATTATAGGCCAATAAAGCTCTCTTCCTCGATTTATAAAGTATTTGCAACAATTACTGAAAATAGATTAATCTGAATTATTTATGATAACCACCCATATGAACAAGCCGGTTTAAGACCTCAATTTTCCACAACTGAACATCTTCAAACAATAAATCAAATTTTAGAGAAAATTATAACATACCGCTTTACCTAGCTTTTATTGACTTTAAATAAGCATTTGACTTTGTTTTTCAAGATCAGCTATGGCAAGCACTAGAAGAATAAGGAATCAGCAGCATGTACCTGAATATGCTAAAAAATATATACAAAAACAGTTAGTCCTAGCAGAATATTGAAAATCCAGAGAGTCATCAAACAGGGTTGTCCTCTATCCCCAATTTTATTTAACTGCCAACTAAATAATGTGTTTAATAAGCTAAACTGGGAAGGAAATAAAATATCAATAAATGGATATAAATTATCAAACCTGAGGCTTGCAGACGATATTGTTATTTTCGCCAATGTAAACAGAGATCAAATGGTCATCGACCCCTTGTTCAATATGACGCTATGGAGCTCTATATTAACACTGAAAAAACAAAGATAATGACAAATTCACAGAAAGGAGACAATTATATCTACTGAGGACAGTCCATCTCATTTAAAAATTGAAATGATGAATTACATAGGATTAATATGGGATGGAAAAAATACTGGTGCATGAAAAAAAATTAGAAAGTCAAGGGTATTGAAAACTTGTATACACCCAGTAATCCTATATGGATCTCAGACATAGGCCGCATCAAGAAAATACAATGTAAAATTAGCTAGAATGCAATTGCAATTTTCTAGAAGCATCTTAGTAATCAAAAGAAAAAACCGTATCAGCAACAGAAAAGTACAAACCCAAATCGAGACTAAAAATTTACCACAAGAGGTATGTCTACTGAAATAGAGTTGGGCTGTCATGTAGCGGTGTATGGGTGTGGGCTGTAGCGGTCATGTAGCTAGGCTTGATTCAAGAAGATGGTCCAAAATTGCCACAGAGTGGATCCCAAGAGATGGAGAGGAAGACCACTTACGACGAGATAGTGCAGAAAGTGGGAGACTGTTGGTCTAATGTGCCTAGAGACCTGTGAAGTGTTTAACTCAACATATAAACTTTTATTTAATTTTATTCTAAATGTAGTATTTGATTTTAAAGTATTATTTCATGTTAAATTAGCCTTAGTGTTTCCTAACTGAAGCAGTGGCAAATGTTGGGTGTTTATGCAGATTATTATCTCCCAAGATAATAGTTCTGTAAAGAATGAAAATAAAACTATTATTATTATAATGCTAATAGTTAGCGCTCTATTGGGGTAGCCATAACACGGACGTTCTCGCAAAATTTAGCTCTTTTGGGAGTCATCATTAGGAACTTCCCTCCAACATGTTCTGCAAAATATACAATGAAAGCTCATATGTCGTGATGACTTCCGTCACAAACATACTGTTGAAAGGAGTAATTTTTTTCGCTTCTGACATATAGCCACCTGGTTTTCCTTAGCAATGCCAAAGTGGTTTTATGTAATAAGTACTAATTACTACCAATACCCAATCCCAATTTGAATACTCCATACTCTTGGTGTCTCCGGGTGAATAAATTTCTTAGCCTTAACACAGGAGTTCTCGCAATTAGCTGAGACAGAATTCATAGACCAAGGTTTTTTCCTTTTGGGACTCCTCAATGAACTACCCCTTGCATTGCGATGTTTGAGATGAAAGTTTTGTGGGATTTCATTGAATGTCACAAGCCACCCCCAGAAAATACAAAGTACAAAAGAAAAAGGAAAGCTTTAGTTAGCAAGAGCTATGGTGTGATATCTGATCAGTATCTCTGGAGGGAGAAAACGAAACCCAACCTCACTCCTCCCTTAGAAAATTTGGTTAGCTAAGCCAATGGTCTTGTCAACAAATCTGTTTACAAAAGTACTGTCTCTAGAAAAAAATTCAGAATATTTAATCTTAATTGAGCATGGAACTCAATTTTTCCACGTATATCGTCCTTTATTGGCATATATCTTGCCATTTATTATATTACTTCAAACATTATTTATTAAAAAATGATTTAAAATATTTTTATCCTTGAAGGGTTATAATCCTTAAAAAAAATATAATAAATTTCAACTCTTTTTGATATTTTTTTCATCCATATATACCAAAGCAAACATATAATATTGTATGGCCATACATCAAATCATTCCAACAGTATGCATAAAAGAATCATTTCATACAAGAAAGCAAAGTAAGGATTCAAACTTTTTGAGTGTTATTAAAATTTTTACTAAATCAATAATCATAATTATAAAAAAGTTAAAGGATGCAGTCATATAAATTAAAAATACAAAGAACACATCATTACATTATATTTCTAATAACATAAGATTCAGTCTAAATAGACAGATTTGGCTTAAAATAATTTTGCTAGAAGACTGTAATAGCAATGATTGTATATGCGAGTTCAACAAATAATTTTATTGCTAAAATTACAGAATGGAATATCACACAATTTGACTTTTATTTTCCCAAATCATTTGAGAACATTTCTTATTATAATTATTACTTTTCAATTCAGTTCATATTCTTACAAACCAGTATACATCTTTTCTAAATATAAGATGAAAACATTTAACATAATTTTTTTTTTACAATAGCATAATTGATAATTAAAATAGAATAGAGAAAACAGTGCAATGAAGGGAAGAGTTTATTTATTTCAACACTATGGGAACCAAATTTTAACCATATTGAAAGATGAGTACTGAAACACTACAGCTTAAGTATTTTCATATTAAATTTCTGAACTGTCAAGTAAATTAATAAAATATACACCAAATAGTTCTGACAAAATAAAAGAACTCTGATTTTCTTTATTATCAATTGAAAATAAAGTAAAATATAACATAAAATTACAATACAATGTATTGCATCATTTTACTATAGTTATAAAAGATAGCATCCTTAGAACAATCAAATCCGATTACTTTATACTAAACTTAAACAAATGTAAAATACAAAATAACAAAACAAGATGCACTATTTCATTACAGCTTTACTATATCAGTCAGAAGTTCACATTCAGTTTATTGGATATTGAGTATTAGCATAATGTCACACAAACTTTGGTTGACCTTTGACAGACATTACAGGTAAAAATGATTAAATACCTGATAGATATTATAAAAAGACATGTCTATAATAAGCAACAAACATTTAAAAAAAAAAAATCCTATTTTTCTTGTCTCAAAGTGAACAAATAATAGAACAAAATAATATATTTATTTACGAAATTTCATTACAATAGTACAACAAAACAATAACAACTTCCAATATCGAAGGATACTCCATAATAAAAATGACTAACACATTTATTCTAAATTATAGAATATTAGAAAAAATGACTATACTGAAACATGAAACTGATATAAATACTAGCATTTGATCGGTGAGCTTAATGACTATAATACAAACAATTAAACAAACAGTAAATGTTACTTCCTGTTTAAGTCCAAACGACAGTTAACAAAATATAGAAAATGTAATATAATAAATAAATATAAATCTTTATTAGATACGAGTGGGGGAGGAATCGTTTCCCAGTCTTGTTTCAAAGCTAAAAATAGAGGATTTATCATACTGATATCCTTTTAATAATAAATGGACACCTCATACACTATTCATAAAACAGACAGCATCCATCATCAGAAAGTGGATAAAGCGTCCTCTATTTTTCCTAATAACCTGAGCTATCATCAGACTGTTCATCATCGCAGGTAGAATGCTTTCGTTTACGAGATATTTCTTTAAGGAGAGAAACATCTTCGCTCTTAGCTTTTTCTTTTCGGAATTCGTATACTAAAGGATAAATAGTTTCTATGGCTCGTTGAACATCCAGCACACTTGGAGCTGAAACATTAAAAAAAAATATTTATTTTTTTTTAAATTATAGATTTAATGTAATAAACACAAAAGTAAGTCCTAAAACCAATACCCTTTCATGGCTACCTCGATTGTGTTTCATTGCATCACTATATTAATTACCCTATGAACACAAATGACATGGAGTACCAACAGGAGTATTCAAACTTTTTGAGAACACTCAAGTGTATTCAATCGATCTCAATTTTTCCTAGGTTACATCTTCCCGATCACGCATAACTAATGAATGTCAATATAGCTACCTCTCAAGAGACCAAAAAAGAGTTTTACGTTTTACTTGTACCTTCACCTTTGTGAATTTTTTTTTATCTCTGGGCCTATTAATACTGGATAATAAAAACAACAATCTCATTGAGACAAAACCGTTATCTCCCCAACTATATGGCCTACCAAAGATACATAAACCGGAAATTCCTATAAGACCAGTTGTTACTTACATCAACAGCCTGTAACTATAAACTTGTCCATTACTTGAACAATTTATTCAAAATCTCATTTTCTCCACAACACACGGTAAAGAACTCAATAGCGCTGGTCAACAATATTAAAAACATAGTAATTCCAGATAATGCAAAATTAATATCATTCGACGTGAAAAATCTTTTCACAAGTATCTCATCACCAGAAACAACAGAAATTTTAGAACAGTTAACCTTCCGATCAAATCTATCACCGCTAGAAAAACTAGAATTTTACAATTTGATGTCTAATATGTAAAGTTACATTTTTGGGAAAATAAATAAATTAACTTATTTTCACTTTTTATATATTTATATTTGTTTTATATAACTTTGACTCTTTTCTCAGGGCAGGGTTACTAGACAATCAGACACAGACACACGGAACTATTACTAATACAAAACATAATAAAACGCGAAGCGTCAATATATCTTAAATTTAACACTTTCTTCTTTGAAGAACGATATAAGGTCTAATAAAGTCTTTGAAGAACGACGACCGTGGTCTATGCGATATAATTAAAATGTGTTACCAAATGATGTAGATCTTAAATGTGGATGAAGTATTACGGGAGCTCTTAAGATGTCTGCTCCGGTCCCTGGTCCAAACAACAACAATAGCTACTCTCCCTTTTTTGTCCGTTACACCACCTACAGGTTTCAAAATGGCGAACTGCCATTTTGATTCTCCAATGCGAATGGACTATTTATTATTTTCAGAGGTTTTCGTTTGATCAAAATCTCTTCAACTTCTTTTTATTTTCTTATATTAGACTTATTGTCGAAGTATTGATAAATTGATCATCTCCACCCACTCGATCATTATGGCAGTGGTTCTGTTGAAGTCCAAAATAGAGCCGCCATGTTTTTAAATGAAGGCGTCTATTTTGGTTCCATTTATGATGACTAACACACTTTGGATTATAATTTTTGATGATTGCAGTCAGGATAAATAAATGTATTATTTTACTGAGAATCCCTATTTCCAAATACTAAATCTAATTTGAGATACATAAAAATAGTTATTTACTACATACATAAAATCTGAAAAAATGTGTATATTACATTTCTCCCTCCTTCTAGGTAAAAAAAAATAATAATGATATTTTGCACGCAAATATTATTATTATTATTTTTTTTTTTTCATCTTAAATTATACAAGTGAATACTGAAACATCCATACTCCATTCATTCAATTAAACATTAATTCCCAATTGCCTCTGAGTTACTAATAATTACACTTTTTGATTTCCTTAAACACTAAATTCAAGTTTAATTTTATTCTTCATTTTCTTCTTAATTATTGATTTATATAATTTTTCTGACTTATCTCCAAACAGAATACAATTAAACTATATACAAAAAATTTTTCAAAAACTATACATAAATTATATAAACGAACAAATTGAGAGAGGACAGTTACATTTTCAATATATACAAATTAATTTTTGTTGAGACCCCAATAAGATGTGGTTCTACTATTAATAAAAAAAAAAAGGATATTGTGACTAAATGAGAAACATTGTTATGCTACCAAAATCAAAGAAAAAAGGAATGAGCAAGAGAAGATTGTGCAACAGAAAATGAGTAAAACAACAATTTAATTATACCAAAAATAATCACTGTCATTGTTAATAATTAAATTTTATTTAAGTATTCTAGTAGAATTTGAGGCCTTATAATTTTTAAAGAAAACAAAAAATGTTAGCTCTGCGCTGAGCACCAATTATTTTAAATTTACATATAAACAAATAGCATCAATAGCTGGTTAACATATCACTAAAACATGTAATGATTATTAAGAAAAAAGAAAATATGGATTCTCATATATAGTAGATCTTAAATGAGAATTTTGAATTATTATTGCAACAAACACACCATAAGAAAAAACAAGGGTTGAAAGTAATAATTATTTTAAATTTAGGTCAAAAACTAAAAATTATTTTAGAGATAAATATTCCTAAGTTAACTACAATTCATGAATAATCGATGATCTGACTATTGGTTACAAAAAATCAACACCTATTAAATG
The DNA here is from genome assembly GCA_948150685.1 of Rhaphigaster nebulosa. Lineage (NCBI taxonomy): Eukaryota > Metazoa > Arthropoda > Insecta > Hemiptera > Pentatomidae > Rhaphigaster > Rhaphigaster nebulosa. Next base: position 164,275,031 of record OX411306.1, on the reverse strand, counting down.
AGAGATATTTTTCTTGATAATTTAATAAGCTCTTAAAATGTAATTCTTAAATATTTTTCAATAAATCAACTAAACTTTTCTTATTAAAATCAAAATGACCTTTACTTAATAACAATATTGAAAAGGTTTTTTTTTTTGTTTTTTTTTAAAAATAATTTCCCATCAAGTTATTTCTATATCCAAATTTTTCAATTTTATTTTTAATAAATTTCTGTACCGGCTCATGATCTAAATGCAATCCACCCGGGTCATACACTTTAAATGTACTCCAAAAGCATAAGGGCTTAATTCCAAACATACACTGTATAGGTGCATGTCTGATATAAGTTAAATGCGGGAAATATTCAAGATTGATAGAAAATCATTCCATCTATTGGTGGCAAACCGGGTGGCATTATTGCTTAAACACTTTAATGGGGTATTAACTTGTTCCATGAATTCAAGATTGGATTTTTGATTCCCAAACACTCTGACATTCCGATTTTCATTCTCTTTTTTACTAAACCGCCCAATCTCATGTTTATATTGCGGTTCTATTTTCACAAACATGTTGCTTGTCTTATTTTCTTCCACGAGACTTTCATAAATTTTTTCTGATAATTCAGAGTCATTTCTATGAGCTACATTAATTTTTTCAGATGTTTCAGCGTTTTGTGAGCTCAATTTTAAGGTTAAATTAGTTTCGACCAATTCATCTTTAATTATTGATAGACCCGGTTCACTTCTTTCTGGTATCATTGAATTATTTGTTTTATTATCATTTTTAAAATTTAATTCTCCATTACTTATAAATTAAAAGTTTTAAATTCTTTATTTAAATTATCAACTTTTTTATCGAGTTCAGGACTTCCTTCATCGGATTTTTTGTCGAGTTCAAGACTTCTTTCCTCGGATTTTTTATCCATTCTTTTCAACCTAAATATCAAATGTTTCAACACGCTATTAATGTCTAAATTATCGCTATTCATATCAATTACCGAGTCTGAATCATTCTCGTCTCCTAGGCATTGGACAACCGTCTCTTCCTGAATCTTATCCATAATTTTCCACTTTTAAAATTTCTGTGAGCTGCGTCCTGATAGTCGTGACCTAATTTTTAACTTTTAACGAATAAGGCCACGCGTTATTGGGCGACAAATATGTAAAGTTACGTTTTTGGGAAAATAAATAAATTAACTTATTTTCACTTTTTATATATTTATATTTGTTTTATACAACTTTGACTCTTTTCTCAGGGCAGGGTTACTAGACAATCAGACACAGACACACGGAACTATTACTAATACAAAACATAATAAAACGCGAAGCGTCAATATATCTTAAATTTAACACTTTCTTCTTTGAAGAACGATATAAGGTCTAATAAAGTCTTTGAAGAACGACGACCGTGGTCTATGCGATATAATTAAAATGTGTTACCAAATGATGTAGATCTTAAATGTGGATGAAGTATTACGGGAGCTCTTAAGATGTCTGCTCCGGTCCCTTTTGATTTTTGATTCTCCGGCCATTTTGATTCTCCAATGCGAATGGACTATTTATTATTTTCAGAGGTTTTCGTTTGATCAAAATCTCTTCAACTTCTTTTTATTTTCTTATATTAGACTTATTGTCGAAGTATTGAAAAATTGATCATCTTCACCCACTCGATCATTATGGCAGTGGTTCTGTTGAAGTCCAAAATAGAGCCGCCATGTTTTTAAATGAAGGCGTCTATTTTGGTTCCATTTATGATGACTAACACACTTTGGATTATAATTTTTGATGATTGCAGTCAGGATAAATAAATATATTATTTTCCTGAGAATCCCTATTTCCAAATACTAAATCTAATTTGAGATACAAAAAAATAGTTATTTACTACATACATAAAATCTGAAAAAATGTGTATACTACAATTTGTTACATAGTTATTTGTTACATAGTTATTTTCAATTTGATGGAAAAATCTTCAAACAGGAAGAAGGCTTACCGATGGGCTCCCCTCTCTCACGTCTTCTGGCAGATTTATTTATGGACAAAAAATTCTTGACCCAAACAATTCTCAACAAGCTCAACATATCATATATTGATATCGGTATGCAGATGATATTATATACCTATTCTCTGGTATGACAAGACAAATAAATAAATTCTTAAAGGAAATAAACGAAATTCACCCCTCTATTAAATTCACAGTAGAGCTGGAAAAAACCAAAACCATAAACTTTTTAGATTTAGAAATCTCAATAAAACCCAAACATGAATTTGGAATTTACCGGAAACCCACACACACGGATGTCATTATAAACAATGAAGCTAGGAGACCGATAGCACATAAACTCGCAGCCTTTAATAGCATGATTGTATATAGTGAGTCTTTTGAACATACCATCCATTAAATGAAAAGAATTATAATAAAGAAATTGAAATAATATATTCCATAGCAAAAAATAATGGGTACAATAAAACCACGATCTATCACATTTTAAAAAAACAAATACAAACAAAAAAAATATTAATGATATCTATTCAACAACCCCCGATGACAGGCCATTCATTTAAATGAAAAAAAAAAACAACATAAATTCAACAATAAATAATTTTCTTCTAGAATGCAATGCATATAGTCTAAACAAAAGAAACTAGAATCATTGCACTTAAAATTGTACATTAGCTTGGCTATACTTAAAAGTTTAAGTTAGGAAAAATATCTGATGTGGACAACACATGACTCCCTTGTACGCCTATTAAACTATAAATCGGTAGCTCAAAAAGTGATCCTGAATTTGATTACTAGTTTCCGAAGATTGCAGCATCTCAAAAATGACACTCGGTGTCGCGACATCCATCAATTGACACACACACAAGCTTTCTGGAGGTCTCATTCCATTATTATATTAAATTTTCTTTCAGTAGGTAAAAAGTTCCCAAGAGATTTCTTTGTGTCCCTAGATGAAGCATTGGAAATCGACAGTTTCGACATTTTAGGCGGAAGAACCCACATAACTTGTATCTTATACTCCTGCTGCAGATTTGTTCTTCTCACAAATGGGGAGGAAAACCAGTATTTTACATTCAATAGTAACAAGTAATAAGAATGTTTAATTGCAGTGAAAAAAAAATCGTATTTGTAACCTTTATTACCGAACCATATGATCTCTCTAATTAATTTTAAAATAATTTCTGATGTAAGTTTAATATGACCTTCAAGTAAAGTATCCTTTTCGGCTCATCAATTTTAACCAAAATCTAGTAAATACATTCATATCAATATAAAAGTCCTATTTACCAAATTTGAGATGTTTTACATTATATTTTAATAAAATTTTTTATGAAAGTCTAATATGAGCTTCAAGTAAAGTACCACTTCCGGTCTACTAATGATAACCAAAATTTATTATATTATTTATATTGATATGTAAGTCTTATATACCTAATTTGAGAAGTTTTGTATTATATTTTAATATAATTTTTGTTGAAAATCAATGATGACCTTCAAGTAAAGTACCACTTCCGGTAACCATGCAGTGACCAAAAAGGGAGGTTCACAACTAGATTTTACAGCAATCCTAAATACAAAATTTTAACTTTCTACGGCTAACCGTTTTTGAGTTATGCGAGATACCACGTACGTACAGACGTCACGACGAAACTAGTCAAAATGGATTCAGGGATGGCCAAAATGGATATTTCCGTTGAAATCTGAAAACAGAAAAATTTTCGCGATTATAATACTTCCTTCCTTTACTTCGTACAAGAAAGTAAAAATGAAATAAGAAAACTATCAACAGGGTTTACTTCAATTGATTTACTGATTAATAGAAATATATCTGAATTTATTGTTTTTCCATTTCTATCAAGATGATTTGGAAATGTGTTCTGTGGTAAGAAGTATCCAGAAAGAGTAGAACACTGAAGGGCGAGTTGTTTTTCCACTCTGCAGTTGTAGGCACATAGCCAGGTGCATTTGTGAGAACATGCAATCAAGATGTACTTTATAACTAATTAGCATACATTTTTCAGGCTTTTTAAGGAACAGATTTATTCTAAGGAATTTTGATAATTTACCCTATCATCATTCTATTACACTATCATTGAATTTAGAACCCAAGGAGATTAGATTCACTAAGGCAGACACTTCATTTCTTCATAGACCACTAAATCTCTGATTCATTATAGACCATCATCATGTTTTTACTGCACCATTTATCAAACAAATTACAGATTTAGAAATTTAGTGTGAAGCTAACTCAGTTATTGTAAACTTTTTCACAGATTCTCACAAATTAATATTTCAGTGACTTAAATTTAACAAAACAGATCTTTGAACAGAACAGGTTCTGCTTAAACTTTAGAATACAGATTTTAGAACCTCAGAATTTCATTGGAGTAATCCTTAAAAAAGAATATTCTTATTTAATAAAAAAAAAAACCAAGTAGGCCGGCAGTGAATAACGTGAATGAAAAAGAGCAAAAGGCATTCTATCAAAACGAACAGCGGTAGTTTATTTCAGTCAAATCTCATTTATTAAGAAATGTTTCTATAAACAATAAACGATTCACCAGCATAATATATAACTATTGAATTTTTTTATCCACCTTAACTAATATAATTAAATAATCTCCGACCATGCTATGCCGACTCCGTGTCCCCAAATGCTATTGTGTATGTATTTCTAACAACTCCATTTTATACCACATGCAACCATATTATGCACTTATAACATATTTAAAATATTTATTAAATGCTTACTTTTATAATTTTAAATATAAGTCAGCAAAAGGTCATTTAACTAAAAATAAATGATCTTACCTGTTACCGTAATACTTCCGGTAGAAAATATTTTTAAAGTAGCTTTTGGATTTTTAAGCTTATAGGTTACACCTGGATGTAATTCTGGTTCATATCTAGAAAAAAAAACTGATTAATTATTTGCAACTATATAATATTGATTACAAAGACCATTTTTGGCTTGGGTTAGGGGTGCTGTCAAATATTTAAAAAACAATAACAATTGTTAACTGTTTAATTTGAGCCGACATTTTGGACTACTTTGAAGATATTCTTTAGGACTGCAAATAAAAGAAAAGAGTAGTATACAAACAGAGTAATGATAGATTATTAAAGATGGAATACCATAATTATAATAACAAATAAGGGGCTAATTATATATAAATGATACAACTAACTTAGCATATATAATTTAAAAATAGATAAAAATAAAAGTTACATAAAACTGAATACAATTAAAATTAAAAAAATATTTTACGTGCAACGATAAAAGGTAAGATGAAGAAAGGGATTATGAATGAGAACATCATACAAAACAAAATAAATTCAGTGAAATTAATTTTAATATAGGAGCTCACCAAAAGAAAAATTCAAGGTCAGGTCATTCCAAAGGGAAGTGAAAGGAAGGAAGTAAAAAAAAACTGCTGAATCTCAAATTAAACTTTACTACCTAGTTAGGCTACTTTGGTGGCCATCAGCTAGAGACTAAAGAGATTTACAAAGAGGGGAGTCCTCTGCAGAAAAACTTTTGAAAAGCTGTGCTAGCTGCTTTTTAGAGTTCATGACAATGAAAATCTTCATGCACCTCAATGGATTTATATGATTAGGAGAAACGTCATGCCCGGTAATAAATGCATAAAGTCTATTATCTTTATCTTCAAAGACCATACATTAGGAGCAGTACACTTTGCTAATCCAAATTGAATATGATAATGAATTTTTCACCATCAGTCATTTAGAATAGCTTTATTTTCCAATTTAAGATTTATCTAATAATACTAAGAGTTAACTGGCATTTTAGGAACAGCTTAAAATTGATTTTACATGGGTAAACTTCCTATTGTAACGATATACCAAGGAAGACCATGGAAGAAGTACTGCATGGAATCAGAAGACGTGGGAGACCAAAGCTCTACTGGAAGGATGGAGTTGCACATGATGCTAGGACCCTACTTGGCGTTCGTAACTGGTTGGTTGCTGCACAGGATTGGGACAACTGGCGGAGGCTGATCCAGGAGACCGTGACCTAGAAATTGGTTGTGCACCAATAAAGAAGAAGAAGAAGCTTCTTGGAAAAATGTAAAATGACTCGAGCACAACTAATTAGAAAGTAGTGTAGATAAAAAAATTATGAGTAATAAAAATATAAATCAATTACTTTCGGTGATTGCTGACTAGTCGACCTGGCTAGACATATACCTAGTTATGGATTCACAAATGAAGTCATAAGTGCCTCTATATAGAGGCAGGCTCATGAAGGATAAGGAATTTAAGTGGAGAGGAAGTGTTGTGGAATGAGAAGGAGAGGAGGGCTATCCAGATTTTTTTTAAAAATAAATTCAGAGGAAGTGTTGTGGAATGAGAAGGAGAGGAGGGCTATACAGATTTTTTTTTAAAATAAATTCAAAGGAAGTGTTGTGGAATGAGGAGAGGAGGGCTATCCAGATTTTTTTAAAAAATAAATTCAACACTTGAGAATATAAATAATATAAAAACGGAAATATACTGTTTGTATGTTTTGTGATTGAGGTTCAATACAGATGTAAATGTATTTATAAGTCAATTTTTTGTGGTTAGGGACTGTGGTAAAGATGGAGATGTAATCGAAATTGAAGGAGTGATATGAGGAGAGCACGTTCAGAACGTTTTGAGATGATAGTGTTTCAGGAAGAGATGGAGAATTTGTGTTGAGAGATACATGTTTATTTATGCAAAAAGTTGTTTTACTAATAGAAGCATTTTATTAATTTTATTCTATTTTTAAATTAAAAAACTTGTATAAGTATTATTTTATAAATTTTGAGAATATACAGTCAAACTTCCATAAATCGGAAATCTTTATATATCGAACTTTCTATATATGGAACAAAAAATCCCAATTTAAAAAATATAAAATTTGATTGCCATCAAAAAGAGCCCTTGGTTTACATACATAAGAATGCGTTATAATTAAATAAGAAAATTTTTTTTTCACTGGTTTGCAAAGCAATGGAAATTCAGAGATCTTATTTCAGAAGAAGCACAGGAGTAGCAAAATTCTCTGAATCTCTTTCCTAGCGTAGAATGAAATTTTCATTTTAAATTCAGTTTAACTTTGCCTCTCTTATTGTGAACATTACTCCTAAACATAACTTTGGTGATGAATTATACACAAATAAACATTAGAAGCTATTTTGGGTGAACACAAAAATAAATTAATTTTTATGTATGTTTGCATATTTTTAATACATGTCCATATTAAATTATAAATGCACATTTGTAAAAAATCTGCCATCACAGATGTAATTTTTCAAATAAGTGTATTTATCGTTCAATTTTGTTTTTCTTTTACCCTAAAAAATTGCCTTTGTTACTCCATTAACCCCAAAAATTACCTTTGGTGCTTCTCTAACCCTAAAGAATAGCTGTAATTATTTTTAGCCTAAAAAGGGTAAAAAATTACAATCTTTCTAAGTATTAAATTTTTTTAAGGAACCTTCATGTTCGATATATAGAGTTCAACTCAACTAACTTTATAGATCAATTAGATAATGAACTAGAATATCAACATACCAAATTACTTTACAAAAATCAAAAAGATGTTACTAACAATATTAAAAACTAATAATGGACAATAACATGGCTCCTCCATTTTACTTTCATGGTAATCCCATAAAAAGATACTGTAATACCAGAGAGTAAATTAGATCTAGGTGTTTTTTCCCTTTAAATACCTAAATTACTTAGGAACAAAAACAACACTTTACTAACTCTTTATACTCCATTGTCACCAATAATGCGACATTTATAATATGACTTTAAATGAACTATCACTGCTATGGAGACACATAAAGACATTGTGTGTGAATTGATGCATGTGTTTATCCTAAAGTGTTTATAAACAGCGTTAACAATAATTTTTTTTTAATACATAAGGGCTTACAATGTAGCAAGTTGTGCAATAAAGATAGAAGATTATAATAGTAAATAAGTGATGTAGAAGATAAAATTGATTTTGTTTTGAGATGATTCAAGTAAAATATTAGTTGATGATATTGGAAATAATTCGAGAACAGAAAGTGAAATAATAAAAATGGTGCAAATAAAAATGAAGAGCTCGAGGCCAAAATTATAACGGAAACCAACTACGCTAAAACAAATTGAGGACTAAAACTCTTAGCAATAATTCTATAGACGAGATACAAATAAGAAAGAATTCTGGGGCTTTCTCGTAGTCATCCTCAATATGGCCACAATAACTTTACATACTATGCAAGAGTATTGGTCAACTGAGTATAGTACTAGAATACTATTTTTTATCTAATGTGTGGACTAGAAGGGTGATTAATCAAATATTTGTTTAGATTAAGAGGTAGGGGATTGATGTGGTTCTGGAGGGACTGAGGCAGAGAATAGGTGAGGAACCAAGGAGGTGGTAGAAAGTGCTGAGGAGAACTCTCCAGAGGAGAGGAACAGAAGGTTGCTAGTGAAAAGGGCTCAACCCTCAGGAAGTACTTCCCTACTGTCTACTCCTTATTAAGGATTGATAAATTATTTGCCACTTCTATAATTTTTTTTTTATTGAAAACTTCGAATGTTATACATCCATCTTCAATTCTAAAAATACACAAAAATTAAAAAATAAGCAATTCAAAATACAATTTGGTATTATTATACATATTAAATTAAATTTTATATAAATTAGTATTATAAAACATTTACAAATTTAATTAAGACAAGAAATCAAATACATGTTGGTACTTACCATATTATCATTAGTAGATTATATCAAACATAAAAGTTTGTATTGGTTTGTTTTCGCACTGAACTAGTAATGGAAGAAAGGTGGGGTGTTTATAGGTAAACGGTTTAGGGGTTGTTTTTTCTGTTATGGAAGGGAATAAATTTAAGATTGGACTATTGGAGATATTTACTTTGTCATTTAAGCAAAAATCTGGATTGGAGTTTAAGAATTTTACTATTTCAAGTGATTCATATATATTTAATTTAAGACTATTTTCAATGTGATGTATTAATTTAAATTTAGCTCCTGAGTCTTTGATAAATTCATGGATTTTTCATTCATTACAATATGAGGATAGGATTTTTTCTATTTTAAATGCAGGGTTTAATCCTAGGTTTTTCAATTCATTTCCGACTTTGGTGGATATAGGGCCATAATATGGCATCAAGACATAATGTTTCAGGATGGGCCTGTCTTCGGGGGTTATGAATAGATATCATTAATTGACTTTTTTTGTAGTTGTTTTTTTAAAATGTGATTGATAGTGGTTTTATTGTACCCATTATTTTTTGCTATGGAATATATTATTTCAATTTTTGTATTCTAATTCGGAGGTTGTTGAATAGATATCATTAATACAAGCTTTATAAACAATGAAGCTAGGACACTGATAGCACATAAACTCGCAGCCTTTAATAGCATGACTTACCGTCATTTCAACATAACATTAAATGAAAAGAATTATGTCTTGATTCCATATTATAGTCCTATATCCACCAAGGTTGGAAATAAATTTAAAAAACTAGGATTAAACCCTGCATTTAAAATAGAAAAAATCCTATCCTCATATTTCCCTTCTCCTAAAGACAAAATAGACCCTTTCCAAAAAAGCAGAGTATAAAAACTAAATTGTAATGATTGTGCAGCCAAATATATGGGAAAAACTGGAAGATCACTAAATCAGAGATTAAAGGAACATATTAGGGCATATAATAATAAAAAAGAAATTTCCAACTTTGCAATTCATTTAAATGAAAAACCCATAAATTTATCAAAAACTCAGGAGTTAAATTTAAATTAATACATCACATTGAATACAGTCCCAAATTAAATATATATAATCACTTGAAATAGTAAAATTCTTCAACTCCAATCCAGATTTTTGCTTAAATGACAAAATAAATATCTCCAATAGTCCAATCTTAAATTTATTCCTATCCATAACAGAAATAACAATTACTCACCAGAATTACTAGAAAAAACAAACCCTAAACTGTTTACCTACAAACACCCCACCTTTCTTCCATTACTAGTTCAGAGCGAGAACAAAGCAATACAAACTTTTATGTTTGATATAATCTATTTAAACCTTGGTGAGTACCAACACGTATTTGATTTCTTGTCTTAATTAAATTCATAAATGTCTTATAATACTAATTTATTTTACATTTAATTTAATATGTATAATAATACAAAACTACATTTTGAATTGCTTATTTTTTAGTTTTTGTGTGTTTTTAGAACTGAAGATGGGATGCATAACATTCGAAATTTTCAATAAAAACAAAATTATAGAAATGGCAAATAATTTATCAATCCTTCTATACCATAATGCGGACGTCAACTGTCTATTCCTTACATTGAAGTGGGTTCACCCTGATTGCTGGTCCTCACAGATCCCAACTGGTCACAGAGGGTTTCGGGAGAAGTTGCATAAACATCGACCCCCGGTTCCCACTAATGGAGTACCTGATACGGCAGAATATGCTGTGATATCCTGCACTACCATGGACGAATATTGGGCCAGGTTATCAAGGAAGACCGTAAGTCCGTCGTCGGCAAGGCTACCTTCCCGCGATTGATGGAGAAAGTGAATTACACCTTCTTCATAGAATTCAGAAGGAGATGGAGAGCTGTAGTAGTCCCTACACATTCCATCTTTAGTAGAGGTTGCCCACCCGAAGAAGAGGAAGCTCAGAGGTGATTACCACTGGGACTGTCTGAGGAGCTGCATTGGGGGGAAGAGCAGTCAATGCTGGAGGAGTGAGGAAGCAGTAAGGTGCAGTCCCAACAGTAAGGTGAGCAACTGCACCACACAAACCCTTTTTTCTTTTATGTTCCCAATAAACAAAACCCCAAAAGATATAGAATAGGTAGAATTAATAAATAAATCGTTATTATAGGCAGATATGGCATTCACAAATCTCATGCACCTCATACTGTCGAAACCATATATACCAGAAATGGTCAGGCAGGGAACAAGAAAAAAAAATGTTTGCACCACCATTTTTATATATATATATATATATATATATATATATATATATATATGGAGCGGGGTAGCTCAGTGGGTAAGGTACTGCGCTACTAATCTCAAGGTCCCGGGTTCGAGACCGGCTGAGGCCAGATAATTATTTATTCTGTATTCAGCCGTGGATCAACCCTGTGGGATCGGGAGACCCTCCTGGGGCTCACCCAGCCTCTATAAAGTGGGTACCCTTAATTGGGGGAAAAGCCTGGCGGTTGAGCGTGATCTTGGCCGAATCACCTCCTTGCACAACCGTTGGCCTAGAAACAGTACGACCCTTACCAAGTACTGAACCCAAGACCCTTATCGGGTTGTAGAGGTACAGGTTTTTTATATATATATATGAAATGGTTACTAATATAATGCTGGAGTGATCCGTGTGGATCAGATTTTTATTTTAAATTCAGTTGATGCATTAGGTAACAAAAAGTCTAAGCCATACTTCTAAAATTTATGAAATGGTGTAGTTAAAAGTCACAGAAATGTTTGCAAAAAAGCTATAACACCACAAATACCGTCGGGAGAATTATTAAGATAAAGTGGAACAAACAACCATTCGCCATTAAAAATTACATTTTTTAAAATCATAAGATTTGAAATAAATATAACAGGAAAATTCTTAATAATAAAATTATTAATACATCAATTTGTCACAGAAAACTAATTAATTTATAAAATACTGATTTAACATGACAACTCATACACATTTTTCAAAACAATTAAAACATTTACTTACTCTGCTTCTCGGTGTCTCTCAGAAAACAGAGTTATTTTAATAGCAAAAGGCATGGAACAAGTCCCTAGAACATTAACAACTCTGTAATTTGTAAAACGTGTCTTGAAACCAAGATGTTGAAGTCGTCTCGCAAATCTTCGGGCAGCAACATGAGACATTTCTTCAGAGGTAGCTCCAGTACATGTTACTTTACCTGATGACCACATTGAAGCTGTTGTATATGGTTTTCTTAACTTCATAGTTAACATCTAGGGTAAAAAAAATAAAAAAATGAAATATATATATATATATATGAATGTGCTTACTATTAATATCAACAACACTTACATTACAATAGTTTAAATAAAGAATGGAGATTTAAGATAAAAATATTGCTTTGAAATAAGACAACAAGGTCACAGAAATGATTGATAAAACAAAAATGAGGCTAAGTAATGATCAAATAAATGGAAATAAACTACAGTCAATATAATAGTGAGGAAATACAATGTTATATATATATATATATATATATATATATATATATATATATATATATATATATATAAACTGTATAAAACAACGATAATAATCAATATTTATTTGTTGTATATTGGTCTATTAAATAATGATTGATAATACTGTTTGAAATATAAGTACCATATAAATGCAACTAAGCACATGCCTGAAATCTTAATGAATTTTTCCAAAGGAAAATTCATTTTGAGCCAGAATAGAGTTAATTCAATACACACAAAGAAAATGTTGGGTAAATCTACATCTTAAGATTCAGATAGTTTTTCCTGTAATTATTTACGAAAACTTTGTGGTATCTTAAATTTCTTGAACATCTTGAAAATAAGACTATGATTACTCTGACCCTGTTGGTTACTTACAACATTAAATTCAATCGATCTCACAACACAATTGGTTTCATGAAACCCTTAGGCCAGAGCCCCATCAGGAGTGACTGGTGTCACGGCAAGTCACCCAAGAAAATGAATCCAAGATAACATTAAAAACAAACACACCGACACCTGGTTACCAACCAGCTTAGTCATCTACCAAACAAACCCGACTGTTTTTTCATCCAGTGACAAGGTGAAGCATGGACAATGATGCTCTTATTTCAGCTGTCTTAACAGACAGATCCTGTGCAATCAAGGATTTCATAAAAATCCAAGAGTACTAAAAAAACTTTGGGAAGAAGTAGCACAGGATGGTATCATACTTATCATTAGTAATTTATTGCTAGTAATTTATCTATTAACTATCTAACCCGGCAATGCTTCACTATTGCTAGATTCGAGTATAAAGATTAAATGAGCACAATTGGAAGTTTGATATCAATTATATTACTAGCTAACATTAGATATTTAAATACTCATTATTATTTTTGTGTTTTGGTTCTCATAAATTGCAATTAATCAAAAAAAGGGACGGGAGCAGATTATAATAAGTTGAGCAATTTCCATTATTACATCATCTTAAAAAATATTTACTTTAACTCTTACCAGTCGAATAACAGAATATGCAGACAAAATGATCAGAGACTATCAATATGGTATTAGATGGAACCATTTTCCTAACACCAAATATTATAAAAAAAGTTAAAACCTTTATATCAATACTAGCTGAACCGGTAATGCTTCACTATTGCTACTGAGGGTATTACTCAATATTTGTTTTGTACACGTTCGCTTTGTATGAGATGTTGATCGATATTTTCTTTTCCTTTTTGCAGCCTTTCGTAACTTTTCAGCCGCAGCACATTCTTTGACTTTATCTATTTTTCATTAAAATTAATTTAGTGCCATTTTTGCTCAATAGTATTCAGAAAAAAATTTTAAAACGTTTAATTTAATGTCTTGCAGACATTTTCAAGTAACAGGATCACAATGATAATAAATTTGTCTAAATGGCAATAAACTTTCACGTTTTCACTTTATTTTTTCTCTTACACTTCAATTTTAATAACAAAATAACGTTTTTACACAATGATTTCACACTTATAAAGTTTTTTAGTCAACTTGCATCCACAGGTATCAAGCTAGACGCTTTTTCTCTTAGGGATTTATTAATAACATTTTAATGAAAAATAGACAGATTTTATTATTGCTAAACCTTCTGGGGACTATTAAGATGATATACTTAAAATCAGGTGAAGATTGGATAAGTAGTTTTTGGGGTTCGCATTTACAAATGAAAAACCGGGCCATCCTTTTATATAGTATGATTTCCGGACGGTAAAGTTAATAATTATTTATTCAGGGAAAACTATACAGCTGACTCCACACCACTAAACAATTTCACCACAAATTAAATATTATTTCAAAATAATTTTTTTTTTTTACTAAGCAAACTCAATTCATCAAGCACCAATCTAGTTCGATTAATATCATGAACCCATATTTTCACTGACAAGGGGAATGCACAGTGTGCCCATCGCTGATTTTGATCAAATTTTTTTGGGTTGAAAAAAGTTGACCCATATTCCTTGTTTCATTCAATGGGATTAAAAAATGACAAATTTTTTGTCTACAATAATATAGCAGTGTTATAAAATTGAAATATTTACTATTTCTTGATCACAAATATTGTTTTTATATTATGATATGTACATGAATAAGAACTTTTTAGGCTGTATTTATGTGTAATATAAAAACATTATTCGGGATCCAGAAATAGTAAATTTTAGTAATCCAATTTTTTAATAAAATTAAATAATTGAATTTTAAATAGAATTCTATAAATTTTACTAGCTGAAATTATATATAGAGCCCATGCTTCACAGGCTTAAGACAGCACATGTCGAATGATAGTCTTATATATGCTAGCTAACATGTGCCTTAAACTCTTCAAATCTATAAAAAGTATAGCACAACAATCTGAAAAAGAGACAAGGCCTAATGGTTCACCATGTTGATTGTTGACGCAGGAAGGTATGAAGTGGAGAGCCATGTGGAATTCCTCTTAGCTACAATTTTGGTTTTCAAGAGAGGAACATTAATTCTTTCATTTATACAGGTACTCAGTTGGAAGAAGTAAAATAAATTAAAAAATGTAAAAGCATAAATTTGAAAAATATTACAATTGGTTTGTCTCAGCTGCCTGAAAATATATGACAATGCCCCTGACTTAGAGATAAAGTTCGACTAAATGGGAGTCACTTTTTAGCAAAATGGACAAACGAGCCCACTTGCAGAACATGTTTCTCCCTGTAGGTGTTATCTCAAATGTAACACAATAACAGGGGGAGACCAATATATATTTATATTAAAGTGCTGTAAGAGAAAGTACTTATCAAGTACTCTTATTCAGTCGAAACATAGACTATGTAAAAGATAAGAGAACAAGAATTTAAAGATTCTTTGTAGTATATTTCGTGCAGTTATGACTAACCAAGATTAGTATAGGAGTTCTAATCAAGACTTATATGACCTTGTTCATGTATCAGATCATTAAAAGAGGACAGTTAAGATGGGGTGGTCAAATTGATAACAGACAGGTGATTGATATTCAAGAAATTGTTGAAGGAGCAATCAAATCTTCTTCAGAGTCAGACTGCATGGAAAAACAAAGCTGGGGTAGGTAATTCTGTAGAAATCGGAAAACTGAGATTAAGATTTAAGCATTAACAAGTTGTCAGTTATCTGCTAAGATGATCAGCTAGTATAACAAGGCTAGATGGCTTTGAATTGTCCTAAAAAAAATTTGATTCTTAAAAGAATTTAACCAATGTTATCAAGAGTTTAGTTATAAATGGGATCACTCTATCTAAAAAACAAAAAGTTGTTCGAAACTGAAATTAGTTATTTTAGGTAGATATATGTTACAGCAACTTTTTCACCAAAATCGACTTGCTAGAAGTGGCATTTTATATCATTGATTCCATACATTTTCTCAAAAAAAAAGTTTAACAATTTTGTTCAAACTCATTATCAAAGTACAATTAAATGGTCTTTAATATCAGCCAAGTCTTATTCTCATTGATAGTCTGACAGAGCTTAATTGCCGAATTTTCAAAATTTCATGCTTTAAAGTACCTTTAATTTTGAAGGAATGAGATGGTCTGGGAGGCGGTCAAAAAGTGGAACACAAATAGTAAAAACTATTTATTAATGAACCGACATTTCGACCCACTTTGCAGGTCTTCTTCAGGGCTGAATAAACAAGATACAAAAATGAGAATAAAACAATGGCATATGCAGTAAATGAATTAATAATTAGTGACAGACTTAGTGAGAAAAAATGAAAACAATGATAAATTTGTAAAATGAAACTGATAGAGTAATGACAACTAAAAATAAATTAGTGAATATTAATACATTAAGCTGTTTATTAATAACAATGGCTATATAATAATAAAAATAGGTAAACTAAAAGAGAAATAACATTAACCAAAAATTAATAACTCTGCTAAATAAGTAAAAAAAGGGAATAAAAATAAATAAACAGAAAAATTTAGTACCTTGAAGCTCCAAGGGGGGAAGAGTGACTTAGCAAAAAGTAAAGTAATTTAGTTTCTAGTTGTCATTACTCTATCAGTTTCATTTTTATAAATTCATCACTGTTTTCATTTTTTCATTAAGTCTTTTTAATTATTAATTCATTCACAGTATATAACATTGTTTTATTCTTATTTTTGTATCTTGCTTATTCAACCGTGAAGAAGACATGCAAAGTGGATCGAAATGTCGGTTCCTTAATAAATAGTTTTTACTATTTGTATTCCACCATTTGAGCGCCTCCCGGACCATCTCATTCCTTCAAAATTAAAGGTACTTTACAGGATGAAATTTTGAAAATTCGGCTATTATGCCCTGCCAGACTATCAATGAGAATAAGACCTGATTGATATCAATGACGGTCAACCATTGATTATTCAATATCTTTAATTTTGTTTGTTTGAAATAATTAAACGCCTCTCTCATTGTAAGTAATAATAAAAAATGGATAAATTGAAAATTTATTAAAGGAGAAATATTTTCTCAGGATGAAAACAAATTTCCAGAAATAAGAGTAGTATAGATGCATAATATTCTGTTGGAAAGCTAAAAATTTTAGAAAAATTAATATCTAACACTTACAGCCATAGAAGGTAAAGGAGTGACGAAAAATGCATTAACTTGAGTAATTGTTGTAGTTAATAACTTCTACTTTTGTGTCATAAATTTTAATTTTCATGGAAACTAAAATAAAATTCATTTTCAACCAGACAAACCAAAAATGTATAGTGAACAGAATTGTCATAACTTGATAGTTTAACTGTTTTATTGTACTTTTATGAGAGAAGTAGTGAAAAAGTGCATACTGCTAAAAATATTTCATATAATGTTAATGTGAATTATTTGGAATTATCAATTTTAAAAAATGAATAAGCATTACTATTATAAATAGGGTGGTAACTGAAAGTTGTGTGATGGGCGCACCACACCAGATTTTTTTAATACCTAAATGAAATAAAGTATATAGCAGGTGGCAATGTGTGACAAAGTGTCACACAGGTGAAAAATACCACGGGCCTAGGCCCAAGGAAAACCTCGAATATGAAATGGGGATGTGATGTTTTATAAATTTGATTTCGATTCAATATTTTAATAAATTTTTATATATCTGTATATTTTCAGAAGTGTTCTTTCCTCTCCCTGTATAGGTACATTTGAATTCCACAGAATAATATATCAAATTATTTGATATGTAGTAATACAATTAATAACGAACATTATAGTATTGTGCATAACATGACCAATTTACAATATACAATATTTTCAGCTCTGAAAAAAGACACCCTGTTTGTATGGGGAGGGGAGAATAAAAAGAAATGTATTTAGTCAAGTGATCTTTTTGCATTAATTTTGTAAAATTAAAAACTATTGATACTTAAATATAATATATATTTTTATATTTTGTATTGAGGTAAATTATCTCAGCAATTAGCCACCGGTACATATTGCCTAAATGCGGGACGTCTGGCCACATTAATTATGAATAACACATAGCCATATTTTTAAAATTTGAGTAAGAAGCTCAGGGGCCTCAAAACTTGACTGCCATGGGCCTCCAAAATCATATCTATGCCACTGCCTTTACCTACATGAATCTTCCAGAATATATTCAACACTTTTACTTATCTAACAAAAATTCATTATTGCTTTGAAGCCCAAAGAGCATTTCAAAGCAAGTAATATATAAATTTCAAAAATATAAATAAATAAAAATCTTCTGATCATTATCTATTCCTCCTGAAGTACAACCGATAATTTTTTGTGGTCATCTATCGACTATCGCCCATCCCTAACGTTAGCATAGAGAAGGCTCTTCAAGTCCATAACTTTAAATTTAACCCTGTTTTTTTGGACTTTTAAGATCATGATAATATTCTATTGTCAAAAATAGAACACTTTATTAATAATCCCATGATTATAAAGAGGGACACAACTATTTTATTTAGCCGCAGTTAAGTTTTTAATCCTTAAAAAGATTAATGTTATTCAGCTAAAACCACTATTTTTTTATGATAGGCATCCAACAAACTAGGTAAGTTCCTTGCTATATTACCCATTAGGCAGCTTGGTATAGAAAACAACAAATAATAGAAAAAGTTAATAATAATTGAAATTGTGAAGGTCCATACCAAAATGTTACAATTCCATTTTGTTTAAAAAAAACTGGTGGAAAGGTCATGGAAAAATTACTTTCGCATATTAAATACATTATATTTCAAGCTTAAGTTGAACCAAATTGTGCCTAATACATTTTGAATAGTCCAAAGAAATCGTTAGATCAAAAAAAAAAGCATAACAATTATGTCATCCTTCAGCTCTTTCCATGAGAAACAAATTTTTTTGTACAAAATGAAAAAGTAACTTTTTGGGTGTGGATCTCGAAAATTCATAGATTAATACTATGATTTACTTAATGTATTATATAACCTTACTTTACTTCTTATTATTCTGAGTTATAACATAAGTTAATGACATTTTCAATTAATAAACACATTAAATTTGGTTTGTTATGATTCACTGCTAATTCTGACAAAAATGTTAACATTGTCTGAAATAGGATTAGTCCAGAATCTTTTTATATCAATTCTAATAAAACTCTGCTGACTATATTCTGTGTTTTGAAAATAGTGGTAATTGAACTCAATTTGAAGCATCTGATGTTTTCCACACAAAATAAATAGTCCAGCAGAAGGCCAAAAGCAAATTTAAGAACCTATAAGAATAATGTATTAGAAGATATAACATAAGAAGTTAAAAAGCTTTATAAAATACAAAGAGCGTTTTGGTTGGAATTACAATGAGCTCACGCCTAAGAAGAAGACTATGCCATTAGAATAACATAAGATAGGAAAAAAAAATGTCTTTAAATTTTCCTTTTAATAATTCAACGAACTTATGTTAAATACCTAAGAAATGTGCAGCTCAATATTAAATATACCTAACTTACAAAAACATGCTACAGAACAAAATTCTTCTTTAAAAATAGAAATTCAATTTTAATAAGTAACAGTGATATTATTATCTATTAGATTTTTACAAAAAAAAAGCACTGATATATATACAACAGTATACCAATAAATATTAGTTCCCAGGGAAATAACTTCCTCACAAGAAAACACATGTTTATTAATTTTTAAAAAAATCTTCAGTAATAAATTTGATAGAAATTAAGATATCAGACTTTGTACTGAAAATAAATGTATTAACATATAAATCTCAAAAACTCATACACCATAATAAAGCAATACCCAGAACTCTACTTATGGAGAACTAACAATAGCAAAACTGCATAATATAAAATAATAAACCACAAAAGAAAAATGATATGTATTACTAAGTGTGGCCATCACCTTAACCTGCTTCATGTGTCCTCTAAACCTCAAAAATATAGTCTTGTTAGTCAATGTAATGTGTGAGAAATTTACTAAACTTAGTCTAATAATTAGTATGAACACATAATCAGTATGTTGTGTTTTATAATTCAAGTAAAAAAAAAAAATGATTAATTGCTTCCTATCAAATAAAAAACTATAAATACAACTAAAACCTCAATTAAAAGAAATTTGAAAACATAAAACTGGATACAAATTTAATCCTTACCCCATTTTCTCTTCGATATTCAACATGACATCCAGTTAAAGCTATTTGGCGAAGGTTAAGATGACACCTAACACTAAAACTACACACCACATTATTTATAACAATGTCAACTTCAGGTTCATCACTGATTACCACCGGCAAAACAGCATTGTTCTGGTACCCTTCTTGAAAGTCATCAGAGCAAACTTGTTCCGATTTCATCTGACACAGAGTTTCATTACTAGCAGGCATTTCGTGAGCAACACCACCAGTAAGTTTATTCATTTCCAAAGCACTATAGCTTCCATTCTGAAGAGGTTTCATTCCGTTTCCTTGCAAAATTGTAGCCATTACCTCCAAAAAGTTTTAGGAATCTCTGAAACATGATAAACAAAATGCATTAACTAAGCAATAATCAGTTTATAAATTTAATGAGTTTGCTTATAACTGTTAAAATTACTCAATATGTTACCAGCAAAATGCTCAAAACAATATGAATTATTCAGAAAAAGGATTGTTTTGAATATTACATCAAAAATTGAACATTCATCCGACAGTAAATTGTAAGGGCTCTGAACAAAAATTACTTACAACTGTTAACGATACTCATTACTATTAACATTTGATCGTATCATAAAAAAATGAATTAAAATAAAAAAAGATGTTATAAAGAATCATTCAGAACAAATAGAACGAAATCAACACATCTCATGATCTCAGCCAGCAAGCTACAACAGCTCCCTCTATAACTCAATTATTTTCAAATATTCAAGAGCAGGAAAACCCAAAATATATTTCTTGAAAATTCAATATAATAATCAGTAAAAAAAAACACTTTAAATACCCGTTTTTCTAATTTTATCAAAAAGTAAATATAACTATTAAAAAACTTGTAACATTATGTAATATCTAGAAGTAGATTGGCTCTGATGATGAAACCAGGGAGATGATAGCCTGTTATAACCTCCCTGGATGAAACGTATTTATAACCTTCCATACGAATAACTTTTTACTCATATACTTTGAATACGCTTTTTGTCATATAATAATCTATGTACATTATATTTTTAATATTTTAAATGGAATGTATGAAAGTACTATTAAACGGCGCCTATTTTTTTGTTTTCTAGTCTAAACCTCTGACCTGATTAAATTCATGATTTTGAAGTATTCATTTGTAACATATTTATTAGTACAGGAGACTGTGATAGAAGTATGGAACTGCAAGATCATTTTAAGGCTATTGAAGAGCTTATAAAACCTTTGTCAGGTATTAGGTTTCAATATTGAATTAATTGTTTTCTGATTTTTGTTTAAATTTGTTTCATACATTTTCCCTTATTTTTTTAAGAGCAAGTTTCATCCTTGGAGCAGGCTTTGATAATTAAAACTGCAAAAGAAGATATAAACTGTTTAGAATGGTTGAAATATGCTGATCTGTTACATAAGAAGTTTAATTTACCCAATAGTTCTCCTTGGTGATTTATTTTTATCTCCCCAATCACTGTTTAAAAACCTAATCTCTGATGATTTTATTTTCATAATGTTTTTCTTCTAGGGTCAGATTTATACAAATCCTTCTTCATAGATTACATGATGTAAAAGTTGTATATAGTAAAGATAATGAGTTATTATTAAGTTTGCAGCAACTGAAATTATTAAAAACATCCGTTGAAATGATTTCATGTATAGGTATTTTACCTTATATTAAAAGTGGTATAGGAGTCTCGTTAGAAAAGAAAACATCCAACAGATTACTTTTGCATTCAAAAAGCCAACAGTTAGAAGAGGTAATTCATTATAATTAAAACTTGATTTAAGTATTTAGGTATTAGTTCAACAGAGCTACTGATGGGCATGGCCTCTTGACAGATCAGCTAATATTTTTGGCACAGTCTGTGCATGGAATACCGAGTCTGCTCAAGTAAGATTAATCTTCGATATCCAAATCCAATCACTCCAATCTTGTATTATTTTTAAATATAGCTTACCTATATTAACAATTTATGATTACATTTTTTGTTTATCTTATAATTATTTGGGGAGAAAAAACCTGGTGGTAGAGATTAAACGTGATCTTGGCCAAATCACCTCCTTGCACAACTGTTGGCTTAGAAACAGTATGGTCCTCGCCCAGTACTGAACCCAAGACCTTTCATGGATTGTAGTGGTACAGATTTTTTTTTTTTTACGTGATTGTTTTACTGGATTTTTAGGGTGTAAATGATTCATACCTGGTTTTAGAACATATATAATTTATAATATGGCATTTATTTATTCTAAAATGAGATCTTCATTATGGAATCTAGTTAAGGGGCATATATAATTTCAGGCCTTTACCTATTTGAATAAATTATTAAAGTTTAATGCTAAAAAATTAAGAGGAATAAAATGAAAGATAATTAATATATATTTACGAATATTAAATGAATTTTTTAAAAATAGATAACTCACTTATAAATATAACCAAAATTATATTATATTATAAATATATACAAAATAAATAAATTCTATTACAATTCGAATCCTAAAACATTATCCCCTAATTTCAATATAGCTTATTAAATTATAAATCAAAAATGAAAGAGGAAAATAAGGTTTAGACAAGTAAATAATTACCAGCTGAATAACTGAAATTCGTTCAGGTTGATATTCCCGCCCAAAGATTAAAAAAAAGGTGGAATCAATGATCTTTCAAAAGAAAGATAAAAATTAAATATATAATTAAAAAGAAAGTGATTGTTAATGGCCTCCTTAACAGACTTTGCCATTGATATACAGATTGTGCCAAAAGCATTAGCCAACCTGCCAAGAGGCCACGCCCATCAGTAGCTTTGCGGGATTATTACCAGTATTTCATGTTAACGCATTTGTTTAGCATGTTATTTACTTTAGTTTCTGCATTATGTTTTAGAATTATTTAAATCATCATGTAAGGTCTTTCTGGCTCAGTTTGCTGAGGCAGCACAATATTACTCAAAGTTAGAAGTGTTGGTTCGATTCTGGCCTGGGGAGGTTTACTTTTATTTTGTAGCAGACTGTGGACTCAATTTCAA
Source organism: Rhaphigaster nebulosa (assembly GCA_948150685.1). NCBI lineage: Eukaryota > Metazoa > Arthropoda > Insecta > Hemiptera > Pentatomidae > Rhaphigaster > Rhaphigaster nebulosa. The sequence goes on along the minus strand of OX411306.1, from coordinate 164,252,148 downwards.
CCTACTCACTCTGAATAGGTTGGCTAGTGGGATGCCCACAGAACATGTAATAGAGTAAAAGCGGCATTCTGGGCCGGTGTGATGGATTAAGATAAGACAAACTCCATAGCTATTTTCCCCAATGTCATACCCTCACAGCTCCTTCACAAGCGCAGTCTTAATACCTTTTACTGATGAATTTGAACTGCTTTGTTTCCGCATGAAGTTGTATCTATATCTTTCCTTTTTTTTTGCTCAAAGGAAGCTTACACTTACCTCCTGCAATTACCTTAATAATTGTCTTGATGAATTATGCAGCGATGTTGTGAAACATAATAATATTCGGACAATGAATTTAAAAAAAATAAAACACCTATTACATAATGAACTTTTAAACATTGAACTATGGCTTCAACAATAGTAGAGATGAAAATAATTTAATAGTAGAAACAATGGTGAAACTGTATGAAAGCATAAGCGAAATAAAATAATATCAGAAACGTAATAAGCAATTTTTATTTTATTTTTCATTTATTCTCCGCACATTTCTAAGATAAGTGGCTTACATTGCATAATAGATAGGTTAACACGTTTTATAAAAAAAAAAAAAGAACTCTGAAATTTGATTGATATTTATTTATTTTATTTTGGCATTTAAGCCTACACAAAAAAATTAATGTCCTTGGAACAATACTAATTTGTTATTTCTTGGCCTTATTTTATTTTTGTGGATCTCATTTATTTGACAATTTTAAAATAATATGCTGCTTTGATTTTTAATAGTAATGGTAATAGATAATGAACTTCTTGTCCCAAAAGGCGGTCTGTTTAAGAAAAAAAACTTTTTCCACACACACTCCATCAAAAGGAAGCTTATAAAAAAATTTAAATTTTGTTTTATTTACTTTTTTTTTTCATATAATTTTTCATACAATATGACAATAGAAGTTAAGTCTTTTCCTGGAAGTGACAGCCCTTCTCTCTGCTTCACCAATAACAATCCTTTCCTTATTTTCCTTCTTCATCATCCTGTGTTCCTTTCAGACATACTTTGCATTTAATGTTGGAGATTATGTGTTTTTACATATCAGTATAATTTTGAGCCATCCCAGTTTACCCTTTTTTTAATAAACATATCATTGAATAATAATGCAAAAAAAAGTGATCTATTTAGATATTTCTTTTTTAAAATGCTCAGGGCCTATTCGCTGAATCTTGGTGATAATAAGAAAAGAAGTTATCACTTATTATAAGGACAAATCTCGCCTTCATTTAAAAACTTGTTTAGGAAAAATTCAAATTGCAATGATCTAATTGATCTCTTTTGGCTCTTGACATTTTGTCTGTTGTAAAAAAAAAAAAAAATGTAGGTGATAGTGAAGGTATGTCATATAAAATGCAGTAAACATTTACCGTATCTCTACATTATGAAATAATAAATATTTACTGTTTGTTTTCTTATTAGTCCTTATTTTCAATGCTCCCTATATTTTTTTTTCAAGGGAAAAATTTAAGGTAGTATTAGGTCAAGAAAAGGAATGTTTGTGTTTCTGTCTCTATTATATGCCTTTTCTGGAAAGCATAAGTTTGATTTTGGGTTTCCCTCTCTGGCCAGAAATCAACTTTAAGTTCAAGCGGTCTTCTACTTAATCTGTTTTATTAACAACTAGAGACAGGTGAATAGGTCAGTTGTAACATTCTCGTGATATCTTTCTCGCTTATTGGCACTGCCATATTATACTCCGAATTCTTCTGAATAATTTTATTATCCCATACTTATTGAAATAATAATTATATGTATTTAATAATTAACTTTTCTCCATATTAGGTAAATTTTGGGAGTGCTACTGGTATTGATGGGGGAACTACTCTGACAAGTGGGTCTTTTGATTTTTTTACCATCCCCTGACAGCTGTCTTGAGGTTTCTATCCAGTTCTAACCGGAGTGGGAATGTCAAAATTCATTTTTAGGGACCACCAAAAAGTAAATATTAACTGACTCGGATGGGAATCTAACCCACACCATTTTGAACAGGGCACTCCCATACCCTCTCATGCCTGAACGCTCAGCCATTGCGGGCTCATTATATGTTCTATCTATGTATTTTACATGCAATAAGATGAAGTGTTTAGAGCGATGCTTTTAGGCAAATAATTGAATCTAAAAGCATAAATAAAATGAGCGATACAATATTTTTCCTGGACTGATTAATGAAATTGATTTATTTATTTAATTTTTGTTTTTAGACACTTTATCTCCTGAATTGTTCTGTTCTTGGGCTCATGAGTCTTTATGAATCAGAATTATATCGAACTTTAATTACATCTAAACATTTAGGAGATCTAATTGCTGCAAATTTCCAACTGATCATAGAAAAGCAAGCTGTTGATTCAAAATTATGTTCTGCATTTTTAAAAATGTTAATTGAAGATACATATCAGCCACTTGTGATACAAGAACTTATGATAATGCTTGGAAATAAGGTCTGTTTAAATTTTTTTTAAATTATTGATTTAGATAATGGATTCAATGAATGTCCCATCTAAATATATTATTATACTTTTATGACATATTTCTTTTCTTTACTTGGTAACCCCATTAAGGATCATTTATTTGTATTAAACTTGCCCCATGCCATAAAAGCATACTGCATATATGAGAAATACAATAATTATATATTTATTTATATCCTAAAACTTTATAGGATATTCCAAGGAAGTTATATCGTTGGATAAGTGATATTTTAAGTGATAGACTTACTTCTGAAGAGGGCCTTCTTGCCATGTTACGTGCAATTCTGGATTTAACTGGGGATTCTAAAGATAGTCCACGATACTGGGAACATGTTTCTGTATTGGCTAAAGTTTTAACAGCTCCAAAACATTCCTCCCTATATCCTCAGGTATGTGATATTTATGGAACTAACACTATGAATGATAAGTAGATACGCCCTTTTCTGAATTATTACTTTAGCATTTCAGATTACATCTAACTACCTAAAAATATAGTGGCATGGTTAGATAGAACTATCAGGATCACGACTAATATTATGATACAGTTGACCATGGTCGATTATTCAAGGAGGTTCCGGATTGATTATTCGAGAGCATTCCAGCTCATAACCATATATAAAGAGATAGAAATAGATGGTTGAGTAGTGCGAGTTCAGTTCGAGTCAAGCTTGAGTCTGAGTTATAGTTAAGTGCACAGTAGTCCAGTGTTGTTATAGAACAGTGTTGTAAAACTGTCGTGAAAATTGAAGAAAAAGATACAAGATAGACCGAAGGAATATAAATAGGGTTTTGTATAATTACATGTTGGAAAAGTACATTCTTTATGGTTTGTTTACAGTTGTTTGTTTATTATTATACTTCATAGGCTTGTAAATAAATTTGCAGTTTAATCAAATTGCTGTTATTTTTGACCCAAAAGAATAAATTAAGACTTTCAATACATTTTGGGAATGGTGTAATCACTAGAAACGTTACAATATAATTGTTTTATAATCATTTACTAAGGTTTTTAATTATTTGACTTTAAGGATAATTATTATTAAGGTTTTTTACTTGACCACACAGGAAGATCTTGGAATAAAGTTTTCATACAACTGGACAAGACAGCAGGAGTTCTTTTGATATTAACAAAACAAAATATAAGTATGTCAAACAGATCTTTGAAGGAAAGAGGACAATTATAATTTTCAGGTGTTTTTTTTTTTTTTTTTAGAAAACATTGAAAGTTTTATATATCTAGACACACGAGATACCTCTTAGATAAATCATCATGAAGGTTAAAAAAAAAAATTAAGGCAGTTAAAAACCTAATCCGACCAATATTTACTTATGTTTTCTTAGTTATGGATGATCACCCAAAGTATTGAGAAAGTTGATCAGGCTGATATTTGGTGGATGTATTTATAGATAACAACTGGAGAAGAGAAGTAATGTAGAATTATAAGTGCTGTACCTAAAGTGATACAGATGCTTGCCTGTTTATTAAAAAAGGAAGAATATGTTGGGGTGAGCTTAGAAGCTGTCATTAATAGTTAAGAGTGAGTAAATGCTCGGAATGAAATTAAGGGGATTGATACATAAGACTCATAAGCACCAAGAACCTGTTAAACACTGGACTGGAGGACAGTAGATAGATTTAGGTTGCAGTCTCTAATGAAATAGGCTGAGATTCATCAATCGGATCGGCATATGAAGAACTAATAAGTCAGATAATTTACTATTCTGTTCCTTTAATTGTATTTCCTTTACCACTACAACATATAAAGGTTCTTGGGTTCAGTACTTGGTAAGAACCGTAGTGTTTCTAAGCCAACTATTTTGCTGGGTGAGCCCCGGAAGGGTCTTCCGATCCCTCAGGGCTGATCTACGGCTGAAAACGAAATAAATAATTATCTGACACGGCCGTTATCGGACTCAGGACCTTGAGATTAGTAGCACAGTGTTGTATTCATGCATTTTTTAATTGTATTTCAGTTTTGATTATTTTTTTTTTTTAATATACGACATGATTATTGTAGCACATTTTTTTGAGGTTATTGTAGCTTCTTTCAATTGTTTTGTTGTACTAATTGTTTTGTTTTTTATTTTAGTTACTGGAATTGTTGAAAGGAAAAAACAGTGAATATAGGCAAGTTGCTGTCATGAGTTTAAAATTATTATCAGAAAAAAATCCTGAGGATTGTAATGAATATTTTGTTACACCATTATTACAACCCATTATTAGATCTGGCACAGAGCATGATATGGGAGTATCATTAGAAGCCATTCATTGTTGTTGTGGAATTTCTGCGCCCTGGGCTGTTTCTCCAAATGTTTTCAAATGTGGGTTCATTTATTTGTTTAAACTCCACTCAAAGACTAGATTAAGTGTTTCATACTTGAAACAAAAAATATCAGACATTGCCTATTGCATTGTGGCCGATGAGAAGACAAATCTTAAGGAAATATTTGATGCTGCAGTGTTTGGAAATATAAATGTTATCTACCAAATTGGGTCAGAAGGAGGTGTGTATACAGATGATGGTTCTGATGATAGTGATCCTGAAAATGTTGCTGATTCTATTTTATATTTAGTGCTGTCATATGGTAACACCTTGGTAAAAGTTAAATTGTTTGTAATGCTTCTTGAATCAATAATAGAAAATAAGGAATTAGTAAAGCAGCTTATTTATGCTAAACTGCTTGCAGAAATATGCAGTGATTCTGATGTGCAAAAATCTTTAGGAGATGATCCTTCTTGTATTATACCATTTATAAAAGGTCTAATAGAAGAACATCAAAAGTTTGGCGATGATTTAGTTTGCTTAGGACTTATGATTTTAGGTATTATTGTTGATTCACCTATTAAACACAAACCTGTGGATTGGAATATTTTCAAATGTTTAGTAGGGCCGTTGAAGAATTTAAAATCTGCTAATAGTGAAACTAATGTTTTGGCTAATGAATTATATGAATTAATTTTGTCTCATGGAGTCATAAAGAAAAATACAGACAAAGTTAATAAAGTGCAAACAAATTTGGCAAAGGCTTTGGATGAGTCTGTAGATCCTTTATTACCTGTAAGGGCACATGGTTTGAAGGAACTTGGTAAACTAATAAAGGCTAAAGACCAAGAAGCACTAAAACAAATGGATACAATTTTTTTTATCTTTAAAGTAGGTAAATTTAACTTTATTCAGTAATTATTAATTTGATTTTAGTTAAAAAAAATGTATTTAAATAAATAATTATGAATTCTATCCTTTACCGATATAAGCTAAAAGACCCTAACTCCGAATAATTTTTATATTGTTCTCGAATTGCTCTAAAAACTACATCTCTTTATGACATTAGAAAGTCCTAAAACGAATGACTAGGATCTAACCATTGGAATTAGGGCTTTCTAGCATCATAAAAAGGCATAGTTTTTAGAGCAATTCGGGTACAATACGAGATATTTAAAAAAATTTGGAGATAGGGTCTTTTAGCTTACCACGGCAATGCTACATCTATTACTAACACAAATATTTTAATTGAAATTTAGTGAAGGAGCAATGCAATTTTTAAATCATTTTCTTTGATCTTCCCTTTGGATGCTCATTCAAAAATGGAAGATAAGGAGATTAAAAATTATTATTTTTTGAAAGAATTCTCTGTTTCAAAACCCAATCAATTTTTAAGTCCCTATTCATTCTCCTTACCAATTGATAAAATTTAGTTTATACACCAAAAAGTATTACTACTCATACAGTCTCAATAAGCTTTATTATATTACACTATTAACAGCAGCTTTTGGTGCATAGCACTATATTCATCTGAAAATTGATTTAAACATGACATTATATCATAATTACAATTCATTATTATTAAGAATATCTAAAGAGAATCTGAGCAATATACCTTATTATTTTTAATCCATTTATTTGGGAACCATCTTAAGACTATGAGTGGTATAAGATTATTTATTGAAAAATTATAAACAACAGTCTACCCATCACAAAATTTATGTATTTTTTAAAGACTAGAATATAAAAAATACAACACAATATAATAAATTTAACATAGTTTTAAAATTTATTCAACAAAGTCTAACCAACTTTAGTATATACCAAAGCAGTGTCTTAAGTAAAATTTATGAGAGTGAGTTTGTTTGACCGTATATATACTTAAGGATGAAGTTGGTCGGGGAGTGCGGTCAAAGACTAACACATTAATAAGTAAGACTTATTTATTTTTTCCCAACATTTCGGCCTAAGTTTTAGGCAATCATCTGGTCTAAAAGAAAAAACAAAATAACAACATTGAAAACAACAGAGGCAGTACCAGTAACTGTAAAAGATGATAAAAACAAAAATTACAAGCAAGATAAAAATATATGAAGTATAAAAAGAAAAGGATGACACTATATATTGTAAACAATGAAAAAATAAAGTTATGTGAAAAGAGTGAAGGAAAGATTATGAATTACATGAAACAATGAAGTACACTATACATGATATAAAATATATGAACACTATTTATTGAAATGACTACTAGTATGAAGATTTGGAATTATATAAAGCATATCAAGATAATTATGATATTGAAAGTTATTTAAATGATTGCATTGATGTTAAAATTGTTAACAAGTGGCTAATGAAAATAATAACAATGTAAACATTAATTGAAATTAAATTAATGTGTTATTTACAAAGATTATAGTAAAATATATGAATACTATTAATTAAAAAGACAACTAGTATGAAGATTTGGGAATATGTAAAGCAATATAGAGATAATTATGATGTGACAAGTCATGTAAAAGATGACAATGATGTCAAAAAAGTTACTTTATATTTTGACATTCAAATTATTTTTATTTGAAATTACTTTATATTTTACTCCTTCATTTTATAATTATTTTAATAATAAAAATGTCAACTTTTTTAACATCTTGTTCGTATATTTTATCATATCATGTTTTATGTAATTCATAATCTTTACTTCACTCTTTTCACTTAACTTTTTCATTTTTACAATATATGGTGCCATCTTTTTTTTTTTTTTATACTTCATATATTTTTATCTTGCTTGTAATTTCTGTTTTTATCATGTTTTATTGTTACTGGTACTGCCTCTGTCGTTTTCCATGTTGCAATTTTGTTTTTTCTTTTAGCTCTGGTGATGGCCTAAAACTTAGGCCGAAGCATTGGGACAAAATAAATAAGTCTTACTTATTAATATGTTAGTCTTTGACCGCACATCCCGACCAACTTCTTCCTTAAAATTTATGAGAATTATAGAATCCATTTGTGAATTGAAACCATTCACTAAAACGAAAAAATAAATTTAAAATAATTTTGAATGAAATTTAAAAAAAAAATTATGTAACTTGATATGGATAAATGAATCTTAATTTGATTTTACATTTCTGCATTATTTGTAGGAGAATCTTAAGGATGACGATTCCTATGTATATTTGAGTGCTGTTGAAGGCTTAACTTCCATGGCATCTTCTTTTCCTGATGAAGTTCTGACTTCACTTATAGAAGAATATATGTCATCCAAGCATTGTATTGAAAATCGACTTAAAGTTGGGGAAGTACTTCTGAAGTTAGGAAAAATTCTTAGTAAGCAACAATGCTTTTACTCTTCTGAAAGTCAAACTAAATTTAAAATAAGTTCTAATTGTTCATATGGTGATACATATTTTATTGATCTTTGTTTTTCTACTTATTTACTTGTGAACCAAGACCAGTATGGGTTTCATTATTGAGTTATTAAGTGGATTGATAAGGTTTTATTAATAAAAGCACATTAGACATAACTAGATAGGCACACACAAAATAAGAGCAGTTAAGTTTTATAAAAACAGTGTTGCCAGTATGCCTGGTCAAATTATTAAAATAATCGATTCCCACTTTGATCAGTTAATACATATTTGGTAACGGCACTGTAAAATGAATCTTGACACTCCCACTGTTGTTAGGATTGGACAGCAACCTCCAAGTGGCCATTTGAGTTTAGCTAAAAGAATCAATAAGCCCACTTGCTAGTTCTCCTCAGCAATATGAATACCAGTATCATTATTTACTTCCCTATGAAGTTTAAGGGTAAACTTCACCAACTTTTAATAAGATTTTTTTTCAATAGATAGCAACAAAATTCATGGAAAATTTATTAGTTTGTTTATCTGAAAACTGCTGAATGAAACTAAATCTTTTTTGCTGATTCAATAATTTCATTATAATAGAATATCCAATAACTATTTTTTATGACAAAATTTAATTGATTAATTGGATTTTTAATATTTATGTTGTAAACTATACTTTAAAAAAAAAAGTCTTATATAGCCTTGGCAAATCATCTATTTACTAAGGATACAATTAAAAATTTTCAATTTATATTTGTTTTCATAACCTAAAAAGTAAAATAAAGTTGTATGAAGGAAGGAGATGGTCCGGGAGGTGGTAAAAAAAAATGGATCACAAATAGTAAAAACTATTTATTAGAAACCGACATTTCGACCCACTTTGCAGGTCTTTAAAAGGGGTGAATGAAACAAGATACAAAAATAAAATAATGATATAAACAGTGAAAGATATTAAAATTGACAAAGTAAATTATTAAAAAGACGTAATGAGAAGATACAAAAATAAAATAATAATAAATACAGTGAATTATATTTAAATTGACAAAGTAAATAATTAAAAAAACATAATGAGTAAAAATGAAAACAGTGATGAATTTGTAAAATTTTATGAGATTAAAATGATAGAGCAATAACAACTAAAAATAAATTAGTTAATATTAATAGATTAAACTGATTATTAATAAAACTAATTATTAATAATAATAGATAAACTGATAGAAAAATAACTATAACTAAAAAAATTAATAACAATAATAAATAAGTAAAATGGGAAATAAAAATAAATAAACAGACAAAATTTAGTAACGTGAAGCTCAAGGATTTCGTAGTCACTCCTTTAGCACACTTCAAGGTACTAAATTTTGTCTATTTATTTTTATATTATTATTTCCCGTTTTATTTATTTATTACTGTTATTATTATTGTTTAGTTATTGTTATTTCTCTATCAGTTTACCTATATTATTAATAGTCTGTTTAATCTATTTATATTAACTAATTTATTTTTAGTTGTTATTTCTCTCAGTTTAATCTTATAACATTTTACTAATTCATATATTCATAATATTTTACTAATTCATTACTTTTTTCATTTTTTCTCATTATGTCTGTTTAATAATTTACTTTGACAATTTTAATATCTTTCACTGTTTATATCATTATTTTATTTTTTATTTTTGTATCATATAATTTTTACGGTCGACTATTATTAATTCAATATAAAATAAAGTTGATTCAAAATCTAGTGATTTGCTGGGAAACCAGTAGGGGAATTTGACTACCAGGGGATACTGAGTGGAGGAGATACACGGGAGAGGTGCACAGCGGTCTATTTTTGAAGAAACATGGCCAAAACTCATTTTATCGATTTTGTTGTTTTAGCTCTCAAATTATTTCAAAATGTAATCTATCTAATTAAATTTTATCATCGGAAATCTTACATAGATTACCTAAAGTTTGAGATGAAGCTATGCCTATAGACTCCAATGATATCATGATTTATCATTCAAAACAATTTTAATCTGACAAAGTTATGTATCGCAAAAGCGAAATAAACTATCTGTTGTGATGATTCATTAATTAGAAATAACATTTTAAATTATTTAATCAGATGATTATTTTAATAATAAATAAATTAAGAATGTATTTAACATATTTAATAAATGTGACAAAATTATCAAGTTATACAGATATAAACTTGAAGAAATTACATTGACCTTTTAAAAAGACAAGTATTCAAAGGCAATGCACTAAACTTTATATACAATTTGATTTTGATAAATAAATTATTTGGAAACTCTGACTAATTCGATTTAGGAGTTTCCAGTACAGTTAGCACCAGGAGAGTTAGTTTTTTGATGATCCAGTGTTTTGTTTAATTTGAAATTTGTTATACAAAAAGAGAAAATGGAAAACAGCAAGAATAAAAAAAAAATTAAAAAAAAACGTATTGAGCAGTTTTCATTAATAATTTTTTATAATTTACTGTGAAAATTGGAGTATCAGTAATAATAATAATTTGTGAACAGTGCTTAGAGTGTACTTGCGCTGATTATCAGTTTATAATATTACAACTATCTTCAATAATATTCTAATTTGATTTATATTCCTTTTGCATTTCAAACCTGTTTTTTATTAGGAGTGAAGGATAAAGGAGTAAAAAGCGAAGGAAATAATTATTAAAAATATGCATGAATTTCCAAACTCTGTATCAGGATTTACATAAGAATTATTTTGAGATTTATTTTTAAAATTAATTTTGTCCTAAAAGGATAAATAATTAAAATATAATTTCTTTTTTCAATTTTATTAGTACTACCCCAATAAGGGTAAAAGTTCCACAGAACTATTGGTGGGCATGACCTCTTGACAGGCCGACTAATGTTTTGGCATGGTCTGTACTTAATCCCCCCATCCTTCTAATGTTAGTACAAGGTCTCAGACCGACTTGATAGTACCTCCCTATGTATCCAGGCATTCATCTTTTATTAAACTATCATATAGTCAAACTTTTTTTTTATCTATATTGAAATAGGATGGAGGTATTTACCTAAGTGGTTTTTTATATGTAAAGTTAGTATAGCTGTAAAAAAATTGTTTTAATGTATACTTAATTCATGTTTTAGATGAAATGGCAGTAGTATATAAGAAAGAACTTATATCATGCTTCCTACTTGGATGCCGTGATGAAGATGAATTAATGAGAGCCTCTAGTCTTTCAAATTTAGGAGAACTATGCAAAATATTGTCTTTTAGAATAACATCATATCTTGTAGAGGTAAAAATACGTTAATGTTTGTATCTTAATTATGTTTGTCTCAATTTATACTAACGGGATTGTCTATGTAAACATTGAAAATGTTTAATCATATTTTGAGTATTTTTATTGAATAAGGTATAAGATGGTTTATGCAGAGGTTGACGACAAATACAATGGACTGTATAATTTCTTATTCACTGTCATGAACTATGACAAAACATTTAACATGGCATGCTTGAATATATCAATAAAGCAGGTTTCTTCCTCCCTATGGTTAATAATGGGGTGAGTCATAAAAAATGACCAATTTTGTTTTATTAGAAATAGTAATCCACTGATCAGTTTTATTTGTTTTTCAAATCTAATAAAAGTTTATATCACTTTAATCCCTGGACCATATTAAATAAATTTGTAATCAAAATCCTGATGCCCTCTTCTTTCCTTCAGTTTTATCTTATCATTTGGTTAAATAACATGACATTCAAATATTTGTAATATAATGCCATTATTGGAAACTTAAGTATTCCATTGCCATAACAATCTGTTTGGTGAGACTATTCAAAGAAGAGGATGCTCTTTCTAAACAAACTGAGTAAATGGTTCCAGAAATTCGAAACTGGTGACATCAATCTCGAGAGGAAAGAAGGTTTTGTTTCAACAAAATAATGACATACACCCACTTTTTTTGTTTTGTTTTTTGAAAAAACAAAAAAATTCAGAATTGGATGGGATTGAGCTCCCTCACTCTGCTTACAGTCCAGATTTAGCACCTTTCCACTGCCATCTGTTATGGTCAATGTCTGTCTATCTTTAAAGAAAAACCTTCAATTCTCTTGAGGGGGTTAAAAATGAAGTTGCAGAATTCTTCTAGTCAAAACCTTAAGAGTGATGCTGTGAAGGAATCTGCCAGCTAGCCATAGTGCCTCGAGATGGCAACAAACCATAGTTCTAGTATACAACGGTTTATAGGTACTTTGAATATTTAAAAAAATTGTGTTAAAATAAAATTATTTTTAAATTAGCAAGAAAACGGGTCATTTTTTATGACTCATTCCTTTGTATAAAAACAGGCCTTTTTTAAGCTCTACATCCCAGATAATAGAGACTTGGCTTGCCCTAGCATTGTTCGTCAGTTTTCTTGGTTAGTTGCTACCGCCCTCCAGTTGTTGAAATCAAGTAGGGTTTTTGAATCAGTAGTGACACTATCTTGCCATCGCAGTCTGTGTTTTCCGACACGCCTGGTTCCATAGATCTGTTCGGCCAGGTCCTTAGCGGATATTTCCTCCAAACTCATTCTAGCGATGTGACCTGCCCATTGTAGACGGGAGAGCTTGATGAATTGGCAGATATGCATATCGTTATACATACTTTGAATTTCTGCATTGAATCTTCTTCTCCAGGTTCCTTCTGATCATATTTCGCCGAAGATTCTTCAGAGAACTTTCCTTTCAAACCGGATGATTGATAATTTGTGGTTTTTAGACGTAGTACAGCATTCTGATCCATAGGTGAGAACAGGTATCACAAAGGATTCCGAGACAAGGTGCTGCTCCGCAAGTGTTGCTGTAGAGCAAAATAGCAACCATACTACACCATATTTGTCGACATCTATTTCGTAATTGATATCATTCTGGACATTCACCTGCATGCATAGATATACAAAATCTTGGACTATTTCAATGTCATGTTGTCTCAACCTCACATAACCATCAGATGATTGACTAGGAGCTATGTCATATATTTGGTTTTGTCTCCGCTTATGAGAAGTCCCAATCTCTTTGAAGATATTTTTATCGCAGCAAACGCATGTTGCTCCGCTTTTAATGACCTTCCAACCAGATCTAAATCATCGGCATATCCAAGGAGCTGTACACTTCTGTTCAGAATCGTGCCTTCTGTCTGGATTCCAGAATCTTTTATAGCTTTTTCTAGAGAGAGATTAAAAATAAGGCAGGCCAGACTATCTCCTTATCTTACACCTGTTGTCATGCCAAAACCTCTTGTCAACTCTCCATGCATTCTTACAAAGCAGTTATTGCCTTCCATCGTCATTTTTACCAGACAAAGTAATTTTGTGGGGATATTAATCTGCGCCATAGCCTTATATACTTCCTTTCTGTAAATTGAGTCATAGGCTTGTTTGAAGTCTATAAAAACATGATGAGAATTGTTCTGTTACTCTCTTGTTTTTTCCAGGAGCATCCGGAGGGTAAAAATTTGGTCAATAGTTGATTTAACCTTAACATAGTCACACCGATATTTTCCTATTACTTTCTCTGCATAGAGAATCAATCTTTTGCTTAATATGTTTAAGAGGATTTTGTATACACATGGAAGCAACTATATACCTCTATAGTTGTTACAATTTAGAGAATCCCCTTTCTTAGGAATTGGGTGTATAATCTCTTTCTTCCATTCCATGGGAAGGCATTCTTCTCTCCAAATATCCATAAATAAATCCTGCAAGAAACTGACTAGTTCAGGGTCACAATGTTTATATACTTCTGCTGGTATGTTATCAAGACCTAGAGCTTTATTGCTCTTTAGTTTTTCGATGGCCGCTTCATCTGGTGGGTCAATTTCTATTCCTCTAACCAGTTCCTCTGCGATGGTGCTGTTGTGGGAAATATCTTGCTCACATCTGTTGAAGAGAGCCTGAAAATAATCCACTCATCAATCTAATATTTTTTGTTTTTCTGTGATTAGCGAGCCATCTTCAGCCTTGCATGCAGGAGTCCTCGGTTTGAATGGTTTTCTACCTTCATTTATTATTTGAAAGAAATTTCTTGTATTTTTCTTTTTGAAAGAGTTTTCTATATCCTGCAACTTTTTGGTTTCCCATCTTCTCTACTTGCTTCTCACGTCTTCTTGTAGCTTTATATTCCTCATCTGGACTTCTTGCGTATCTCAACTGATTCATATTTTTATAGGCCTTGTTTTTTCTATCTGTTACACTAAGGCAGGCATTCCTCATCAAACCATCGTTTGCATCTTTAGTTACTCTTAAGTCCCTGAACTTCTTTTGTTGTCTTAGTTAGGGCAGTGTGGCATGATTCCCATCTTGAATCGAGGTTCATTTCTTGGTCAATGCTCTTTAATTTAGGGCCAATGATTTGGGAAAAACGACTTTATTCCATATTCTTCAGTTTTTTTAATTAAAACCCTTTTATTGTGTTCAGACGTCTGGCTTTTAATAGTAGTGATCTGAATTAGGGTTGGAATATCGACAGGCGATATATCGGAGTTGAAAAACCGATATATTCTATCGATATCTTAACATCCGATATATTGATATTTTACATCGATACATCAATCACACCTTACGCTAAACTATATTACAGTAGAATCTGGGCAATTCATATCCCAGTAATTCGTATAGATTTTCTGGTCTACTTTCAAGAGACTCCCTTTATTTCGTATAAAAACACTGTTATCCGGTTACCCCGATAATTCGTATTTATTTTCATCTTCCAAGTAATGTAAACGCCTTATAATTCGAATTTCCAAATAAAAAATCTAGTTAACTCTTAATCTTTTCAAGAGGAGAGATGAGTGAATGAGAGAGGAATCGTTTCTATGAATTTCGGTCGGTTTACCCCTTTTATTTTCTATTCAGTTCTCTTTAAATAAAATTGTAAAAAAACCTGTAATCATACTGTTAGCCGCCAACATGGATTGATCTGAAAAATTAAGTTCGCTCATGACTGGCAGATCCGCGAATGCAAGGTACTTTATAAACAAAAACTTCACCGAACGTCTATCATGCTAACACAAAAGCCTATATCATAAGTGAAATTTTCAACGAATGAGTACAGATATGGAATAAAAAACAGCGAAAAATTTCAATGTTTATTAATAATTGTACGACCCGCAACAGTACCACATCACTCAGCGATGTTAATCTTCTGTTGTTTCCTCCCAGCACAACCTCTAAGCTGCAATCTCTAAACTTGGCCATAATTAAACGATTTTAGACATTTAATGCAAGGAATTAATGATGCAACTCTTGGAAAGAATCAAGGATGGGAATCATCTACCTCAAAATTAAGAACTCCCATGACTTTTCGAGATTTCGCCTATTTTTATAAAGGTTTATCAGTAGCTTGGTTCCTAACTGATGAGAAAATTTTGATTCCGTAAAAAAAGGAGATGAAGAAGAAATTGATATATCGACGATTAGTTCTAAAATGGCGAAATGATGCATCTACAACGTGTGTCATTTCTTAGCAAAATCAGATGTTAAGATAAGAGCAAACGTATTTTCTGCTCTGAACATGCATAACGAAGCCATCGATGAGATCCGTCTTTAAGGATTGCACCATAAGAAAATAACCTAATTTTTTTGTTGATCTAACTATATCGTTTGTATTTCCATTCATATTAATACAATTTTGTATTAATTTTGTTATTTCCTATTTTTTACCCCCGATTATTGGAAATCTCGATAATTCATATTTACCTTTCGAACACTTCACCATACAATTATCGAGATTCTACTGTATTTCATTTTAACAATTTCCTTTAAAGCTCCAGAATCATAACCCTGAAATGGCAGAGGTCTAGATTTTTAAGATCAGCCAGGTCCTCAAAAATCTAGATGTCCTCAATGTTGGGGTTACCATTCTGGAGTTTTACCAGTAAATATAACAATAAACAATATTTAATTACCAAACAATAATTAGTAGATAAGATTTACATACTTTTTTATAATTTTGATTAATCCTATATAAAGAAAAATTATTGATTTATATAAATTATGATGGTACTGAGATGTATATCAAATAAATTACATGCTTTTAGATGAATGTTTCGAGAATGCACAGTATAGTTTGAAGAGTATTAAGATAAATAAAAATTTGAGAAGTTTGAAGGTTTTATTATTGAAAAACTTCTAGAAGACTATAATATATCAAATATGGCTAAAAGTCTTCAAAATAAAAATATGTTATAACATTGTTTTTTTCTTTGAATTATAATTCTTTTCTATCTTTTTTTATAATGATTCATGGCTAATAAAAATATTGCTTTATAAATAATAATCATTATATTATTTCAAAACCTTCACAGTTTAACATTATACTCATTTGATGTACTTTCTTTGCTTTTTCGTCCATTTCCTTTCGATATATCGATATTTTTCTAGCGAAAAATAAACCTAGTCTGTATAAAGATAAAACATTCCAATAAGCTAAAGAATAGTCGATATGAAGGCCCGTTAGGTCTTTTCCTTTTTATCAAGAAATCCAGCTAATCCTTGTTGAGCTTTCTGGATAATAATGTTTAATGGGATAAGGTTATCGGCCTTCTACCCCCGAGTCAGGTGGAGGGGCTACCTCCTTTAAGCATCCTGACCTGCTTCCCCATCCAGGGTGGGTGGCCCTATTGTGTATACTGTAGCTGACCTCATATACGAGTAGATGTGTACTGTATTGTTCTAGTGGGTGTGTGCGGTGTACTGTACTCAGGAGCCTGGAGGATAAAAACAGCCCTAGTGAGGAAAAAGGCTACACTTATATATCTCATTCAAGTAGAACGGTATCGGTCCTTCTTCACACTATTAAGATGTGAGTAGAAAATATTGATTTAGAAGGTTGATATAACTTTATAGTAAAAGTTTGTTGTCGCTGCTTCATAGAATACACTTGAACAGATCCCAATAGTTGTACGGAGAAATAAGGATGAATGAAACTGGTTGAGAAAATATGTCGAATGTGAATTATGTTTTGCCAGGAAATGTCTATAATCTGCAAGCCAGTTTGACATGGAATTACCAATTTCTAGAACTTTTATTAGGGTCTTCTAGACTCAACGTCACTTCTTAAAAAAAAGTTATTTAATATCCTTAAAAAAGAGTTTCATGGTGTTCTATCATTTTTTGAAAGTGTCTCCCTCCAGTTCCCAATATTTAATCTTTAGATACAATTTTGTGCTGTAATAATTATAATAATAAATACTGCTTGATCAACATTGCTGGAAATAAACCAAAATTGTTTCTTCAAACTCTTAAAAAAAATGTAAAAAAGCAGGTAGTATTTATTGCTTCCTGTGAACAGCATAATTCCTGAAGAATTCCATGTTTTCAGTCTTATCACAAACTCCAAGAAGAAGAATCATTGAGTCCCAGAAACAAGCATTTCTTATGAGAACGAAAATGAGTTGCTGAATATCAACATGCAACATGTACATTTAAATAGTTTTAATTAAATAAGTTTAATAAATTTTTGTATGCCTATTTTTCAACAAATTCGTAGTTTTTTTTTACCCGACAATAGCGCAGTTGGGTAATGTGTTCAGCCTGTTTGTTTGTAGAAATGCAAATTTTTTGAGTGAATGGTTCAACTGATTTTCAAGTTTGATGCCTCAAATTACACGAGATGCAGTGAATGTTTTGGAACAATTTTAGCTCAAAATGCTGAAAAATATTTTATTATATTTTAAGTATTCTCGACTTTTTTTAATATTTCATATCATGTGTGAGCTTATGAATGCATGTAATCAAATATAATTGCCATTACATTAAAAACTAAAAATGTTAAAATAAAAAATAATTTAATTAAAAACGAAAACCCCGGTTATGGAATTAAAGCGTATATCTAATAACCCTATCTCTCCTATAGGAAGGAATGTGCTTTTATATCTACTTAAACTCATTGGTTGATAAAGAAGTTGAAATTTATGAATATCGAAACTTGATGTAATACTTTGAGACAGTTTTTTATATGCGCTTTCAACTGAGGCTGACTGTCAAAGTTAAGTTCTTCCAATTTCTTTGCAATGTTTAAAGAGTAATTTCTTGGAATTACCTTCCTTTGGGCTAACTTTCCTGTTATGTAGAATTTTCTTCTGGGTATGCTTAGGGAACAAGTACTAATCTGTGATCCGAATCAAATTTAAATATTTCCTTCGGATGAACATTTTTAATATATTTCACTTTTTCCTAGTATGTAGTCGATTTCATGGGTTCTCCACCAGGTGCTTTCCAGGTGCATTTCTTATCTATGGGTAAATTTTCGAATGTGTTTAAAATTTTTAACTGGTTTTTAAGCGCAAATTTCACTAGAATTTCTCCTCTGGTATTTCTTTTGCCTTTTCCATTTTTTCCGACTGCGTCCATATCTTCCGTCTCTTTTACTCCCACTTTAGCGTTAAAATCCCCAACAAGCACCAAATAGTTGTTAATGGTATCTTTCTCCAAAAGCCCATTTAATAGATCGCAAAATTCATCCAACTCTTCTCCTGCGCTCATTGAGGTAGGTGCATGAACTTGTATAAAAACAGTGCGTGTATTTCCAATTTTTAAAATGAGTTTTGCAATTCTATGTGAAATCGGATTGAAGTCAAGTATGGTATGTTTCAGTTTTTTGTTAACTAGGAATCCTGTACCAAAGTTACTCTTGATAGCTGCACTATGTAGGAGAATATTTCCGTTTCCGCAATACTTTCATTATTTCTTCTTATTTCAGAGAGTCCAATAACATGCCATTCTATATCCAGTAGAGCTTCTTCTAATTCTAATATCCTTTCGTTTTCCCTTAGCGTCCTAGTATTTAAGGTTCCTATAATTAAAACATTGCGGTTGTTTCTTATTTGCTGCATTGCTCCATTATTTTTTCCCTCTGAACGTTTTGTTTCTTCTTTTGCCATGTCCGAACATTTGATTATACTATTCTTGATTCCCTCGCCGCTTTTATTGACATTTTTTTCGTTTATTTCCGCGTTTATGTTGACTTTATCCAGTGTAACATATATTTCCGTACTTTGTTTTTTCTTGTTAAGAAAGTAGCGATCTAAACTGGTTGGTCTAGATGCAGCTTATCCCGATCTTTTTTTGGGTTTTGAATTCTGAGGGGAATTTTCTTCATCACTTCTTTGTCTTTTTTTCTTCCTTTTCAGATTTTAGATCCTGTAAGGCAAACAGCTGGCTATCAATGAGTAACATCGTATTTCATTACCACTTTTTTCCCTTCTCTCTTTTTTTCTAACAGAAAAAGAAAAAGTTCTGCTCTGATTTAACGTATTTCTTTAGGCAAGTCTTCTTTTATCACGATATCTTGGAAAATGTCATGGTTTGCAAGCTGTTTTTTTGATTTTAGGACATCGTACTTCAATAAAATTGACGATAGTTTAACAATGGTTATTGGCGAATTTCTGATTGTCCTTATTTGTACTATATCGTATTTCCCTATCTCTACATTTAAATATTTTAAAATCATATTAATTTATTTTATTTTTTCGAAATAATTCTCAGCCTTAAGATTAAAAAATAAAAGATTTTGTTTTCGTTCTTGGGACAGCGCATTCTCTATCTTGTTCACTTTTATTTTAATGTTTTCAATTTCTCTAATGTTTGTTTCATTGGCTTTGTCTACTTTATTTTCCAAGACATCTAGTTTTTCTATTTTTTTAATTATTTCATTCAGTTTGTCTTCCATTTTGTACAGTCTGACGATGTTTTTATATTGAATATAGCAAAAATATTTAAGACACAGCTGGGTAAACAAGAGATAGAGCCCTATTGTTGCAATAACAATGCAAGTTACAACAATAACAATTATCTGCCGCCTCAGTAATGGGTGGGGATTTGATCATGCGCACTAATAGATATTTGAATTTTACCTATTTTAAACCACTGCTAGTTCTTTAGCTTTTGTAATTTTCTCAGCCGATTTTTCTCTACCGAACTTCCTCCAATGGTAGGGAGACTATCAAGGTATCACTTTAACAAAATATCACTGCGTAATTTAAATTCTTAACTACACAAATGTCAAATAATCACAGACCCGATCTTCACTCCATGACCGACGAAGCCGAACTCCCAATATAATCCAAATATCAAGTAAAAAATCCTTCTGAGATTTGACTTCAAAATCGCAGGTCACCCCAAGATGATCTTCAGAACTCGACATTATCATCCATCATTTTATTTTTAAATGGCTGGCGATTAGAGATTTTATAGGCCCATAGCTCGGCCATTTAGGAAGATGGGGAAAAATATGTTGGGGAAGGGAGAGAACTTGATGGTTGAGCAGATCTTATCATCGCCTTGTGTAATTGTACTTCCTTAACGAGTTTAAACCAAAGACCCTTCATGATTTTGTGGTACAGGTTTTTTTCCCCCCCCCCTCCCCCCTTCAATTTAATTAAATATTTAATCTATCATTTTGGTAACTTTTTATTTTTGCAGATTCTTGAATGTATGAGAGCTATTTATGAAACCGATAAATTTCCTGAACCTAGAAGAGCTGCAGTAATGGTTCTAACTTTATTATTCAAAGGACTTGGTGAAGGAGTTTTAAATGTGAGTATATTTTTTATATTATAAATGTGAGACACTTAAAGTCTAGATTGCCACTAAATGAATAAAAATCGTAGAATTATAGAATGAGTACTGATATTGATCGTAACATAAGTGCTGATAATGTTATCCTTGAACTATAGAACATTTCATCCCTACCTTTAGTGTTCCAGTTGTATTTGGATCAATTAGATTTAGTTGCCATTTTTTTATTTTGGTGAGAAAAAGGATATTGGGTTGATCAGCAAGTAATGTCTGTTATTTGCATTACTCTAGGTTTGGAATCAATCAAGTCTAAAATATTGTGTGTTAATATACCCCTAATATTCCAGTCATCTTTTATTTTTAAACATTGTATCTATAATTAAAGTGAGTTTAAATACATGCTGCTGTTTAACAGAATGAAGTATATTTTTACTTTATAATTCTGATTTATTTTTGGAAAGGAAAAAATACTGGTCAAGTGAAAAGTAAATCTGTCCCATATATAATATGGGATGAAAAGGTGTGCTAAAAATAATATTTGGCTAAGCTTATAAATACATCTTTTTCTGTTCGTTAAAATAGATTCAGGAAAGTCATTAATGGCAGACAAATATCAACTTAAAGCTTTAATTCTTAATAAATTATAGTATAATTACAAAAAAAGTATTACACACAAAAAAAGTATTTATGCTCTATTGTTTAAGCATGTCTCACAAATTCTTCTTCAGCTCCCTAGTTATCTATTGAGTTCCATGTACAGGTCAGAACAGAACTACAATTTTTTTTGGGCGCTCTAAATTTGTAGAGATCGACGACTCAGGTATCACCATCTGGAGTTTTTCCATAGTCCAGATGTAAGGTATCTCAGTCAATTTCATCTTGTTTCCCTAGGACCTACGTGGCTTGAATCATTTCTCCTGTAAGCTTTCCCATTTGAGGTTTTCTTAGCCTGGTAATTATCCTTCATCCAAACCAAGTTAAAGCCAGCCTGTGGTGCATCACATTTGATTGTAGGTACTACCAGCAGAGTTGGGCAAGACAGGCTGTTTAAAATCTCCAGCACAGGAGATATAAAACTGCCCTTGTTTCGTCTTCTGAAAATGAAAAGTGAAACTGGAACCATCTCATGATAGTCGGTACAGATAGGCTGTAAGCTAAGCTCTCTATAGGAAGTAAGGGGAAATAAAGAATTTTAAAGTCCAAAAATTAAGTCAGATGAAAGTCCTGGAAGTTGTCATTTTACTGGAGACTTATTAAAACTTAATCAATGACCGAGTAGTGACAAGAAGCTGTTCCCCTGGCATAGGGAAGAAGAGAGATGAGGAGAAGCCTGCAGGGAATAATCTGAGTATAAGTTAAATCAAGAAGCACAACCGGAGTAAGTCACCTTCCTTTTTTTTTCTGCATTTTCCTTCTGCTACAAATTATCCACCTACCTTCAACATAATCATCCTGCAGTTTAACATTATTATCTATAGACCCAGCTATCAAAATTTGACTAACCCTAAGGTTAGTTCAAATTTTGGCTTCCCCATTCCATATGTGTAACTCAGAAAATATATTAATTCATAGTATCTTTAGCCTTACACAGTTTTTCTTCATAGAGTCCACTGCAGTTTTCACATAGATTAAATTTCAAAAGATATTAATGTTTGACCAGTAAGATGAAAGCATTAATACTGTACAGCCCTAGTTATGTTGACAAAAGCATATACTGGAGGGTACATTGGACCTGCCTCTGACCTGCTTTTTCTCTTTCTCCTGCCTACAACCATTCCGAACTCTCTAGCGTCTACCAGGGTTTTGGATGGTTGTGCCCAGAGTTGGACAAAATTTATACATAATAGATAACAGATGAAATTATTTATTATTCGCTGTGTCGAATAAAGATAACAGCATCACCCGTCATCCATAAATAACGAATATTTTAAATTTATCTGTCATCTTTTATCGAAGATAATTATTCTAAAATAAAAATAGCAGTAGGAAACTAAAAACGTGGCTAAATGTCTACCAAACGACAATGTCGAGACAGGTGCGTCCAAATCTCCTCCCACCAAGCCGCCAACCTATTGTCAACAATAGTTTCTGTAATAATCTAAGAGTAGAAATTACCTTAATAATTTCTACTTTTATATTATTTAATTAAAACAAAATGTTTCAATGGAAACTACACTGAAACTTTTAAAGTATATTTTCAGCTTGACAATATAGTGTACAGAATTGTCTTGCTAAAATTGTTTAATAAACTAATTTATTGTACTTTTGTGAAAGAAGATTTGAAGAAGTGTATTCTACTGAGTTTATGTGAAATCTTGTTAAATGTATTTAACAATCTAGTAATTTAACAATATGTAAATGTATAAACATCTAGTTTATGAAAATCATGTTAAAAAGATTATTATTACAGGGTGGTAAGGGAAAGTTGTGTGATGCGCAGACCACACCAGATTTTTTTTTTCAATTATGAACTTTTGTAATCGACCAAGAAAAATAAAATTATCCCCTCCTCCCTCAAAATTTAAGTTTGTACGTATCAAGATATGTAGAATCCATAAATCAAATTAAAAAAACGGATAACAGATAATAAATGACGAATAAATTCAAGTTTATTCAAATAACCGATGATTTGTTCACAGATGAAACTATTATTTGGATAACAAATGAAAAAATTATTTGTCATCCGTAATCCGATTAAAATTTTATTTGAGAAATGTCCAACTCTGGTTTTCCCTACCAACCGCACTTCTCTTTGGTTTCTTTCAGTTGTGTATATTTGGAGAGACCCATATAAGTAGCTGTGTATAGCCCCTCTAAAACTTTAGGTACTATCTTTTCTTATTGTCGTAAAGGTCAGGGTATCAAAGTGACTCGAAAAGTGGAAAGGGGTCCACAAGACGTCCACTCCGTTGACACCTGACTCTGCAGTTCAAGTTCTTCATTTCTAATAGATTTCGCACTGCTAAGTATCATTCAATCCATATTTAGGAATACTGAATAGCTAGCTGCCTGTTCATCTTCAGGGCTGCTAAGTGAAATGACAGAATGATGGTGGAAAGCTTATTTAGCCCTTAAAGTTAACAGTTTAACCCTTCTATATTTCAGCTATTTGATATTTAGTTCGAAAATTGGAAAAAGGGAACAACATAATCTCATGTTTCCTCAAATTTGAGGAATTAATAGTTTTATAATATCAGATTGCTAGTCAGCAGCACATCTCTAATAAGGACAAACCCTTCCTAGTGGGACATACTCAATAATGATATCAGTCTTCTAAGCAAAAGTATAATCTTACATTTGTCTAAAAAATCTATTATAAATTTCTTAATCCATCTTTTTCTGAATTTATTGTTTATAAAATAATGTAATATTTATAAATTGGAACAATTCAATTTTGGAACTTAAAAAAATGTGAGGTACATTGAACTTTGCAAACTTACTGTTAATTATAGCTTATGTTTATTATTATCCAAGTTATGTGCTTAATAGTATATTTCTTTGACTTTTCAGACTTTGGAGCCTTTGCTACTTGATATATACAAAAGTTTGAAGCATATATACAAGTATGATAAGGATGATATTACCCGTCTTCATGCACAGATGGCATTAGAAGAGCTTCATGCCTCAACTATTACTTTCTTGTTCCCTGTGAAGCCTCTTGAAAAACGAATATTTGTGTTAAATGCTCCCATGTAATGCAATTACTGCATTTTCTTGTTTTCATTTTTTATAGCTCCTAATATTGAACATAATGGTAGTTTGAATCAAAGATTTTTATAGTATTTGTTTAAAATATATTTATTATTTTAGTAACTTAAGTTATTTTATACTTTAACCCTTTCACTACTACTAACACAGATCTGTGCGGTGAAGCGAGCGCCCTCCAGTGCTACTAACACAGACCTATGATTTTTGAACGACTGCTGTTCTTACATATCTGTGTGCCTCAGAAACAGCATCTAGTGGTTGGTCAATCAACTAAGATACTCTTTGACTTGCCAGTAGATAGTATAGGCACCTCCTTTTCAATCCATGCCAGCTTTCTGTCCTTTCGTCTTCAGACCTTTTATACCTGCTTAGGGGGAACCCTTTTACCTGGTCAAGTCCCTCAGTCATATCCCTGGTGAAATATGTGATACACCATTATGTTTATTGCCATGTTTTAAGTTGTATTACACACAACAAAATTATTAACATAAATTAATTAAAAAAATAAATAAATAATTTTAAACCTACCAATGCCGGTCCAAAGTCCGGATGAAAAAACAAGGATGGAATTTTTTTTATTTTTTTAATCGGAAATAATTATTTTGCGATGGTAAGATCCCGAAAAGAACTCAACATTGGGCAATTCCTAAGGCGCTAGACACGTGGTACCCAGTCAAGGTCAAGTCTTGCACTGCTCCGCAGCGAACGGGTTAAGGATGTTCCTTTTCATTTTTCAGTTATTCTTTACAAAAATAATATTGTAGTAATACATATTTTTGGATAATTTTCCACATATCTATCAGTGCCAGTGTCTCAAACTACAATCCTCACCCCGACAAAGCCTACATATTTTATATCAAGAGGACTAGGGATGAAAATAAAAATAAAGTAAGCTGATTAGATAGATCTTGTCCTCTATTAAATAATTTTAATCCTTGTTATTTTTTATTTACATTGAAATTGCATGTAAGATATTATAGAGGTATGTTTAGCATGCCACCAAACTGGTGGCAACTGAACAATGCCAGTTCAAATCCTAGTCCCTTAATATCCCATTTTTGGTGTTCGAGAAGTAAATTTATAGTACTAATTTTTTTTTTTTTAAAGGCAATCCATTTCTCTGTTATTATTGGAGATCCTTATATTATTTCTTTTGGTCAGTATAAATCATTAAAAAAAAATCTGGAGATAACATCAGTTGTCATCTTATCATTCAGGTAGATAAATTAACCAGTTATTTTCTCTTAAAAAATAAAGTATAATGAATAGATTATTTTTGGCAAAAATTGTGTCAACTGCATATGGAACATGTTCCTAGTACCAAAGCCGAGCACATAGATAAAAGTTGGGAATGTCTGGTCCATATTAAGAGGTCGTGAATAGAATATGATAAGTAGGATATGATAAGTCTCAACATGGGCCGACAGTGCATTATTGTAGACAAGCTTTGTACTGTTTCTCAACGTTATGACATCATAGTGCTTCAAGAACGGGGGCAGTGGACTAATAATCCGCTCTCCTTAAATTAAACTATTATGAGACCTCAATGAGATAAAGCCAGACTGAACTTAAGGAAACAACCCGGAATTCGCAAAAAGGACTTAAAACTCGGACAGTGGAATGTTTTGTCATTATACAGACTGGGGTCACTTCGGTTGCTCCTAAATGAACTGGACAAATATAATATAGACCTAGCTGCAATCCAGGAAATTAGATGGAAGGGAAGTGGGTTACTTGAAAAGCGTTTCCACATAATATATTATAGCTGCCATGAACAATACCATGCATTTGGAACTGGTTTTGTGGTGAGAGGTAGAACGAGAGATCTAGTCATTGGATTCACACCAATAACTCCCCGAATATGCGTACTGAGACTAAAGGGAAAATTCTACGAATACAGTGTTGTCAGTTGCCACGCCCATGATGAAAAAGAGGCTTTTTATGATGCGCTTGACAGAGCCTTTGACAACTGCCCTAGAAGCGACATTAAAATCATTCTAGGGGATTTTAACGCAAAGATTGGTAAAGAAGAAATCTTCACTCCAACCATTGGAAAGCACAGCCTGCATGATGAGACCAATGAGAACGGGCGGTTGCTAATAAATTTTGCCATATCCAAGGATATGGTAGTGGGCAGTACTATGTTACCGGGAAAGAGGATTCACAAAGGAAATTGGAGATCACCGGATGGAAGCACTGTGAATCAAATAGACCATGTCCTCATCAGCAGAAGGCACAGGTCTAATCTTATTAGTACAAGATCCTACAGAGGGGCCAACATAGATACAGATCACTTCTTGGTAGTTTCCAGAATTAGAGCTAGAATTTCGAATGTAAGCAAACTACCAGCCAAGATACCGAGCAAGATTGCTACATCCAAACTGAAGGATGAGGAGAGAAGTCTTACATAAAAGCAAAGGTTGGATGAATTATTTGTAAGCTACTTACCTGGAGGTCCTGTTCAGGAACGATGGAACAAATGCTCAACAATGGTCAGAAAAGCTGCTGAGGATACGGTGGGGGAAGAAGAGCGGGCAGCAAGACCAGGTTGGTTTGACGATGAGTGCGTCAGGGTAACGGATGCTAAGAACAAGGCATATAGAAATATGGTGCAGAAGAAACACACACGATTGGCGTCACAAGAATATAGGGACAGAAGAAGACAAGAAAAGAGACTTCATCGTCAGAAGAAGAAAGAATGGGAGCGCACGCGACTAGAGGAAATAGAGGAGCACAGAAACCTGAATGAGGTTAGAAGCTTCTACCAGAAACTAAACAGCAGTAGGGCACCTTTCAAACCCAGGGTGAAGGCCTGTAAAAGAGAGGACGGCTCACTTACTACAGAGAAGACAGAAATCCTGTCAAGATGGGCCCGACACTTTAATAATTTGCTGAATGAAGAAAATGATATTGTACAGGACAGTTTCCAGCAAGTACTGAAGAAGAAGAAGGAATTGACCCTCCAGAATACGAAGACGTCATAGAGGCTATCCTGAAACTCAGGAATAACAAAGCCCCGGGTGAAGATGGAATCCCGGCAGAGCTCTTAAAGCATGGAAGTGAGCAACTCCATAAGGCTATTTATGATATAATATTGGATATATGGGTTGAGGAACAAATGCCAGACCAGTGGATGAAGGGATTAATTTGTCCCCTTCACAAGAAAGGAAATATCTTAGAATGTTCAAACTACTGGGGCATTACCCTACTCCAATGTGCATAAAGTAATTTCGAATATATTGTGCTCAAAGTTACTTCCTTTTGCAGAAAGAGAAATATGAGAGTATCAGACGGGATTCAAAAGAGGAAAGTCGACGATAGATCAAATATTCAGCATAAGGATGATACTCCAGAAGTCAACTGAATTCAAAATGAACACTCATCATCTTTTCATTGATTTCAAGAGCGCGTACGACAGTATCAAGAGGCCCAAACTCTACGAAGCATTGCTTGAGTTCAGAATCCCACTAAAATTGATACGCCTCATAAAAATGACTATGGAAAATGTGAGGTGCAAAGTCAAAGTGCAGTCAAACTTGTCACCAGAATTTGACTCGAAAAGAGGACTGAGACAAGGAGATGCCTTAGCCTGTTTGTTATTTAACTTTGCCCTTGAAAAAGTAGTAAGAAGCTCGGGTATTCAAACGACAGGGACCATCTACGACAGACTCGTCCAACTGCTTGCCTTTGCGGATGATATAGACATAGTCACTCGCTCGCTCAACGCACTTAAGGACACATTCCTGAATCTCATAGAAGCCGCTGCAGACATGGACCTGACTATAAATGAAGAAAAGACTAAGTACATGAGAGTTGGCCAGAATGACAGAAATGCGTCAAAAGAACCCTTGGTTATTGGTTCGTTCAGCTTCCAGAGCGTAGACCAGTTCAAATACTTAGGATCAGTTGTTTGCTCTACAAATAAGATTATGATGGAAACAAGCCAGAGACTGATGATGGCTAACAGATGCTATTTTGGGTTAAGGAATCATCTCGGTAAGCCCATAATCTCTCGACGAACCAAGTGCCTAATTTACAAAACGCTCATCAGGCCGGTCCTTACTTATGGATCCGAAATATGGACTTTGACAGCCAAAGAAGAAAAAGAAATCCTTATTTTCGAAAGAAAAATATTACGGAGGATTTTTGGGCCTATTAGACAAGGGGACCAGTGGAGAAGACGGCATAATAATGAATTATACGAGCTCTACGGTGAAGCAAACGTCCTACGGACCATCAAGTTAGGAAGATTGAGGTGGGCCGGCCATGTCGCCAGAACGAGGGATGTCCAGATTCCCAAGAAATTATTGGAAGGGAGGCTGGACTGCTCCAGAGGTAGAGGCAGACCAAGACTCAGATGGGAGGACGCTGTTGCTAAGGACGCTTTGACCCTACTGAATGTACGAAACTGGAAAACAGCCGCACAAGATCGAGCCAGCTGGCGAAGACTCATTGAGGAGGCCAGGGACCACACCGGTCTGTAGCACCACGGAAGAAGAAGTGGTTCAAGAACCTAGCTGCTGTGGGAAGAAGGTCATAGGGTTTGGTCTCAAGTTGAGCATAATAGTCCTGAGCAGTGGAGAGAGGAGCCCCAGGGCTGCCAGTTATCAATAATACCTTGACGTGATAAATCTGAGACAGAACACCATGGCAGATTATGCATCATACTATGTAAGATGTGGCAGCATCGCATTCACACTGATATTGATGTAAATGCCTGACAGGAATGATATTTAGGAAAGTATTTCTGCCATGGAAACTACTATTGGAGAAATGAGGAATGTGATCATTTGCTCATATACAAATTCCTTGAACACGGTCTGGTGTGTCCAACAGTAAAGACAGATGAGCCATGAAGATGGGTGATTTTAATACCAGAAACCTATTAGTTGTAATAAACAAACCTTCTGACACACCTATCTTTTTGATATGGGTTAGAATTGAATCAATGCCAAATTGCCTTGGCATCAATTATAAGATATATTGTTGATTAGGTCCTCAAATCGGAAACTAGTTCCGACCACAATATGATAGCTTTTGACATGATAAAATAATCAGAACATTCTCATGACATCGATAAAGGATATGTTACTAGAAGAAGTGATTGGAGTGTCTTCAGGTGCATTCTGGAGGGAATCATCGCTAATGAAGAATAGGAAGAGGTGGAGCAGAGGACCTTGGCAAATGAGCTTTTGAAAAACTGAGATGGGTCTAAAAGCTTTTATAGTGATGTGATCTGAACAAGGTGGAAGTGAGGTAGCTCAGTGAGTAAGGCACTGTGCTCTACTCCTAGGCCTGGGTTCGAGTCCAGCTGGGGCACACCCACCCAGCCTTTATAAAATAGATACCCTGATTTAGGGGAAAAACCTGGAAATTGAGCGAGATTCTGGCAAAATTCATCCTTGCACAACCATTGACCAAAAAACAGTACCATTAAAACCATTAAACAATGAACACAAGACCCTTCATGGGTTGTGTTATGGTACAGAATTTGAATGAGAATCTCTTAGAATGAATTGATTTTTTTTTTTTTTCAATTGAAGAAAAGGAAAGGAAAAGTTGGCAGCAGGCATCATGCCGTCACGTTGGGAAATGCCCGGATTGGAACGTTATGGGTTCCATTCCCACCTGGGTCACTTAAAATTTATTTCATGGCGGTATTTCCACTCTAGTAAGTACGAGGTGGCGACCTAATGATAGTTTTCAGAAGTTGGCATGAAGGACCACAAAGCCCAGACTAGTTCCCCCACCAGTACCCGTATCTTATGCCAAATTTGGTGAATTACTCCTGAAAGATTAAGCTTTTAAGGTGAGGGAAGCAGAGCAGTTTATGCTCACAGAAATTGTAAGTCGGCCAGTCTGACACTTGTCAGCCATATAAGATTTTCATTAAACTTATTTCTGGTTTTCTCGACTGGACCGCTCCTCTCCTTTCTGCAGCTGGCTCATAGTTAGATGGCATTCCGAGGGCAAACTCTTGCAGCATTAAGTTGAAACTAACTTTTTTTTCTTTAATCTTGGATTTTATTTACAAAATATTTATTCATATATACGTACATTACAATATAACAATACCATCTTGTAATATATGTATATATAAATATATATTTTGTAAATAAAATCCAAAGATGAAGAAAAAAAAGTTAGTTTCAACTTAGTTCCGCAAGAGTTCACTCTTGGAATGCCACCTAACTGTGGGCGAGCAATAGTAGCTATTTTTTTTATCCTAACAAGGTTTACTATAGGTTTAGAAAAAACTGTTTTTATTTGTTTCCTATTGAGTGAATAGTTACAGTTTATAGACTAAAGAGATGTAATTTAATTACTCTTTTCAGATTGGTTTTTATATTTTGATCATTGGCTTATTTCTGTAAAGGTTTATTATTAACTATATTCTTTTCAGTATAATAAAATCAGTTTCACTCCACTTTAGTCTTTCATATTAACATATACATCAGTTTTAACACGTTCGTCACCACATCAACAATATCTGAGTGACGGGACATCTAAGAAGCATAAAATCACACAGATATGTGTAATGTAGTGACGAAGGTCTTAATTCAGTATGTGATATTGGAAGTTTTTAGAAACTCAACTAATTAACACTGGGTAATAAACGAGTTGAGGAATGGCTTTATTATTCTATAATATTCTGCTAAGGAAATTTATAGATCATAGAAAAAATATTAATGGGGAAATAAGCTGGCATAAAATAATTGTTTTATTGAGGAATTTTATAAATCTTAAATGTAATTAACCTGTTAGATACAATAATACACAAATTTGTGAATTAATATACAAATGATTACTTTATAGTTCCACAATTATAATTGTCACTCTGAACATGAAATAAATATCAA
The DNA here is from genome assembly GCA_948150685.1 of Rhaphigaster nebulosa. Classification (NCBI taxonomy): domain Eukaryota; kingdom Metazoa; phylum Arthropoda; class Insecta; order Hemiptera; family Pentatomidae; genus Rhaphigaster; species Rhaphigaster nebulosa. Next base: position 164,220,938 of record OX411306.1, on the reverse strand, counting down.
AATTTATGAACAATAAATTTGTGTTATTGAATTGTAAAAAAAAAAATTAAAGAAAGATCAAAATAATCCACGATGACTAAAAATATGAAGAGTTATAATAGTTTGAGGTGACCAGTTACTTCATTCACTAATTCTTCTGATCCTGGACCAATTCCAAGAACAGTAAAATCATTTTTCAGGTAAGAATTCGCTTCCAATATTGGTACGGACACAAGACCTAACCTTACAGCTTTTCTGTAAAGACACAGCATTTCTTCATTTTTATTTTTATCTAGCTTTAAAACAACCTAGAAAATTAAAATGTAATTAACTATGACAGTAATTATAAAACCTAATTTATTTATACAATTAATTGATATGGTGTTGGCAAAAGCCATATATATATATATATATATATATATATACACACATTTATTTATTTATAATCCAGTACATAAGATACATAGTACGTAGTACATTGTATAGTCCTACAGAGGTAAACAAGATTACCTGTTCGTAGGTCTGGTATTTAAAATTAATACTTAATGCTTTACAAAACTTAAAACTAGTAAGACAAAATAGAAAATTAGCAGTTTAACAATTATTAGAAATTTCTCTCATATATCTTATTGCTCACAACAGAAAACTTAATGAAATTCCGCACATAATTTTATTGCGCATAACAAACTTAAAAAATAAGCAAGAAGCAAAATAACATTAACATTAACAATCTATATTTTTAGATGTTTCCTAATCGAGTGCTTACAAGTTATAGACAATCCAATCCCTCAATTTTCTTCTTCTAATTTTTGCACATTTTATTATTTTCAGTTCATTCGGGAGTTTGTTGAAGGCTTTAATAGCATTAATATAACTGCATTTACTGCTTATTGATTTTTTCTGATCAGGAATTTTTATCCATTTACTCCTAGCTATACTTTTATTTGATTTAAACTTTTCTTTTAGTACATCATAGTGATATAATAGTGAATTAAAAGTAAATAATTGTGCAAAATTCAAAGGATTACCCTGTATAATAAATTTATTCTTATTTATAATTTTTAAGTCTAGTTTGAAGCCTTTGTAGCAAGTTAATATAGATGCTATAAGCTCCATCCCAAGCAATGTTTCCATAATTAACTAAACTATGGAAAAAGGCATAGTAGATTTTCTGTAGGGTATCAGTTTGCATGACTCATGATAGTTTTTTCATTAGAAACGGTAAATATTTAGTTTTATTCAATATATATTCTACGTGTTTGTCAAATTTTAAATTTGAGTCAAAAATTACACCAAGGAATTTGACTTGGTTTTTCTGTTCAAGAATAGTATTATTTATATGAATATTTAGATTATTTGGAATACTATTACAATAACTGCCAAAATTCACATATACCGTCTTCTTTAGGTTGAGTGATAGCTTATTATTAGCTAACCAATCTGAGATTTCATTTAAAAGTGTGTTCATTTTGTATTCAACAATATCCCATGTTTCTGCAGTTGAAATAACAGTAGTATCATTGGCATATGATAGAATTGAGTTATCTGGCATTTTACACAATAAATCATTTATATATAAAATAAATAATAATGGACCAAGAATAATTACTTGTGGTTCCCCTGTTGATATGGTCAACTTACTGCTCCATTTACTTTTACCCTCTGCTTCCTATCGCACAAATAGCTTGCAAGCAAGTCCAAGGTATGTCCCCTAAAACCATATCTACTTAATTTTTTAATCAAGATTTCATGATTAACTGTATCGAAAGCTTTTGCTAGATCAAGAAATGTTATTGCAATTGGATTATTTGTATCTATTTTATTCAATATAAGACTTGTTATTTTACTTAGTGCCCACTCTTTTTATAAAACCAAATTGGTTAGTTGATAAAATTTTATATTTCTGTACAAATTTAAACATCCTATTGAAAATAATGTTTTCAAAAATTTTACCTAAATAGGAAATAAGTGATATAGGCCTATAGTTCGAAAGAGAATTTTTATCCTCTTCTTTAGGTATAGGCTTTATCTCTGCACACTTTAGGCTATCCGGCCAACTAGCTAATTCCATACACAGATTTATCAGATGTGCCAGCGGGTTTACAATGGAATTAATTAATGTTTTGAGAGTATTAGCATGAATTCCATCAACACCACCTGATTTTGGTTTTAGATCTTGAATTATTTTTATAATTTCACGTTGGTTCGTCGGAAAGAGGTATAAGATTTCTAAGTTTTTTTGAGGTAGATGGAGCACCGAATTTGGGGGTAATAGAATCTTATCAGATAAGGCTTTACCAACATTTGTAAAGTAATCATTCATAGAGTTAGAAATCTCAGAAGGATCAGATATTACAACTTTGTCTTGGTTACATATAATATAGTCAATACTGTCATTCTTACTCGAATCTTTTCCTAAAATATTGTTATTAGTTTTCCAAAATTTTCTAGGACTATTGCTACTTTTAGCGATTTCTTTAGTATCGTGTAGTATTTTAGCCTGATAACATGATATTTCCATTTACTTCAATCTTAACCAATAGAGATGTAATGTTGGGTATTGTGAGATGTGGATTACAAATAGAAAAGGGACATGGTTTGAAGGATCTCAATTCGCGTTTACAATTGCTCTCAGATCAATATGCAGTTACTAGGCTTAAGTGATAAGAAAGTAACATGATAGGCTATATAAACACATGTTGGTCGACCGTGAAATATGTAAGTATTGTAATTTGTTAGTGCCTAAAGAGTATCTGCACTCCTAAATGTTTGCAAATTGCCTCTGCAATTAGAAAAATTCATGGCACTTTTAAAACCAAGTGGATTTGTAAATACTGCAGATGATCTTTTGGATTTCTTCCTATTTAAATGAAAAATGGACCAAAGTTAAAAAATCTGGCACCCGTCACAATTAATTTTCAAAAAAGTAACAAGCATGGAAACAACAGTTTACAGAATGATGATGGTTGAGAATTTGAAAGATGGCAATTAGGAAAGGAACTCGCCAACAGAATTTTATAGAAATTACGTTATGGTGGGGAGGTGTGGGTTTTTCCAAAATTAGGAATAATCAGAGCAGAATTATTAAGGTTAAGTTTGGAAAGCATTGGAATATCTCGAACAGCAGCCCACAACCCGTATGGAGTTTTAGTGTTGCTTATCCAGATTCCATGTTGGAGCCATAGTGCAATAGTATTACCAGTTACTGATATTTATTTTATTATGTTTAGAAAATGTTAATTAATGATGTGGTCCAATCTAAAACTTAGTAATGCTTACTGATTGTCCACAACTAGCTATTGTTTAACTACGCCATGAACAGCAGGAGGTTTAACTAACAGATATGAAATATCTTATTTCATTAAAAAAAGGGGACCAACAGGTACCCAGTGCTGGGGTGATATAGCCTGGCCACCCTTCCTCTTAGGAGGAGAGGAAGGGACAAAGGGTTGAGGAGACATAAATATTCAGGAGGCCAGTTTTCTCGAGGTTCCAGGGCCTCCCCAGTTGGGCTAATAATCCACAGCGGAGTATAGCTGATTCAAAGAAACTCTGTGAATAGCCTCGGATGGACAGTCTATCAGGAAACAACACGGTACGGTCAAAGATATTTGTTTAGGAACATGAAATATACAGACTATATGGGTAGGAAGTGGAAATAGTGGAAGTAGATGCAGACATACAGATTAGACATTTTAGGAGTCTGTGAAATAAAGAAGAAAGGTTCAGGAGAACTGCAATTGGATAAGGGCTATACTCTTCTTTACTCTGGAGTAACTCCTGGTGTTAGAGCTAAGGAAGGAGTAGGCATCATTCTGAAGGACGACCTGAAAGTAGTACATGAGTGGGAGGCAGTAAATTCCAGAATTATTGTTACTGATATCCAACTCAGTATTGGAAACGTAATTATAGTTCAAGTCTACGTCCTAGTTGAAGGTTCCAATGTGATAGAGACTGAGCAATTTTATAGTGACTTATACCGAACTGTAGAAAAATACAGAAATAGAGGAACGTCATTATATAGGGAGATCTAAATGCAAGAACTGGCAGAGCCCATGGGCCTGCATGGAGACGAAAGAATGCTTAATAATAATGGACAACGCCTTATAGACTTTTGCATTGACAATGATCTTATCATAGGAAACTCATTCTGCTCACATAAGACTACGGTCTAGATATCTTTCTCAGCAGCAGGAAGGGGAATCAATAGTATTATTAGTATTATTGATTACTTTATGCTATGTACAGTAGAGATATCAGGAGATATTTTGCAGATATTAATGTTATATGAGGAGCTGAAATTGAGAGCGATCATATCTTCCTGATAGCAGATACAGGTATCTTATCAGAAAGTAATCCCCGGAGAGGATAGAGATTAAACAGCTCCAAGGCTGAATGAAAAGATGTCTATATGAGAATGAGTTAAGGACAAGTCACCAAGAAATAGACTTCAGTAAAAGCTTAGATGAAATATGGCTATAAGTCAAAGTAGTTATATTGGAAACAGCAACCCTAATATGTGGTGTGAAAAGAATCTGCACTAGAAGAAAATGCTCAAACTGATGGAATGAAGAGATAAGAGCAATAATTAAGGAGAAAAAAGTGGCTTGGAAGGATTACTGCTTGGACAAATCTGACGAAAACTACCAGACGTACAAGGAAAAGAGAAATAGAGCAAAAGTGATTGTAAAAGAAGCTAAGAATAAATCCTGGGAGGAGTTTGGTAGAACGCTGAATAAAGATCATGAGAAGAACTCAAGACTATACGTAATGAGAGAGGAGAAATGGTCTCCAATGAAACTGCGGTACTCGACGTTTGGAGTGAATATTACAGGAAACAGTTTCAAGATGAAAAAGGGGATCACTACCATCGCAACGAAAGCGAAAGACAAAATGATTAACAATGAAATGGGACAATTGAGGAGGAAGAGATTCAGCTTGCTATTCAGAAAATGAAGACAGGGAAAGCTGCAGGCCGGGATAACATAGCCCGATGTATTGATGTTAAGATTGGGAGCTTAACATCAATACATAAGAAAGGAAGCCAAAGTATCTGCTCCATCTACAGACCCAGATACGCTTGTCCGCTGTTCTGTATAAAGTATATACTTCCATCCTTGAGAGTCGGGAACCCCTCTTAGAAGAAAAACAAAGCGCTTTCAGGCCAAATAGACAGCCACAAGATCACATGTTTACATTGAGGAACATAATAGAAAAATCTTGGGACCGAAATGGCATTTATAGATCTCAAGGCTGCTTTTGATTCTGTCCCTCATAAAGAAATATGGGAAGCTCTCAAAGTGAAAAATATCCCAAGGAATTTAATTGAGACAATCAAGTCCACATACCAGGAGCCGAAAGGTGCAGTGCGACTGAATGGCCAGGAATCAAAAGCCTTGAATATGAAAAATGGGGTCAAACAGGGGATTCTTTAAGCCCGCTTCTTTTTATTATCTATATGGACGAAATTGCCTCAATTTGTAAACGGCACACATCAAGAATACATCTTGTCACTAGGAACCTCCTTCAAGTAGTCAAACAGTTCCTTGTATATGCAGAAGATATAGTCCTAATAGCAGATTCCACAGAAAGATTAAAACAGGCAATGACAGAGTTGTACAAAGAACTAAAGAAAAAAAGTAATGCATAAATACTAACAAAAGTAAAATACTTTAGGTTAGTAGAACTCAAGAAAATGTACGCATAGCATGTAATGGGGAACCAATCGAATTAGTGACAGACTTCACTTACCTAGGAACTGTGATCAATAGAACTGGGAAGGTAGACTCAGAAATATTAAAATGAATAACAAAAGCAAATTCCCTGTACTACCAGATCTGTAACACAGTGATCGGAAAGAGAGAAATAGGAAAGGAAGTGAAGCTTCTTCTGTTTAAATCATTATACTTACCAGTGCTATTGTTCGGAGTGGTAAGCTGGGTTTTGACTAAACAACTGCAAAGTTGTACTACTGCTGAAATGAAGTTTCTTCGACGAACTAAAGAGAAAACTCAACGGGACTGTGTTAGAAATGAAAGAATCTGAGAGGAACTTCAGATCTGCTCCATCCAGGACATCCTGTAGAAGAGTGATGTGGTTTGGGCACGGCACGTCTGCAGGATGGAAGCTCATGAAGACCCTGTTAAAACCATGGAGGTTACGCCGCAAGGGAGATGACCCACAGGCCGTCCCAGAACCCCCTCATCAGTAACATAAATGAAGTAGGGAGACAATGATGGAACCATTGTAATAATGGTATTGAGGTGGTTTCTAATCTTCCGAAAAAAAAAAAAACGTAATGAACTACATTAAAACTAATTTTTTAGTGTGCTAACAAGATTCTATCTTGGTTTGTTTGGGTCCTCTTTGAGTTAGAAATCGCGTAATATCTGTGCTGATCCTCTTCTGGCTTGTTTGTTAGTTTTTAGTGATGATTACATGCATCGGTCGAACATTATATCCATTCGAGGTTCTTTCAATAACCTTAAATGTCTCAGTATTGCAGCTGAAAGACTGCTGTAAGTTTGATGGCAGACAATGGATAGAAAACATTTTGCCAACAGAAAATAATTGTAAACAAACAGAAATATTTGTCTGAATCATCTTCTTCAGCACTATATTTCGATGGGAATGTCACTTGTAGCTGTTCTGAGCATAAGTATTTTTTAAGTAAATTAATTTTTCGAATTAATTTGGTTTGTCAAACCCATGAATATATTTTGTCCCTTTTCAAAGAAATATGTTCAGAGTATTCTTAAGATTCAAATAAGCCATTTCACAAGTTTTCCTTAATGGCATAATTTCTACCAAACATTTCAAATTTAACTAACGCTCTAATATATTTTTCAAAATTTTATAAACAGCATGTCTCACATTGCACCCATCTTTAGTAATAGTGGGAAAGATATTTAAAGAAATTTGATTGTGTCTCAATCTAAAAGATCTTAACTCAGCACTTTCTATTCAACCATCTTTGATTCTATCTCAAGATGAAATATTATTTCAGCTGCAAAATGAAAAAAAAACTTGTGTCAATGAAATCATTATATGTATTTGATAAAATAACTTAATAATAATATTTGTAGTACTGATAATGCCTGAATTGGACTGTAAGATGTTGTATTAACATCTTTATGCATTCCATGTAGGGCAGAAAGGACGGCTAATCCTTCAGATAATCAACCTATACCAGAGTAGGAGGGTGAAAATTTATTCTGTGGGTCCTCCATAGATAAAAGATAACCCTCCTAGACCGGTTTTGAATTGGCACCGCTCTTGATGACAGTTAGTTATTTAGCTTATAGACATGATTTGATTTTAAAAATTTCAAAAAATAACCTATATACACACATGTATATATCCATTTATTGCAATCTTACCTATCTCTGCTTATATGCCAAAGTTTTTTAAAATGTGCTTTAATTATTTCATCTACCATCAATGAGTTTCGGTTAAAGGGCAAAATAGCCAGTTGAATTGAACATTACAACAGTAAGGATCTGTAGCACCTAATTGGCATGATAAGTATGGGTAAGTAATTATTTGTTATTTTGGGTTATGAGCATAATAGTCATATATATACTAGTATACCCGGGCGAAAACTCTCGCATTAGATATCAATCCTTCTTCTAAACCCTAATACATTAGAAATATTAGCGATATTAGGAAAACATATTTATTCTTGTAAACAATATAATATTACCAAAAAGTTTATTTAACACACACATTTGGGGTAGCAACACAGTTTGTAATGACTATGTTGAAGTTACAGCTCATACTTAATAAATAATTAGCTTACCCCACTGGAAAACATCTCTTCAAATTAGCAGTTAGGCAATTACATTTAGCAATAACATTTTCTATATATCTATATAATTCATATTTAGCAATGCCCCTTAAGAGCCGGAAAAGGGATCTATACTACCGTAATAATATATATATATATATATATATATATATATATATATATATATATATATATATATATATATATATATATATTGGAGGGAGTTATTGTTGACCGTATATTTATATTTAAAGGGAGAAGTTGGTCGGGGGGTGCGGTCAAAGATATAGACTACTATAATGCAAACCTATATAATTGTGCCTACATTTCGGCCTACGTTTTAGGCCATCTTCAGGGCTAAAAGGAAAACAAAATAACAACAATGAAAAAAGAGAAAGAGGCAGTACCAGTAACAGTAAAAATGATAAATGGTAACCCGCACTTTTTAGCTTCTCCCTTTAAATATATATATATATATATATATATATATATATATATATATATATATACATATATATATATATATATATATATATATATATATATATATATATATATATATGATATTAATGTTATGAGGAGCTGAAATTGAGAGCGATCATATCTTCCTGATAGCAGATACAGGTATCTTATCAGAGAGTAATCCTGAGAAAATGTCTATATATATATATATATATATATATATATATATATATATATATATATATATATATATATATATATATATATATATATTATATATTATTATATTATATTATATATATATATATATATAATATAATATAATATAATAATATATAATATATATATATATATATATATATATATATATATAGATATATATTATATGAGGAGCTGAAATTGAGAGCGATCATATCTTCCTGATAGATATATATATATATATATATATATATATATATATATATATATATATATATATATATATATATATATATATATATATAGATATATATATATATATATATATATATATATATATATATGAGAAAATGTCTATATATATATATATATATATATATATATATATATATATATATATATATATATATATATATATATATATATATATATATATATATATCTATATATCTATCAGGAAGATATGATCGCTCTCAATTTCAGCTCCTCATATAACATTAATATCTGCAAAATATCTCCTAATATCTCTACTGTACATAGCATAAAGTAATCAATAATACTAATAATACTATTGATTCCCCTTCCTGCTGCTGAGAAAGATATCTAGACCGTAGTCTTATGTGAGCAGAATGAGTTTCCTATGATAAGATCATTGTCAATGCAAAAGTCTATAAGGCGTTGTCCATTATTATTAAGCATTCATTCGTCTCCATGCAGGCCCATGGGCTCTGCCAGTCCTTGCATTTAGATCTCCCTATATAATGACGTTCCTCTATTTCTGTATTTTTCTACAGTTCGGTATAAGTCACTATAAAATTGCTCAGTCTCTATCACATTGGAACCTTCAACTAGGACGTAGACTTGAATTATAATTACGTTTCCAATACTGAGTTGGATATCAGTAACAATAATTCTGGAATTTACTGCCTCCCACTCATGTACTACTTTCAGGTCGTCCTTCAGAATGATGCCTACTCCTTCCTTAGCTCTAACACCAGGAGTTACTCCAGAGTAAAGAAGAGTATAGCCCTTATCCAATTGCAGTTCTCCTGAAACTTTCTTCTTTATTTCACAGACTCCTAAAATGTCCAATCTGTATGTCTGCATCTACTTCCACTATTTCCACTTCCTACCCATATAGTTTGTATATTTCATGTTCCTAAACAAATATCCTTGACCGTACCGTGTTGTTTCCTGATAGACTGTCCATCCGAGGCTATTCACAGAGTTTCTTTGAATCAGCTATACTCCGCTGTGGATTATTAGCCCAACTGGGGAGGCCCTGGAACCTCGAGAAAACTGGCCTCCTGAATATTTATGTCTCCTCAAGAGGAAGGGTGGCCAGGCTATACCACCCCAGCACTGGGTACCTGTTGGTCCACGGGTATTTATTCAGTATATTCAGACTAAACCTCCTAATACGGATCCCCCATCCGCCACCCTGGGGAACGCGCTCCCTAGCGGACAGGCTCCACCAAATGGGAGCAACATCCTGTTAATATAATTGAAGTGATAGCACTGCGACGGTTGAGATGAGCTAGCAAAGTTGTTGAGTTCAGTAACGAACAAATCCCTAAAAAGTTAATAAACACTAAGCCGACTGGTATACGTTCGAGGGGTAGACCAAAACATAGGTGGGAGGATTGCATTAAGGGTATTAATTACGAATTTGGGTTTGGATAGTAGTCAGTGGAGGAAGGTTTATAAACAACAATTGGTGGTATGGGCCTTCCGGTTCGCTAAGCCTTTTATTAATATATAATTTAAACGAGGGTAGTTCCAAGATTGATATAATCCATTTCTTAATCCTACTGCTTATGACGGAATTTCAGTTTTTCTATCTGAAAGGGGTAAATAATCATATAAAATTTTCTCGTGCTGTTTATGACAATTTTTCATATTTTAAATTTGTCTGTTTGGTTCAATCCACCAAGATATTTTTTGATTTTATGAGAGACCTCTTAGAAGTCTCAACATTGACATAAACTATTTCACATACTTGCTGCTTATGATATAACTTTAGTCAATTTTGAAAAATTATGAAGGCTAAAGCCACTATGAGAAACTGCCAAAAAAACTTTTTAATGAAATAAGATATTTCATATCTGTTAGTTAAACCTCCTGCTGTTCATGGCATAGTTAAACAATAGCTAGTTGTGGACAATCAGTAAGCATTACTAAGTTTTAGATTGGACCACATCATTAATTAACATTTTCTAAACATAATAAAATAAATATCAGTAACTGGTAATACTATTGCACTATGGCTCCAACATGGAATCTGGATAAGCAACACTAAAACTCCATACGGGTTGTGGGCTGCTGTTCGAGATATTCCAATGCTTTCCAAACTTAACCTTAATAATTCTGCTCTGATTATTCCTAATTTTGGAAAAACCCACACCTCCCCACCATAACGTAATTTCTATAAAATTCTGTTGGCGAGTTCCTTTCCTAATTGCCATCTTTCAAATTCTCAACCATCATCATTCTGTAAACTGTTGTTTCCATGCTTGTTACTTTTTTGAAAATTAATTGTGACGGGTGCCAGATTTTTTAACTTTGGTCCATTTTTCATTTAAATAGGAAGAAATCCAAAAGATCATCTGCAGTATTTACAAATCCACTTGGTTTTAAAAGTGCCATGAATTTTTCTAATTGCAGAGGCAATTTGCAAACATTTAGGAGTGCAGATACTCTTTAGGCACTAACAAATTACAATACTTACATATTTCACGGTCGACCAACATGTGTTTATATAGCCTATCATGTTACTTTCTTATCACTTAAGCCTAGTAACTGCATATAGATCTGAGAGCAATTGTAAACGCGAATTGAGATCCTTCAAACCATGTCCCTTTTCTATTTGTAATCCACTTCTCACAATACCCAACATTACATCTCTATTGGTTAAGATTGAATTAAATGGAAATATCATGTCCATTCTCGCATAGTTTCAACTACTCAAAATATTTCAGTGCATCTTCTCCCGCAGAGGGCAATTCCCAAATGTTTATCATTTTTCGTCCAAACAAGAAAATAAAAATCACAAATAAAAATAAAATGTTAAGAGAAACAACACTTTTAACAAAAAACTAATTACTACTTAATAAAAACTAATTAAATAATGCTAATAAGCAAAACAGAACTGATAAAAATAAAAATCTTAAAACATACCATATTTACTAACAAACAAACTAATAATACTTCAGAAATAATGTTACAAGATTACAAGGTTAGAAGTAAGGTGTTGGAAAGCTGGAAATGGTTTTAATCTGTTCATTAGATATCAGATAATAGTAACATAAGTTTTTCCCATTCTAAGTGGTGAGCCAAGGCTGGAGAATGGGGGAAACCCCCAAATTTTTGGATTTTTATCAGTTTTTGGCTCTTAACATTTAACCGGCACACCCTAGCAAAAATTGTATTCTATTATAAATTAAAAAACATTAAATTATGCATAAAATGAATATCATAATCGTTGGATTCAGTTTGACAGAAGAATCTAAATTGAAAATCGAATATCATTTGAACCCCAGTTGGGACCGGAAAGGGATCACGAATTTTAACTTAGTTACCTCGTATTTTCACGGAAGTATAAAAAAAGGCAAAAAATAATAATTTTTTATGTTTTACTTTTTTCTTATACCTTTAAACCAGAGTTGGGCAGTTCATTATTTAATTAACTACATTATTTATTTAATTAAATTATTTAACTACATTATTTATTTAATTATATTATTTAACTACATTATTTATTTAATTATATTATTTAACTACATTAGTTATTTACTGCCAGCAGATATTTTTAGTAATTGAAACTACAATTGTACCTATACCTGTACCTATTTATATTAAAGACCTTACACTCCTTATCTATCACTCCTCATGCCATATTTACGCAGACAATTTCCATATATACCTGTACTTCCCGCCTTCCGACATTTTATCTGCCACAAAAAACCTCCAAGAGGACTTGAATCGAATAAGTCGTTAGGCTGTACCTAACAGGTACAACAGGTTGAAATTGAATGCAGAGAAGACAAAGGTAATAGTAATAGGCTCCAATCACCTACTTAAAACTGTTCCTCACTTCCCAACCATTTTCATAAAATAAACAATAAAAACTCAAAAACAGTAATATATCTTGGAATAAAAAACTATAAAAAATCTTGGAATCACTTTTGTTCAAATTTTTTCCTGAAAAAAACATGTCTCCGATATTTCTCATCGTACTTTTTTCACCTTAAAGTGAATAAATTAGCTTTGTCACCTATTCCCATTTGAAACCCGAAAACTCCTAGTTACTTCCTTAATATTCCCCCACTTTGACTACTGTTGTATGCTGGGGCGTGTCTGGGGACCTCAAGGCAAAACTAAAACGATTAATAAACTGCTTTATACGATTTATCTTCGGGATTCCAAGAGACACCTCTGTCTCCCGATTCTATGAAGTGACTTTACCCTTCCTACCGTCATACGTACTTCCTGGCATCCTTCCTTTACCAAGTTATTCAATCCTGCCGTTCATCATACATTTTCGACCTCCTTCAATATCCTCTGTTCTCGGTCTTCAGATTTATATATAACGGCCTACCGATCCGTTGCTTTTGACAGATCTTTTCTTATCTAATCCTCATCCTTATGGAATTCCATTCGTTGCTCCAATACTCTTCCCACCTTTAAATCCAGTCACTTCATGTCCATGCAGTTTCAAAAGTTTTATAAATAAAAACTCCTTATTTTCAACTAAAATTTGCACCCAATTATGTATTAATGTATTATTTTTACTTAAATTATTAATATAAATTCATTCTCTCTAACTATATTTACTTTTAATGTATTAATATTGGAAGTTTGTTTTTGCTTAAAGGTTTAAAAGTTATGTCATTATGATTTCATATAATTTTATCTTTTTTTTTTTTTCTTTCTTATTTATTTATTTATATTATTATTTGCTCATTATATTATTCTTTTTTGTTATACTCTAAGGCTCTAAAGCTCTACTGATTTTACCTGTAATATTATTCTAAAGAGACATGTCCAGGAATGAATAAAGAATTTATTGTTATTATTATTATTTCCGAATTTCGCACTCCTCAGTCTATACTGGGAATATTCACCTACCCGGACTCAAGTTAGTCAAGGATTAGGCTCAGTTTATGAAATATTTAAAACTTCTGTCCTTCTTCATATAACCAGCAAGTCCCAATTCTTTGCAGCTTCTAATCACCACCCCTGAGACCAACCTGTTACAAATGATAAAGGGCAACACTTTGCCTAATTTCAGGCGGTATAGTAGCTTCAGTTCTTCACAGACCTGTTGATACTTTCTTATCTTCTCTCCAACAACCATCTCAATAAATAGTGGTGCCTTTATCAGTGAGGCTGTCCCGCTGGGAAAGGCGCAAGTGGTTCTTTAATAAACTCGGAGAATGTCATCCTGAGAACTTCGCTCATAATTATAGAACTTAGCTGTTAATATTTTTTTGATATTTTGAAAAAAAATTTTTGTTTTTCTAACATAAAAGTAATAGCTTTATTATAAATATTTTTTTTCAAACTGTTTGCGGACAAGTTCAATAAAAAAAAGTAAATTGTTGATAAACATATATTTCAATGAATTAATGCTGAAACACGTACATTTTTTTTTTTTTCAACAATATATTTTTTTGTTTAAATACTATTAAAAAGCATTGAAAAAACTTAGGTAGTATTTCAAGACTGTAATGTTCTTATCAAAGAGGGCGTGGCTTGTTCATTCGAAGGTCAGCCGAACGCTGCCGGACTAGAACACTCTAGCGTCATTTGTGCTAACTAACTGCTTTGCATTCAATTGTAACATTCGTATTCATTGGAATTATTAAAATTGTTCCTGCTTTAATTAGATATTATTATAAATTACTAGTGATGTAGACTTCCGCTCATAACGTTCGCCCAAGAACTAAACAAAACATCAACAGATCCTTTTCAGTTGAGGTCGGGGTCTTACCGTAACTTTAATTATTACTGCTTTAATTAGATCACAGCTGTCGATTTCCGCTCGCTCAAGAGATAAATAAACTCCAAAAGTTCCTTTTCAGTTGTGGTCGGGTCCTTACCGTAATTTAAAATATCACTCCTTTAAATTATTACAAAAATTTGGCCAGATCACCGGAAGACAACAGCACTAGTAATTTATAATAATATCTAATTAAAGCAGGAACAATTTTAATAATTCCAATGAATACGAATGTTACAATTGAATGCAAAGCAGTTAGCACAGTGTGCTAGTCCGGCAACGTTCGGGTGACCTCGGAATGAACAAGTGATAACGTCACGCCCTCTTTGATAAGGACGTGACAGTCCCGAAGTACTACCAAAACTTTTATTTTTCCAACATAAAAATAAAAGTTTTTTGATAAATATTTTTTTTCAAACTGTTTGCGAGCGTTTAATAAAAAAAAAGTAAATTGTTGATAAACATTTGTTTTAATGAATTAATATTGGAACACTTTGGTGCATTTTTTTTTTCAACAATTAAATTAAATTTTATTGAAAATATTCTTAAAAGTATTCAAAAACTTAGAAATATTGAACATTCCAAGTTCCGACATGCAAAAGCCCTTTTCCGAGCATAGGTCTTAACCTTAAAACAGCTCAGCTTTTTTATTCTTTGTGTTTTCATAACATTAGATTACACCAAAATAGAACTGTTAATCCTAGGCCCAACCCCCTAACATGAAGCGCCAGGTTTTTTTGTCGGAGTTTATTCCCTTAGCCTCTGAACTTTTGTTCTAACCCATAAAGAAATTAAGGAATAGAAAAAGAAAGATCATAGGAGGGGATGGGTAAGATGTCAACAGAGAGTTGTCCCTTTAGTCGCCTTTTACAAGCGGTAAATACTGTGCCTACTCTATCCTTGAGCCCACAAGGGAATGTAATATTACCATAACAAAGAAATAACATTTATATGGAAATACCCCATAACATGGGGTATAATAGTCGAGACCTGTCTTGATTGCTGAAAAGTTAATTCAGGCACGATTGCCATGTCAGAGCCATATCCAGGTGATAGTATTATCAAGTAAATTAAAACGTACAAACCTTAGGTTGTCCAGTCTTCTCCCAAAGATTAACAACTTCAGGGTACTCTAATGTAGCTTTTTTAAAACATTCCAATGCTGCTCTAGAACAATGTACAGCTGTTTGATTTTTGTTTTTCAAAATATCAGTCCTTACAACCATCACAAATTTATAATTGTTGCTATTTAAAGTTTTTAAGGGGTTCCTGGTAAAAATGAAGAACCCAACAAAACCTAATAGGAATCCAAGAGTAATGCCTTGAACAATAGTTGTATCCATTAATCCTTTTCCTTTTGTTTTCTATGTTCCTCAATGCAGGCTTGAAAATCCTTCAACTTACTCTGACACTGCCTCCAGTCACGTGTTTCAGCAACACACAACTGCAAATAAACAACTAAATAATAAAATTATACTATATAATACAACTTAAACAGTACCTACTACAACTATCAGTTAGCTGCCTATCATCATGGTCAGAAACAAAAATGATGGTACAGAAGGATCAAACCCTAACACAAATATAAAATGCCAAGAATTCTCATAAATAAACCTGTATACATAGATTTCAATCTGCTATTCCATTTCTTGTTTACAGTATTAGGCAAATAAAGAGAGGAAAAATCAACTTAATTAAAGAAATTCTCGCTAAAAGCTATACAAATGAACAGTTAGATAACCTTCTACTTTTGGATTATCATTACATAGGAAACCTGTGCTTATCCTTCAGATAGGCAGGTTAATTATACAAGTTTAGGTAATGTGACTGAACAAATATTGCTTTTGTATTAATTTTTTTTAATCCAGAAACGTGAAAATTAAAATTATATTAATATTTATCATAGGGGTTCACTGGAGCACTAAAATCCCCGTTCATTATAGTAAGCACAACTTACTTGTACTTGGTAAAGTAATTCTGCACACCCTGTTTTCTTTATCATATTATCAACAAGGTCAATTTCTTCTTCCTTTTCATTCATGGTATGATAAGATTATAGAATTTAATAATCGATTGTTGATTTAAAATGAGTTTTGAATACACAATGATCTTTATGATATAGTTCGAGTTTCCTTCTATGATTGACTTAAACTAATTCCAACTTTCCAATTGCGGTTATCTAGTCCCGGCACAAAACTACTGGTGTTCCTTGATCTGCTTGCTTCTTTGTACTGGTAATTAGAGCATTTAGATATTTTATTTATTTTATATTGACTTATTATTCTTAGAAAATAATTAGAAAGTAAATTACATCAATTATGACACAGATGTTTTGAATAAATTACAGGTCTCACGTTCTTCAGAATATCTTATTACGTCAGACTATCAAATGTTAAGATGGTTTATTGTTTTGATATCTGATATCTACTTCCTTGTACTTGATTTTTTTCCTGTTTAACAATAAAATTGATGGTTTTGGAATTACGTACTTCTGACTCGATCTATACTTGTTTGCTTTTAAATTGTATAACACGGATGATAGGAGTGAATTCCTATTTTAATTCTCATCTATACCCCAAATTATGTAATTTTTGAAGAGAATAATAACTAACTAGGCTCAAGTATAACTCTATAGGAGTAAGAGCGTATTTAAATTAAATCATTACATTATTCATTCATTGTCACTTGAATTTTCATATATATTGCTGCAGCATCTTTCTTTGCAGTAGGCCTACTAACATATGCAATAGTAAATAAATAGACAAATAACGCAACAGCCAGCCTGTAGACTGTTTGGAGTAAGCAATGATGCTCATTTTTATTATAAATTTCCTTGTTATGAAACAATGTTCAACAGTATTTGTCTATCATACAATGAATGGTAAAAATCTGTTTCTCATCCCTTATCCTACATATGTTTCATAACATGTAAACAAACATTATAGATAATTTTTTTTAAAGAGGATAGTATTAATAAACTAACAAGTTGACTAGTAATTTTTTTAGATATTTGTAAAATTCATAGTATTTGTAGCCATCTATAGTGGTTTCAGCTTATCCAGTTCATCTTACAAAACAAAATATGTTCTAAATTTAACATGATTCTCAAGGGCTTACAAAGGGCATGATAACTAACTCTGGCCATTGCATAAGTGATGTGTATTCTGTTTTTGTTGTTGATCGCTTTAAATATCATATATATAATTGAGGTTGCTGGTGTTCAATCTCTTGCCTATTATGTAGATGTTATTATTTTTAAAGATTCATGTGATATAATATATTCAATTCAATTAATTACTGAATTATATTAATGAAATAATTTATGAATTATGTATTGTAAGTTATTTCTGTTTTATAATTTGTCTTTATGATGCAGTATAGGTTTTATGTCCATATTAACCATACTACATTTAAGTTACTTAGTAAATTAAACCCTTTTTGAATATTCAGATTCAATGACTGATTGATTTGGCAAGGAATAAAATGAATATTATTTACTAATTAAATTGTGAAATTGGAAAAGGGCTCATCACTGAAAATTAAAAGTTTTCAGGGGACACAAAAAAATTTAATTTCTGTTGAACCATTCGACTTATTAGAACAGATTTATTTTCTTCGTGCATTTCATCATTATAAGCAATCAGATATCAGCTATTCTTCTTCTTTTGCTTCACCCTGTAGGGCCTCACAGAGTAGGAGAGCATCTAGCCAGGACTGTCATTGATCTCTCTCTTGCCTGGTTCCTGGCCTGTTGCAAATTTTTCCCTCTCCTTTTGCATAAATGGTCTATGTACTTCATATAAGACATCTTTGGTCGGTCTCAGGGTCTTCTACCGTCAGGGACATGGTCCATGGTCTTCAGTGGATCTTGGTGTTCTTCCATCCTAATAACATGCCCAAACCACTTCAGCTGATGAGCATCTAGAACCTCCTTTATCGAGACGGCCCCTAGTTCTTCCCTGATCCTCTCATTGGGGATAAAATCTCTTCTTGTTCTCCCACAATCCTTCGGAGGAACCTATATTCGTCACTCCACTCTTCTGTATTTCTGTCAATACCTAGCTCTCAGTGCCATACAGAAGTAAAGGCAGGTACACAGACTTAAAGATATGGAGTGTCACATTTTGCTCACTTCTTGCCTCCCAAGCACAGTATTGCAAATCTGATGGTAGATCGAGTTCGCCTTACTTATGCTGTGTAGGATTTTTGGATCCACTTTCCCAGATCTGTCCATAACTGTTCCCAGATAGGCGAATTGCATGACTACTTTCATCTTTTCTCCGTTACAATACACCTGGGGGTATTGTATATAATACATATATATAATATATATATAATATACATATATATATATATATATATATATATATAATACATATATATAATACGTATACATATATATATATATACATATATATAATACGTATATATAATACACTTGGGGTTACAATACACACAGGGCATCTTCCTGTACCCTTCCTACCTGTAAGATCTTGATCTTGCAGATCTTGCTAAAGCATATCTTTTCTCCGGTGCTCTTCATGCCATTTCCTTACTGTCTGCTGAAGCTTCTCAGAGTCTGCAATGAGGACAACATTGTCAGCATACGGAAGAAGCTGTCACAACGGGAAGTAGATTTCTTCGTCCCAGAAACGTCCTGTCAGTTTGTCTTTTGCAGATTGCTGCAATTTCCTCCATATATAGTATGAATAGCAAGAGCCTCAGAGTGTACTCTTGTTTGACCCCCCTCCTTCCCCCCTAGCTATGTTAAAATACCTAGACTCTTGTCCATTCAACCTGACAATTCCTTTAGGGTCTTGGTATATGGACTTAATTGGCTTCTACTAGGCTTCTTGGAACGTTTTTGGCTCTTAGTGTTTCCCATATTTCATTTCTTGGGACGGAGTCGAATGCTGTTTGAAGATCTAGGAAGACGAGGTACATATTTTTATCCCGATCCAAGGATTTTTGTGATATATTTCTAAGTGAGGAAATGTGATCTTATTTCTGACGTCCAAGTCTGAAACCAGCTTTTTCCTCTCCTATTAGCAGCTCTACTAGAGATCGCAGTCTACTTTCTTGGACGGACGTATACATTTTGTAGCATTCAGCCATTCTCGCTCATAAAATATCGCTCTACATGAGTATTGAAAATAAAAACGAAAAAGTCCGTTTTGAATAAAAACCGAAATAGCCCTTTTCGAAATTTACAATTCAATTATAGCTTCATTTTTTTCTGGTGTTGGATATAAAATATCTATTAGACTTTAACCTATCATTATTAGCCAAGTGTTTGCTCATGTTGGACTTATAACTGAATTTTTGAAATTTTAAAATAAAAAATTAGCTGTCCGTAATTCTTCCTTATGAATAAACATTTTGATTTCTGAGATGTTAATTTCATTATCTATAAAAGGAATAAGTCAACTATATTGTAATTCAAATTCCTCTTTGTAAGCATTCATATTGATGCCTAGCATTTTTTAAAAATATAGAAGTAAGACACTTCTGGACATTTTTTTAAAAAAATTTTATTGACATTTAGTTTTTGTTGCCTTTAAGGACACAATGATGTATTTACAAAACATAATTTTTAAGAAAATCAAATGTTTACCTACTCGAAGTTCTATTGTTCTTATTTCATATTAAAGGTTATTTAGCTTTCTGTAAAATTTATTGAGGTTTATTTGATTTCTAGTTCTTTTATGAAATATAAAACTTGGGTTCTCATAATCCACTCGTAAATCTTCATGAAATAGAGGGTTTTGATATGCTTTTGTATCCATTTAATAACTACTTTCTAAATTTGTATTTTCAAATAAATAACATATTTGTGTAGGTATAGTTGACCGCAGATGTAATTTTAAGAAGTTGGTTGGGGGGTGCAGTCAATGAAGAAGAGTAATTAGTTACACTTATTAGTTTGTTCTTCATTGACTGGACCCTCTCTTATACTAACTGGATCAAATTCTTAGAATAACATATTCATATTTCAAAAAATAATTCATCACTTTATTAAAAAAAAAAAATCAGATTCAATTATCAGAAGATAATAATTTTACTTTACTTTGTCTCATTGCAATTTTTAATCTTAGGAATAACAGTAATATAAGTCTATAAGAATAAATATAGGAATAAAAATATAAAATAATAAGTTATAAAAATATCACTTTATATAATTTAAAAAAATTAGATTTAGAACTGAAAAATAAATTTAATTACAGTTCAAAAATTAATTTTCTTCAAACATTGTAAAATCTAGTTACATTTATGTATAAGACAAATTTTTTTACAAGATTATTTTATGTCAGCATAATATCTTACTATTTGGAATCAATTGATAGTTATATTTACTGAATGCTGCCAACTTCCCACTGATTGTGCTCAAAACTCTTGTGCTAGCTGTCTCACACCACACCACAGCTTTTGATATCATCTCAGCTGTTACTTCACATCTTGTTTGTCAGATTTTTTGTTCTTATCTTTTTTATGAATAGTCTGTTCACTTAGAAATTATATTTCTCCCTATGCTTTGCCTGTTATACCACTAAGCAACAGAATACTTCTTTTATAATATTAGGAGAGCTTTTGTTAGGGTTGATTACATTATTTTTTTATCTTTAGCTGCATAGACATGTTTACAAAAAAAATTAGCACCAATTGAGTCATGCATTTCTACTGTTCATTTTATGTTAGTATTGTTTTGCTCATTCACTTTTGATCAATCTTAAACAAATTGTTCACTATCTGTCTTTCCCATTTTCACTGCCGGCTCTTTTCTATTTTGATGGGGTTGTTTATTGATAAGCCTAGTGACGCTTGTATAAATGACTAGTCATGCAGCTGATTGCTCTAAAGTTGTCTTTATAGCATTGTAAGCTCTGCCCATCAGATATTTTTCATTTGAATAATAAAAGAGCTGGATTGTTCTTTTTGCCTGATTTCAGATTTTATATCTCTGAGTTCTTCTTTCCTGATGACATGGTCAAACAGTCAAGAATTGTGATTATAAAGAAAACTATGAAAACCTAGAAACAGTGTTAAATCGAATTTGCTATCTGCTCATGGTTGGATGATATCTGGTGATTTAAAAATAACATGCATGCTCCTTGGTTAGCAAGGTGGTTTTACTGAATTTCCATGCTTCTTGTGTGAATGGGACAGTAGGGCTAGGGATCAACATCTGTGCAGAAAGAAATGGCCTGTGAGGAAGTCTTTAAAACGTGGTGAGAAGACCTCGTAGATCCTGTAAAGACATACCATGCTTACCATATGATGTAACATAGTGTTTAATTAATTCCCCCTTATACCGTATTGGGGTTTATACTATATAATACAAAGCATATTGCTGGAAAACTATGGGTGATACAAAAAAACTAAGGCCAGATTTAGATTTGGTGTTGCAAAATAAGTTTTTTTCTAATGGATTTCTCCAAGACCAGATTAACTATTTGGCAAACCTAATTTGTGAATAGAAGAGATTAAGTAATTGAAATGAACAGTATTCAAATAATCAGTTAATGATTTTCAAAAAAAATATGACAAGAATATGATTATAAGTATTCTATTAATTTGAGACAAATCTCACAATAGAGATATTTTAAAGGAAAATTTATAATAATAAAACCATAATATTTATAATAATATAAAATAGGTCTTGAAGATGGACATAAGTCCGAAATATTGACCAGTGTGGAGTTTGAAGAAGTTAATAAGAGTCAACACTTATCTTAGAAATAAAAAAAATTCTTATTATAGAGAGATTATGTACTTTCTGGGTTCAGAATTTTTCAAGCTTTTTTTTTTATTTATTTTTTTACAAGCCTGTTGAGGTTGAAAAACAATAATAGCTAAGAGAAAATTTTTATTTTAAAGAATAATTATTTTAATATAAATTATATTTTATGAAGTTTGGATAAAAATTGGAAAAGTCAAACACTAATTAATATTTCTCATTATTTAATTATACCAATAGGAATCTACAAAAATAAATATATTGTGGTAGATGAATTGACTGAAGATTTGGCTATTAAAGTATTGATATATGCTAGGAATTGATGTAACCAAATGTATTACTTAAACCAGAATACTAAGAATGGCTAATAATTAAGTAAATAAAAAAAACATATGAGTTTCGTGGTGGGCGGTTAGGATTCACTTCACCATATTTATGAAGGTTAGTTGTAATACTTTAATAAAACCTCCCCCATTCATCATTTGATCTCCATTGTAGGCTGGAATTGGAATTATGTAAGGAGGTCTGGTAAATTCATTAGCTATCCTCCTTTCCCATATGCCATTTCATCTGAAACTTCATCATCTATAATTTATAAGACAAAATATCGATTAATACTTTTTTAGATTAAATCAGACTAGTTTTACTTAGTCAATAGGATTGGAAATTTAGTAAAAATTCAAAAATACATCAAACCAGTTAGTCTTGTATTGGATGGTCGATGATATTTAGTATTAAATATACCAGATCCAAGTTCTTAGAAATGTTTTTTATGCCTCCTTAGCTGTATGATAACATATTTTTGAGAAGTAGTCATCCTTCTAAAGGCACATACACACTAGGAAAATTTCGGCCAAGGTCAAGGCCAATCCACTCTGTGGGGAGGAAGAAATTTTCATTATCTCATGAAAGTTTATTTACCATTATCTCTTTTTTTTTTCAATTTATTTTAAAACTTCTATGTTTGTTATTTATATTTTATTTTATATGTACATATATATATTTTGAAGTAAAGTTATATTTCGTGTAATCTTAAGATTGTCATATTTTTTTGTTGAATAGGAAGCGATAACTAAAAACTATTTAAGTTAGGCAATTTCCAATTTTAGCACCCTAAACTCTAGATAAAATGTTCTTTATAAATAAGTACATTTTTTCTTTGTTAAAACCATTTAAAGAGGACTTTCGAGCGGCTAAAATTATTCTTTAAATGAATGACTAAAATAATATTATTTGTTTTATTACATCTTATAAGTATAAACTTTCAAACCAGTAATGATTAGAAACCTATCATGTTAAAGGGTGGTATTCTTTGTTTTGTTTTATCTTTGTTAATGATAAGTATAATCTAATCAATCAGTGATACTAGGCTACATGCTCATTATCCCCTCCCACTTGCTTATCCTCATTTATTACTTTTCCTTTTGGTTATCTCCAAATTTACTTTGTGATCGCAGATATAATGTGAAATATCAGAAATTAAGAAGAAATCATAAATTGTTTCTCATATTCTTGTAGAATGGATAATTTTTGCTTAGAGGATAAAATATTTATTTAAGGTATTTTTGTTATACTTTTTTATCTACTCATCGTTTATATTGATTGTTTTACCTTTGATTACATCCAAAATACCTTTTAGAAAGAACTTTTACCTGGCATTGTCCATTACCTAATTAAAATTGAAAAATGATTTTCAAATATAATATGTATACAGTTTTATATCAGTCTAAAACAAACATTCTCTCCGAGTATCACATATGTTATGTAAATATCGTCCAGTAGAACAATGACACAATTGCAAAATATTAAATTTTACAGGAGACGCAAAAAACATGTTCACCATGAATTTACAGTAATTAAATATATTCTACATATTTCTGACAAGAATTTAACAATAATTTCATTTTGACCCAATTTTGCAATTGTGCCATTGTTTTACAGTAATGTAAGTTTATTACATTAATTGGTAATGGTAATAGATTCAAATTAGGGATTGATAAATTATTTGCCGCTTCTGTAAATTTGTTTTATTGAAAAATAGTTTCGAATGTTATACATTCATCCTCAGTTCTAAAAACACACAAAAAATTCAAAAATAAGAAATTCAAAATATAGTTGGTATTATTATACATATTAAATTATATAAATCAGTATTATAAAAGATCTTTTATATATATATATAAAATATATTGTTGTAAAAGTCTCTTTGCTCCAAGTATATTTTTTTTTGTTACTTTAGCAAAATATAAATTCTTTGATTTATGGTTTGGCTGTTTCTCCCTAACTTTTGCACTTATACATGCAGTCTCTTTAGAGTCATCACACACAGACATGATTAGACTTCACTTGTAAATTAATTGTACATATACCAGCTATATATTTTGTTTTAAAATTGTATTCTAATGAAGTTTCATTGTATATTAAAATATTCACATCCATTACCTTTATTTTATTTATCTTACACCCAAACATGGCTGCTGGACCATTGAATGCCTTACGGTCCAGTAAAGGGATGAGATCAACACGAGGTTCTTGTTCAGGATGTGATTTCTCTGACTCTAGCTAGAGTAGCGCTTATAGATAGATGTTTGGCATCTGTTCTGCTGTTGTAAAGAGAAATGGTAACAGTCTACGTCAAACTTAAAAGTATTATTGCTACTTAATCCTTATACCATTATCAACAAAATTAAAATACATCTTTACCTATCCTATGTTAGGCATCTTATTAGAATATTTTTAAGATATTGATTTATTAATTAAAAACTAGTATATCCAGTAATTTAGTTTGTAAAAAGTTGCCATGTTTGCTACCGTTAATAAATTATACACAATCACATTAAATTTAATCGCACTATCATTAGTTGGTAATTTTACAGCTCGTAACCTCTCTGCTGTTAGTAACTCAATATTACCAACATTATATCTCTATTTCCTTTTATTTTATTTATTTTTTTAAACATTGAAACAAAATTTAAAACAAAAAACATAATCTTTTAATATATATATTTTTTTTTATTGGTGTCTTTTCCATAGACCTCCGGTTCTCCCTTTCTTAGCTTGGTTTGATTTTCTATTCCCATTTCCCTCTCCCATATGTCCTTATCCAGTGACCTATTCTGCCTACGGGCACTAGAACTGCTCCCAGACCACCTGGACTTGCATCCGCTAATTCGGAAGTGTCTTCGTCATTGTTTTAATGACCCAACAAGTTGTTGAAGACCCAACATGACAACCCTAAATGATTCCTGTTGTGAATCTTCCCAAATGAATTTTTGATCTTTCTTTATTAGTATTCTTAAGGGTATTGAGATAGGGGCTAAATTAAGTATAAAATGACTGATAAAGTTAACCAATCATAAAAAAACTACGCACTTCATCAACTATTTTGGAATCGGGACTAACTTTGATGACCACGAAATTTGATCTTCTGCTGGCTAAAAAATGTCTACTCTTTCTATTTTACTTTTTTTTTTTGAGACAATTGTTATTCGTCGATATGGCTGCATTACAGGTTTTTTTGTGATCGCAGATATAATGTGAAATATCAGAAATTAAGAAGAAATCATAAATTGTTTCTCATATTCTTGTGGAATGGATAATTTTTGCTTAGAGGATAAAATAGTCATTTAATATTTTTGTTGTTCTTTTTTATCTACTCATCGTTTATATTGATTGTTTTACCTTTGATTACCTTTTACCTTTCCTCAGATCTCCAGTTCTCCCTTCTACCTCATCCATTTTATAATGTACTTATACTCTATTTGATTTTAATCTCTTCCATGATTTGAAATCAATTGCACAATGTTGTGATCCCGAATCAATCCTCATTGAAGTTAGAACACTACATACTTAACAGTTGTCAGTCCTAATTGCTAAAGCTTTCATCTTCTTTTTTCTCAACTTTAAAGAATCTGGTTTTATTTTTACTTCTTTCCTTATTTTCATAATTCCCATTGCTTCTTCTTATTCTATATTTGGTGACCTGTAACAGTTGGCAAATTGTCCCATTTTGTTGAATTTTTTTTCAAATAGCTTTCAATGTAGGGCAATTTTTTACTCGTTTTTATGTGTCTTTGTCTGTTACATCTAAAGCATGTGTTAGGACCAGTTTTACCTTTAAGGCTATTTACCTCAAATTTACTTCTTCCCGACCCTTCGATTCCTTTTATTTGCTCTAAAGATAATTCAAAAGCTTTTGCTTTATTCAAGTTTTCATACAAGGAGATATCGTTCGCTTCGAGCAATTCTCTACACAATTGAGAATTGAGAACTAGCCGTCCTTTAATATTCTTCTCAACCTTCCGTCATTAAGATGATTGCTTTCGTTCTTTGCAGATCTGTAATCCCTTTGGCATGAATATATAATTGAGATGATCTTTTCTATTTCATTTTCCATTCTGCTCTTCCACTTGAAATATTCATTTGTGGAAAATTATTTGATTCCATTTTATCCTTTCTGACTGTTTACACTTCTATTTTTCGACTTATACACTTTTTTTTTTCTCCTCGTCGCCAATTGTACTATTAGTAACAAATTATACACAATCACATTAACTTTAATCACACTTTTATTAATTGGTAATTTTATAGCCCGTAACCTCTTTACTGTTAGTCACTCAATGTTACCAACACTGCATCATGGTATCTTTTTTCTGTTTGGTAATACATTGTTTAAGCTATTATAATTATTAAATGTTATTCAGTGAATGAATTAAACATAATTAAATATTCTTTAATCTTTTTTCATTTTATTTTATTTTTTAATTCTAGAAAATACTGAAAGATGTCTGCCTCAGGTGATAAAATTGATAATCCATTGGTTGGAGTTATAGATGAAGGAACAAGAACAATAAAATTTGCAGTAAGTCTGTTTTCCAGAGGTGTTAATTTTAGAAATTGTTATATGAGCTGGTTAAAATTTCCAAGGAGTGCATATATATGTTATTTTTGAATGTTTTGTTTATAAAACCCACATTTCATTAAAATATTTAATCTTATGGAACTTTTAAAATTTAAATATTATCTTAAGTACTAACTCAGTTAACACTTTTGTACATAAAATTGGGCTCAGAATACCTTCTACTAATTTAATCAGCATCAAAACTTGTAACTTGTTAAATCTGCTGAGTAACATAATTAAAAAAAAAAAAATTGTTGCTCAGGAGCATTCTTATTTCTCAGGGTTTATAGGGAAAATGATCTAGCTTACTTGAATCATGAATCTTTTATACAAGTTAGCAGCGTTATATAGGAGAGCAGCATAGCTCAATGGGTATAGGAGACTGCTACTAATCTCTAGGGCCCGGGTTCGAAATTGTTTGTGGCAGATAAATTATTTATTCTGTTATCAGCCGTGGATCGGCCCTGTGGGATCGGGAGGCCCTCCTTAGATTTACTCAGCCTCTATAAAGTGGGTATCCTTAATTGGGAGAAAAATCTGGCGGTTGAGGGTTTTGATACCTCCTTGCACAACCATTGGCCGAGAAACAGTACAGTCCTTACCAAGTACTGAACCCAAGAGCCCTCATGGGTTGTAGTGGTACAGATTTTTTTTTAAGTTTTAGTTAGAAGCCTCCTGAGTATTTCCTCTGCCACATGTTGTTGGTAGATGACCTATTGTGTTTTATTGTTTTGGTCTGATATTTTAAAGCTGACTCCTCTTTGGGATGATAGGGGTTCAGCTATCAGCTGACATCAGAAATTTTGAGTTGTGCATCTTTAATTCTGGATTTGCAATATATCCATAACTAACTGATGAAATGAGGAAATTCATGGAAGAAAGTCTACTTCTTCTTCTTCTTTCCCTATCTCCGTTGTGCCGTTAGACCTGGAGCAGCCTCAGCCCCTCTTCTGTACGTGTCCCTGTCCTGGGCTATTCCTCTCCATCAAGGAGGAGCCCTGAGTCTCTCCATATAACCATTATATGTAAGTCTCGGCCTCTGGTCTTTCTTCTAACAGCCACCTGGCTTTACGATTGTCACCCATCCTGCAAACATGTCCGTACCACTTGAGTTGGCGTTCCTCAAGAATATCTCTCGTTGGTCTAACTCCGAGGGTTTCTCTGAGTCTCATTCCTCACTCTGTCTCGTATGGTCTTCCCAGCTGCTTTCCTTAGATGTCTCATATCTGCTGCTGTGACCTGACTCCTGTGTCTTTCTAAGAAAACCAACTCTCTGATATATAAATCAAGACTGGGAGGAACACTGACTTAAAAATCCGGAGTTTGGCATCATTGTTAATTTCTTGTTTTCCTACCAGGATGGTCATTATTTTATAAAAGACCTGCTTAGCCTTCTTTACTCTGCTGATAACCTCCTGGTCTACTTTGCCATCCTAGCTAATCATTTTACCCAGGTAAAAGTAGTCATCCACAACTTCTAGTTGTCGTCCGCCACATTTGATTCTTAGATTTTCCTCTTTCTTGCCTACATGCATAACTTAGCTCTTGTTTGGATTTATAGCTAGACTCTTCTTCTTAGCTCCTCCATCCATTCTTCTATAGTGACTTGCAATCTTCCTGGACTGTCAGCAACCAGCACAATGTCATCTTTGTATAGGTAACACTGCACCTGCACTGGTATCATATTCCAGTATCCGACAGCACTCTTACACAATTTCAGCACCTCATCCTTAACAACCTTGAAGAGGAGCGGACTGAGGCTATCTTCTTGCTTAACTCCCTTATAAAATCTGACTTAGTACCATTGAGTCAGATGACACCCTGGTAGTCTGATTTGATGGAGCTAATGAGGTTAGAAGGGAATGCCCTCCAAATTTCTTGACGAGGAACGGAATCAAAAGCAGCTTTTAGGTCTAGAAAGGCAAGATACATGTCTCGGTCTCTGCCCCAGGCTTTCTCAGTTACCATCCGGAGGGAGAAGATGTGTTCCTGAGTTTGTCTGTGAGGCCGAAATGCTGCTTGTTCCTCTTCCATGTCCCGTTCCACGTTGCTTCTCAGACGCTGCTCAAGAATGCTTGTATATGCTTTGTACACTACAGAGGAGAGGCATATCGGCCTATAGTTTTCTCATAAAGTTGGAGTTCCTTTCTTATAAATTAGAACAATCAGGTTTTCCTCCCACTCATCTGGTATTCTCTTTTATTCCATATTCTCTGGAAGAAGTTCTGCAGAGCTTTCGTAAGTTCTGGTCTGCCGTACTTCACCAGTTCCGGCAAAATATCAATGCATGCAGCCTTGCCAAGATTTATATTTTCTATTACAGCTTTGATCTCTTCTTTCTGGATAGCATCATCCATATCCGGTGGCAGAAAATCTTCTGTCCTCGGGTCGGGTGTCTCCTGTCAATTCCTGGACCTCCTCGATAAACTTACATAGCAAATTTATTTTGGTAATAGCTTCGCCAGGGTTCTAGGATTCCTCTTTCATCTGTTTCCAGGTTGCCATTTTTTAAATTTATGCTCCTGATAGGCTTTCCTTCTTCCCTCTAAGATCTTTCACTGCCATACAAAACTTTCTAATGTTCTCTTGGAAGTTTTTCTCCATGTCTGTTCCGAAGTCCTCTCCATTACGAGCTTTTTTTACAGTTCTTTTAGCTACATTCTTTTTTAACACATACTGCTCCCAGTTCTCAGTGGTCCTAGACCTCTTGTATCTGATCCAAGCAATCTTTTTCTCCTTCATAGCCCTTTCCACCTCATCACTCTATCACTCGGTCTTTTTCATAGTAGGTCAACCACAAACCTCCATGGCAGCATGGTATATGCAGTTCTTGATGGACACCCAGAGATCGTTCAAATTTTGGTCAGCATTTAATTCCACCAGCTTAGTCCTTAGTGCATCTTCATACAGCCTCTTCTTTCCATCCTGTTGGAGGACCCCTATTGCAAGCCTTTCAACGATTTCATCTTGATTTTCCTAGGCTTCACAATCCGGGTTTCAGCAGCCAATAGGTAATGGTCTATCCCGAGCACCGCTCCTATGATTACCTTAATGTCAGTGAAGAACAGTCTTATCTCTCTGCTATAAATAAAATAATCAATGGTACTGTTCCCTTCTCTTCCCTGAGCCTCAAATGCAATCTTATGGATCCTTCTATGGTTGAAGAAGGAGCTTCCTAAAACTAAATCATTTTCAATGCAAAAGTCTATGAGTCTCAATCCATTGTTATTGGTCACTGGTTCTCCTCCCCATAATCCCATCACATGATGGGTCTGGACAGGTTCCGCCAAGAGAAGGGAAAAGTCAACATCTCAAAATTATTTTTCTGTATACTTGATTTTTTTTTTAGCCTAAAGATATTCTGGCAAGCATCCTATATTTTTTAGATTCGCTTTTTGTTTTAAAAATCTTTCTATCATTATTAAAATTTAATAACAGCATAAAACCTGTTTTATGAATCAATACATTGGAGCTTCATTTACATTTTACAATATAGCTTATTTATATTACTATTGAGTAGAAAGTACATCAATACATTTCTTGACTAATTTTTTATCGTTGAATGGTATTATTGTTTAATTTTCTATTTTATTTTTAAATTAGGTATTTGACCCTAAAACACATGATGAAGTGCTTAAGCATCAAATAGACATAGGAATGCGTACTCCTCAGGAAGGATGGGCTGAACAAGATCCATTGGAAATGCTCAATATCATTGATGAATGTATTAGGTGATATTTGTTTTATTCTCTAAAGTTTATGATTATGATTGTTTCTTTTAATTCAATAATTTATTTGGCTGTTATGAGTTTCATATTAGTTAATTGGTATTAAAGACCTAAAGTGTGCTTAACAATTCTTTGTACCGGCAAAAGTCATTGTACAAACAATGTGGGTTGGTTCGTTCATGAATTTTGTTTCATAAAGCATTATCTTTCAAAACCGAGGTGACATATACATACTACAAGATTATACCTACATAATTGATGTATAATCAGATCTTTTGGCTGGCAGAATCTGCAGACTGTGGATAGTTAGTTAATGTCACTTGAATTTATTTATTTTAATGGAATATTTCTAATGTTATGTTCTGGTTATAAAAAATATCCTTTGCTTTTAAAACACTATTTATTTGTATTTCAAAATTTACTTTCAACGAGTGTTTTATTATTTGGAGAGAATTTTCTTTTTTTTTTTAAAGATGATTCAATTCATTGGTCAGGTCATGGGAAACTGCTTTATACATAAAATGGTCTCAAAAATACCTCTGGCTGTTTTTTACAAAAATAAGTTTTTTTACCGCAGCCAGATTAGAACCTGAATCCAAAAGTCAAGAGTCCAGAGCCATGAATATTTCTTAAGTCTTAAATTATATTTTTACTGATTTATTAATATTTTGGATAATAAATTATCAGGAAATTAGTCTTTAATTATATAAGCTCTAGTAAGATAATATAAAGATCTGTGATACTATTTGACAAATTCATTCCGCAAACCTTAAAATCGCATTCTTGACTAATTTATTATATACTGATATCAGATGCAATGATTTAAAGTGAAGGTGAAACGATCTTTATTGATTTATAAAAGCAGAATTCTGAATAGATGGCACCAATACTTCCAAGATCTTAGCAATGAAAATCTGCCTGAAGAACCTCCATCTCATCTAGCTCCAATTGATGATCTGCATCTACCCGATCCAGGCTTAAAAATAATAAGGCATCAGGCTATGATGTCCTTGTAGCAGAGCTCTTCAACCATGGTGGAGTGGAACCGATCAAGAAGCTTCAGGACCTCCTATTGTCTATTTGGGTGAAGAAAACAATGCTTGTTTCTGTAGGACCTTAACAATGCAGCTTTCGTAAGGGCTAATCAACTGTGGGCCAGGTCTTCACTCTGTCACAAGTGCTGGAGAAGAATAGGGAATTTAAAATCCGAATCCACCACTTATTCATAGACTTAAAAATTGCCTATGACATCATCGATCATAAAGAACTCTACATTGCCCTATAAGAACTTGGAATACCC